>JASXTE010000352.1:0-53406 GCA_030280995.1 Hemileia vastatrix | reverse complement strand
GTTGATCGACAAAAAGACTTCTGCCAGCTGAGTTTGTTACACCTGCCATTAAAATGAATTGATACACTTTCAATCATGTTGATTCAATTGAATCTATTACGGAATCATTCGAGATGACTGGAAATTCATTACAAATGATGATTGTGATTGTAAATATGTACAAATGATGACAAAATCGGTTCCGATCAAAGTTGATCGACAAAAAGACTTCTGCCAGCTGAGTTTGTTACACCTGCCATTAAAATGAATTGATATACTTCCAATCATGTTGATTCAATTGAATCTATTACGGAATCATTCGAGATGACTGGAAATTCATTACAAATGATGATTGTAATTGTAAATATGTACAAATGATGACAAAATCGGTTCCGATCAAAGTTGATCGACAAAAAGACTTCTGCCAGCTGAGTTTGTTACACCTGCCATTAAAATGAATTGATATACTTTCAATCATGTTGATTCAATTGAATTAATTACGGAATCATTCGAGATGACTGGAAATTCATTACAAATGATGATTGTGATTGTAAATATATAAAAATGATGACAAAATCGGTTCCGACCAAAGTTGATCGACAAAAAGACTTCTGCCAGCTGAGTTTGTTACACCTGCCATTAAAATGAATTGATACACTTTCAATCATGTTGATTCAATTGAATCTATTACGGAATCATTCGAGATGACTGGAAATTCATTACAAATGATGATTGTGATTGTAAATATATAAAAATGATGACAAAATCGGTTCCGACCAAAGTTGATCGACAAAAAGACTTCTGCCAGCTGAGTTTGTTACACCTGCCATTAAAATGAATTGATACACTTTCAATCATGTTGATTCAATTGAATCTATTACGGAATCATTCGAGATGACTGGAAATTCATTACAAATGATGACAAAATCGGTTCCGATCAAAGTTGATCGACAAAAAGACTTCTGCCAGCTGAGTTTGTTACACCTGCCATTAAAATGAATTGATACACTTTCAATCATGTTGATTCAATTGAATCTATTACGGAATCATTCGAGATGACTGGAAATTCATTACAAATGATGATTGTGATTGTAAATATATAAAAATGATGACAAAATCGGTTCCGACCAAAGTTGATCGACAAAAAGACTTCTGCCAGCTGAGTTTGTTACACCTGCCATTAAAATGAATTGATACACTTTCAATCATGTTGATTCAATTGAATCTATTACGGAATCATTCGAGATGACTGGAAATTCATTACAAATGATGACAAAATCGGTTCCGATCAAAGTTGATCGACAAAAAGACTTCTGCCAGCTGAGTTTGTTACACCTGCCATTAAAATGAATTGATATACTTTCAATCATGTTGATTCAATTGAATCTATTACGGAATCATTCGAGATGACTGGAAATTCATTACAAATGATGATTGTGATTGTAAATATGTACAAATGATGACAAAATCGGTTCCGATCAAAGTTGATCGACAAAAAGACTTCTGCCAGCTGAGTTTGTTACACCTGCCATTAAAATGAATTAATACACTTTCAATCATGTTGATTCAATTGAATCTATTACGGAATCATTCGAGATGACTGGAAATTCATTACAAATGATGATTGTGATTGTAAATATGTACAAATGATGACAAAATCGGTTCCGATCAAAGTTGATCGACAAAAAGACTTCTGCCAGCTGAGTTTGTTACACCTGCCATTAAAATGAATTGATATACTTTCAATCATGTTGATTCAATTGAATTAATTACGGAATCATTCGAGATGACTGGAAATTCATTACAAATGATGATTGTGATTGTAAATATATAAAAATGATGACAAAATCGGTTCCGACCAAAGTTGATCGACAAAAAGACTTCTGCCAGCTGAGTTTGTTACACCTGCCATTAAAATGAATTGATACACTTTCAATCATGTTGATTCAATTGAATCTATTACGGAATCATTCGAGATGACTGGAAATTCATTACAAATGATGATTGTGATTGTAAATATATAAAAATGATGACAAAATCGGTTCCGACCAAAGTTGATCGACAAAAAGACTTCTGCCAGCTGAGTTTGTTACACCTGCCATTAAAATGAATTGATACACTTTCAATCATGTTGATTCAATTGAATCTATTACGGAATCATTCGAGATGACTGGAAATTCATTACAAATGATGACAAAATCGGTTCCGATCAAAGTTGATCGACAAAAAGACTTCTGCCAGCTGAGTTTGTTACACCTGCCATTAAAATGAATTGATATACTTTCAATCATGTTGATTCAATTGAATCTATTACGGAATCATTCGAGATGACTGGAAATTCATTACAAATGATGATTGTGATTGTAAATATGTACAAATGATGACAAAATCGGTTCCGATCAAAGTTGATCGACAAAAAGACTTCTGCCAGCTGAGTTTGTTACACCTGCCATTAAAATGAATTAATACACTTTCAATCATGTTGATTCAATTGAATCTATTACGGAATCATTCGAGATGACTGGAAATTCATTACAAATGATGATTGTGATTGTAAATATGTACAAATGATGACAAAATCGGTTCCGATCAAAGTTGATCGACAAAAAGACTTCTGCCAGCTGAGTTTGTTACACCTGCCATTAAAATGAATTGATACACTTTCAATCATGTTGATTCAATTGAATTAATTACGGAATCATTCGAGATGACTGGAAATTCATTACAAATGATGATTGTGATTGTAAATATATAAAAATGATGACAAAATCGGTTCCGACCAAAGTTGATCGACAAAAAGACTTCTGCCAGCTGAGTTTGTTACACCTGCCATTAAAATGAATTGATACACTTTCAATCATGTTGATTCAATTGAATCTATTACGGAATCATTCGAGATGACTGGAAATTCATTACAAATGATGATTGTGATTGTAAATATATAAAAATGATGACAAAATCGGTTCCGACCAAAGTTGATCGACAAAAAGACTTCTGCCAGCTGAGTTTGTTACACCTGCCATTAAAATGAATTGATACACTTTCAATCATGTTGATTCAATTGAATCTATTACGGAATCATTCGAGATGACTGGAAATTCATTACAAATGATGATTGTGATTGTAAATATGTACAAATGATGACAAAATCGGTTCCGATCAAAGTTGATCGACAAAAAGACTTCTGCCAGCTGAGTTTGTTACACCTGCCATTAAAATGAATTGATACACTTTCAATCATGTTGATTCAATTGAATCTATTACGGAATCATTCGAGATGACTGGAAATTCATTACAAATGATGATTGTGATTGTAAATATGTACAAATGATGACAAAATCGGTTCCGATCAAAGTTGATCGACAAAAAGACTTCTGCCAGCTGAGTTTGTTACACCTGCCATTAAAATGAATTGATACACTTTCAATCATGTTGATTCAATTGAATTAATTACGGAATCATTCGAGATGACTGGAAATTCATTACAAATGATGATTGTGATTGTAAATATGTACAAATGATGACAAAATCGGTTCCGATCAAAGTTGATCGACAAAAAGACTTCTGCCAGCTGAGTTTGTTACACCTGCCATTAAAATGAATTGATATACTTTCAATCATGTTGATTCAATTGAATCTATTACGGAATCATTCGAGATGACTGGAAATTCATTACAAATGATGATTGTGATTGTAAATATGTACAAATGATGACAAAATCGGTTCCGATCAAAGTTGATCGACAAAAAGACTTCTGCCAGCTGAGTTTGTTACACCTGCCATTAAAATGAATTGATATACTTTCAATCATGTTGATTCAATTGAATCTATTACGGAATCATTCGAGATGACTGGAAATTCATTACAAATGATGATTGTGATTGTAAATATGTACAAATGATGACAAAATCGGTTCCGATCAAAGTTGATCGACAAAAAGACTTCTGCCAGCTGAGTTTGTTACACCTGCCATTAAAATGAATTGATACACTTTCAATCATGTTGATTCAATTGAATCTATTACGGAATCATTCGAGATGACTGGAAATTCATTACAAATGATGATTGTGATTGTAAATATATAAAAATGATGACAAAATCGGTTCCGACCAAAGTTGATCGACAAAAAGACTTCTGCCAGCTGAGTTTGTTACACCTGCCATTAAAATGAATTGATACACTTTCAATCATGTTGATTCAATTGAATCTATTACGGAATCATTCGAGATGACTGGAAATTCATTACAAATGATGATTGTGATTGTAAATATGTACAAATGATGACAAAATCGGTTCCGATCAAAGTTGATCGACAAAAAGACTTCTGCCAGCTGAGTTTGTTACACCTGCCATTAAAATGAATTGATACACTTTCAATCATGTTGATTCAATTGAATCTATTACGGAATCATTCGAGATGACTGGAAATTCATTACAAATGATGATTGTGATTGTAAATATGTACAAATGATGACAAAATCGGTTCCGATCAAAGTTGATCGACAAAAAGACTTCTGCCAGCTGAGTTTGTTACACCTGCCATTAAAATGAATTGATACACTTTCAATCATGTTGATTCAATTGAATTAATTACGGAATCATTCGAGATGACTGGAAATTCATTACAAATGATGATTGTGATTGTAAATATGTACAAATGATGACAAAATCGGTTCCGATCAAAGTTGATCGACAAAAAGACTTCTGCCAGCTGAGTTTGTTACACCTGCCATTAAAATGAATTGATATACTTTCAATCATGTTGATTCAATTGAATCTATTACGGAATCATTCGAGATGACTGGAAATTCATTACAAATGATGATTGTGATTGTAAATATGTACAAATGATGACAAAATCGGTTCCGATCAAAGTTGATCGACAAAAAGACTTCTGCCAGCTGAGTTTGTTACACCTGCCATTAAAATGAATTAATACACTTTCAATCATGTTGATTCAATTGAATCTATTACGGAATCATTCGAGATGACTGGAAATTCATTACAAATGATGATTGTGATTGTAAATATGTACAAATGATGACAAAATCGGTTCCGATCAAAGTTGATCGACAAAAAGACTTCTGCCAGCTGAGTTTGTTACACCTGCCATTAAAATGAATTGATACACTTTCAATCATGTTGATTCAATTGAATTAATTACGGAATCATTCGAGATGACTGGAAATTCATTACAAATGATGATTGTGATTGTAAATATGTACAAATGATGACAAAATCGGTTCCGATCAAAGTTGATCGACAAAAAGACTTCTGCCAGCTGAGTTTGTTACACCTGCCATTAAAATGAATTGATACACTTTCAATCATGTTGATTCAATTGAATCTATTACGGAATCATTCGAGATGACTGGAAATTCATTACAAATGATGATTGTGATTGTAAATATGTACAAATGATGACAAAATCGGTTCCGATCAAAGTTGATCGACAAAAAGACTTCTGCCAGCTGAGTTTGTTACACCTGCCATTAAAATGAATTGATACACTTTCAATCATGTTGATTCAATTGAATCTATTACGGAATCATTCGAGATGACTGGAAATTCATTACAAATGATGATTGTGATTGTAAATATGTACAAATGATGACAAAATCGGTTCCGATCAAAGTTGATCGACAAAAAGACTTCTGCCAGCTGAGTTTGTTACACCTGCCATTAAAATGAATTGATACACTTTCAATCATGTTGATTCAATTGAATTAATTACGGAATCATTCGAGATGACTGGAAATTCATTACAAATGATGATTGTGATTGTAAATATGTACAAATGATGACAAAATCGGTTCCGATCAAAGTTGATCGACAAAAAGACTTCTGCCAGCTGAGTTTGTTACACCTGCCATTAAAATGAATTGATATACTTTCAATCATGTTGATTCAATTGAATCTATTACGGAATCATTCGAGATGACTGGAAATTCATTACAAATGATGATTGTGATTGTAAATATGTACAAATGATGACAAAATCGGTTCCGATCAAAGTTGATCGACAAAAAGACTTCTGCCAGCTGAGTTTGTTACACCTGCCATTAAAATGAATTAATACACTTTCAATCATGTTGATTCAATTGAATCTATTACGGAATCATTCGAGATGACTGGAAATTCATTACAAATGATGATTGTGATTGTAAATATGTACAAATGATGACAAAATCGGTTCCGATCAAAGTTGATCGACAAAAAGACTTCTGCCAGCTGAGTTTGTTACACCTGCCATTAAAATGAATTGATACACTTTCAATCATGTTGATTCAATTGAATCTATTACGGGATCATTCGAGATGACTGGAAATTCATTACAAATGATGATTGTGATTGTAAATATGTACAAATGATGACAAAATCGGTTCCGATCAAAGTTGATCGACAAAAAGACTTCTGCCAGCTGAGTTTGTTACACCTGCCATTAAAATGAATTGATATACTTTCAATCATGTTGATTCAATTGAATCTATTACGGAATCATTCGAGATGACTGGAAATTCATTACAAATGATGATTGTGATTGTAAATATGTACAAATGATGACAAAATCGGTTCCGATCAAAGTTGATCGACAAAAAGACTTCTGCCAGCTGAGTTTGTTACACCTGCCATTAAAATGAATTGATACACTTTCAATCATGTTGATTCAATTGAATTAATTACGGAATCATTCGAGATGACTGGAAATTCATTACAAATGATGATTGTGATTGTAAATATGTACAAATGATGACAAAATCGGTTCCGATCAAAGTTGATCGACAAAAAGACTTCTGCCAGCTGAGTTTGTTACACCTGCCATTAAAATGAATTGATACACTTTCAATCATGTTGATTCAATTGAATCTATTACGGAATCATTCGAGATGACTCATTTTAATGGCAGGTGTAACTCACTCAGCTAGCAGAAGTCTTTTTGTCGATCAACTTCCATCGGAACCGATTTTGTCATCATTTGTATATATTTACAATCACAATCATCATTTGTAATGAATTTTAATTCATTTCGCATCAATCCTTTACACTTAATCGATCCAGCGATCAACTGGTGCTTAGCCTTTCGGTTTTATCGAAGCCGGTTCACTTGTCTTCTGGTACATCGACTGATGGTGCTGCCGCCAAACGGGCATTCGACAAATGGTGCTTTAGTCATCAGTGTTAAGTTTTAGCAGAATAGAATCTAATGTTTATTCGTTGAAAGCAAAAAAACCAGTGTGCAATACCAAAAAAAATGGCTGCGTGCATGTGGTAACCGCCACAGCTCGTGATTCCACCTCGTGGATCAACCTTCACTCATCTGTTCATCCTCAACACTTCCCCCCATTTCAGCATCCTGACTCATCCCTATCATCTTGATGAAATTCGACAATTTAGGTCCAGTGAGTCCCTTGGTAAGAAAGTCAGCCAGTTGCTTCTCAGTCTCGACATACTTCAGTACAATGGTTCCAATGGCAATTTGCTCCTTGAGAAATTGAATGACAGTATTGAAGTGTCGAGTCCTCTTCTTTGGTTTGGGGTTCGAGATCAAATTGATGGCAGGTTGACTGTCACAGTACAGTTCGAGTGGTTCAGTTTGAGTGAACCCAATTTCATATAACAAATGAGTGAACCATATTCCTTGTTTCAGGGCCATATCAGCTGCCAGGCACTCTGCATGAGTAGTGGAAGTACCAACTGATGACTGCTTGTTGCTGATCCAATGAACCACACAATTGTTGATCATGAAAATGATTCCAGTGAATGATTTTGCATCTTGATGATTCGCGTAGTCAGCATCACAGAATACTCTCAATTTGTTGTCGGTGATCTTCGATTTCTTGTAATTGAGTGTCAGATTCTTTGTTCCTTGCAGGTAACGAATGCATCTCTTCAGTGAGTGAAAGTGTTCCGGCTGTGGATTCTTGTTGTACTGGCTCAGTAATGCACAAGTAAATGAGATGTCTGGTCGAGTCCTCGTTGAAATGTAGAGTAATTTGCCAATGATAGATCGATACTTGGTTCTTTGTTGATCATTACATTCGACTTCTTTCTCATCCACGTTGTAGCAGGCACCAGGTTCAATGGGTGTAGTCACTTTCTTACAGTCACTCATTCCTGTATCACGTAACAATTCGTCGATAGCTGCACTTTGACTGAGCGTTAGTCCATGTTCTGTTTCATGTATGATGATTCCAAGGTAGCTAATCAGTTCACTGTCCTCAACACTGTATTTCGATCGAATCTTGGATACCAGTTGATCCATGTCCCTCGGATCCTTGCAGCAGATCAGACCATCATCCACGTAGAGTGCAAGAATGATTGATGAATCAGAATTCTTGTAGATACACTCATCTGATTTACATGAAAACAGACCTTGTTGATTCAGAAAAACAGTGAACTCTCGATACCATTCGAGTGGAGCCTGACGCAGGCCATACAAGCTTTTGATCAGTCTGCAGGCAAAATTAGGAAGATCTTTGCTCTTGTATCCTTGAGGTTGTACCATGTAAACCTTGTCTTCCAGTTTACCATACAAGAACGCGGTGGTCACATCAAATTGTCTGATTGTGAAACCATTTGTTACAGCCATTGCAAGTAGCAGTCTAATTGACTCAAAGTGGGCAACTGGAGCGTAGGTTTCAGTGAAGTCCAGTCCTTCACGTTGGCAACAACCTCGAATCACAAGTCGAGCTTTGTACTTTTTGATTGACCCATCTGCATTCCTCTTGACACAATAAATCCATTTGCTCGTGATCGGTAATGAATCATCAGGACAAGGTTCCAGCTTCCAACATCCATGGATGTTGACAAGTGAATTCATTTCACTGTCCATTGCATCTTTCCATTTTTCGGAATCCTTGCAGTTCACTGCTTCATCATAATTTGTTGGAGTGAAAACTTCGACGAAATCTACCTTTGGTCGACTGACTCCTCTTGTCCTTGCTGGTAGAATGTTGCTGGTATCAATATGCTTTTCCACTTGTCTCTTACGCAATGTCAATGTTTTCTCTTGATCATGAGAGGGTCCAGCATGCATCCACTGTGTTGCTCTGCTCTGTGGTTCTGAAACTGAATCTTCAGGTAGATTAATTGACTCAGCAGTTTCATTTTCAATATTGTCAGGTAGATCGATCGAGACAGTAACTTCAGGTGCTTCACTCTCATTGATGTCAGGTGCTGGAATGTCAGTATGAACAGTAACTGGTGGAATCACGTTTGATTGCTCATTAGCTTCAGAAGTATGTTCAACTTGAGTGTCAGCATGACCAGTATCCAAATATTTACCATCAACCGAAAGTTCGTTGAATTTAACATTCCGAGCTGAGATCACTTTGCCAGTCTTGATGTTAAGCAGTCTGTATGACTTTGCGTTTTCATTATAACCGATGAGAAGACAACGATCACTGCTGACCTGCCACTTTGTCCTGAGACCTTTAGGTACATGTGCAAATGCTTCACAACCAAATGCTCTGAGATTTGAGATATCAGGTTTACGTCCATGAAAGATCTCGTAAGCAGTTTTCCAATTGTGCTTCTCGGTTCCAACCCGATTGAACAGGTACACGGCAGTGTTGGTCGTCTCATCCCAGAGATGCTCTCCTTGATTCAGTTGATGAATCATACTTCTTGAGAGTTCGATTACAGTTCGGTTGGCACGTTCAATGTATCCATTCTGTTCATGGCTGTAGGCTGTTGATGTGCCTTTTACAATTCCTTTTTCACGGAGAAGATTCATCATTTTGTTCTCAAGTGTTGGTGAGCCAAACTCTTTGCCTTGGTCACTTCTCAGTAACTTGACTTTCTTCTTGTACAATGTCATGAGATTCAGAAACTCGAGTAGAGCTGTGTAACTGTCGTTCTTTCGAACCAGGTAGTAGATAACCATGTAGCCTGATGCTTCATCTTTGAACAAAAGAAAGTAACGGAATTTTTTAGATGATGGAATCATGAAACCACAAAGATCCATGTGAAATGCTTCCCCCGGTTCAAAGGACTCTTCATTTGTTGAGCTGTAATATGGCAATTGATGAGACTTGCCCAAGGCACATGGTCTGCAGAAGTATTCAATGTTCTTGACTTCCGAGACACCAGTTACACTCTGATGCTTAAGAGTTTGAGAAATGAGAGAACCAGAAATGTGACCATAACGCAGATGAAGAGTTGTTGATTCAATCGCCTTGTTGACAGAATTTGCAGTTACCTTTGGACAATCGACTGTTGCATTGAGAATGTATTGCCAGCCAGTAAGTTTGGCAGTGAATAAAGTTAGACCATCCTTGAACACACGTACAGTATCACTGTTGATTGGATGGATGAACCCGTAACCATTATTGCTCATGATTCTTTGACTAAGAAGATTTCGTTTTAATGCAGGAACATAAAGCACATTTTTGACGTAGACTTCGAGAGGCTTTTTGTAGCCTGCCCGGTTGACCAGAAATTTGACTGTCCCAATACCAGTGATTGGATGAGCAGTATCACCAGCAGCAATCACTGACTCTTGACCATTGTAAGGTGAGAGTTCGATGAAATGTTGTTTGACCCAGCACATGTGATGACTAGCACCTGAGTCCCAAATCCATTTGTTGCTATCAGAAGCAGACGTATTCAATGCTGTATAAGCGTGATCCACTGTCACCTTACTTTCACTTGACTTGGCGCCAGGTTTCCACTCTGGATCTTCCTGTGCGCGTTTGCGGCATTCCCGCCACCAATGACCTTGCTTCTTACAGTAAGCGCACTTGCCGGACTTCTGACCTTGCTTGTTGCTCTTCTTAGCAACAGCCATTGCTTCAAGCTGCACATTGCTTGGTTTACACTCGTTGGACAGATTTTCTCTCAATAATCGTTCGGTCAATGCTTTAAGTGTCTTGTCACTTCCGGAATCCCAGGCTGCAGTGAAATAAGAATATTCACCCCTCAAACCACCCAGTAGTTTGGCGATGATGTATGAATCCTTTAGCTTTTCACCTGCACTCTCAAGTTGATGGGCAGCAAACTTGACATTGGCAACGTAGTCCTTCATGGTGTCTTCATCTTCCATCTTCAAATTGAAGAATTTGCAAAGTAAATTGTTGACACAAGCTGCAGATGATTTCCCATAAAGATTCTGAAGTTCGTCCCAGACTTCCTTCGAAGTGTCACAGGTCACGACTTCCTTGATGTACTGCATTTCGAGTGCTTGAAAGATCAACGACTTTGCTTGCTTGTCCTTTTTGATCCATGCTTCTGGATTAGCTGTTGGCTTGGTGACTGTACCATCGACTATTTCATCTAATTCCATGCCACCCAAATGTGTGATCATGGCGACTCGCCATTGGTGGTACTCTTCGGGTTTGAACACAGGTACACTTATCTTGAACGTTTTACTACTCATGGCAACAGTAGCCGGTAACACAGGTGAATTAGTAGTAACAGTTGTATCGGTATCACTTTGATCAGTTTGATCACTTGTTGAATCACGCTGTGATTCACTTTGTTCAGTATCTAAATTAGATTCTTCCTGATCGTCAAGGATTGATGAGACTTCAGTATTACTCATCAAGGCTCAGGCCCATAACCTGTTAAGTTTTAGCAGAATAGAATCTAATGTTTATTCGTTGAAAGCAAAAAAACCAGTGTGCAATACCAAAAAAAATGGCTGCGTGCATGTGGTAACCGCCACAGCTCGTGATTCCACCTCGTGGATCAACCTTCACTCATCTGTTCATCCTCAACAATCAGAACTTTTCTCATTGCTAACTGATTGTTACAGAATGTGCATCAATGATATATCTACCTGAATTAAAATTCCTGGTGCTCAATGGATATGGTTGAGAAAGTAATGATAGTGGATGACCTTACCTTCGCCTATTATGATGAATCGTCAGGCTTCTTCAGTATAGAATAGTCGCTAAATATGAACTGGCCACACTTGAAGACATTCACAATTTTCTAAGAGCCTCGGGAGGCAATTAATCAATCAAATATTACAAAGTTATATGTAAACTCTTGTGATCACCGGTGGGCAATCGGCAGATGGCGGTTTGACCGGTGGCGACTCGACCGGTGCCCTTTTGGCGTGGAATCCAGTCATCTGGTGCTTAGTCTTACGGCCGTAGTCCTTCTGGGCCGCAAGCCGATTTTGATTGGCCTTTTGCCAATCCAAAGTTTCTCCCTCTGTTGGTTTAGGATCACAATTTCCCGTCTTAAACGATTTGAGACTGCCATGTGGAATGACCCGCCACTAAAATTGGTGGGGACAGCTATAAATTGTCTCAAACCTCTATGCATAACTTAAGGGGTCGAGTACGAGGATAACTAATAATAAAGATGTAACAACTGATAATGGTCAGTCGTTATTCATTGTTTTTTATTCGATACCAAGGAGGGCGGAAAGTAACGGTCAAATTCACTCCAACGGGTAATTTTCTAGGAGGCCTCTGCTGCTACTAAAGCTATAGTTGATTTTGTTTTTCCTTGTTTTCTCTTTTTTGCTGGATTTTCAATTGGAGTTGTTCAATTCGTTTGTTCTGCTCTATGATGGTATTTTGAATGTTACCACCGTTCTTTTCAAAAGTGGCTTTTAATTGAACGATGATGGCTTTCACATTTGCAGTTTTAGCTGTCATATTTTCAATTTTGACTTTCAATTCAGCTTTTTCTTGCTTTAAATTAGCTATTTTTGAACGAGTTTTTTCCATTTTAGCCTATGGATTGATGTAGGATGATGATAATATAAAAGGCTGATGTTGAGATGGTGAACGGGAGTTACTAGCAACAAGAAAAAAAATTCAGGTGACCTGAGCAGCTTGATGAGTGTTAAGAAGGTTGATTGTGGCAGACTGGTATGGAGGCAACTGAACTCAACTGAACAAACATTGCCAGTCTCACCAAGTAGGAGGAGTTAGGGAGCGGATAAGTCTTGGTGGGGCTGGAAACATTGCTCTCAACATCCAGCCAGCTTGCGGCCATTCCATCTTGCTACGGCCAAACTGATACAAGCTAAGGACAATTCTAAGGACAATTCTCCACGCACCAACACTTGTGAGAGGAAGAATAAACAAGTGACTTTACTCACTTGCTCCTTATCAAAACAAAATAAACATCTATGGCCCACATGACCGATCCAAAGAAACACTCGCACACACACACAGCCCTCAAGGAGTTTGCCCGTGAATCTTCTACATTTTTCCTTGTAAAAAGCTTACACTTTGTAATTAGATGGTAAAAAATCAAATGAATCAATTGTGTAAAACTAAAGTCTAAATTTCGTCTTTCAATTGAGTACAATTTGAGTACAACTTGAAACTTGATGAAAATTCTTTCTTTTCCATCAAATTCCTATATAATGTTCTCATTTGGTTAATGTTCTAAGTAAATCCGTTGACCCGATGAAGAGATCTAAATCAATCAATAACGATACACGTAGGCAAAAAACGATCATGCAATAATTCTCATCAACAGATATCGTTGAGCTGATATAAATTGAAGGTTCAACTGACCTTTAACAGCGCACTCTTTCTAAATTGGGAAAGAATTTATGAATCCTAATATTATATGAAGTTCGTCAAGGCAAATTATTCAATCAAATCACTTGGTAAACAACAGCATGAATATTCTTTGCAATATTTCAATTCATTCGAATATGAAGTCTGATAACTTTGTTCAAAATGTTCTGTCATCATATGATCAAATGACGTTAATCAATGAATGTACAGTACATGAGATTGAATGACAAACGTCTTTGCAAATTAAAGGAGAACTTATAAATGATGAGGCTGAAAATTAAACTTTCAGTTGAATATTATGTTTATTCAGGATATAAAATAAATTTTAAACTAGAAGAAACCATAGCTGATAACCCTTAGATTCGAAGATCTGATGTAATAATTAATTTCGAGCATATAAGTATCCTTCACCAATTGGACTGATGAATTTTCAATTGAATTCTTAGGTATTTGAAGGAACTTCGCAATGTTTGTTAACATAAACGTCCTAGAGGATACCAGTAAATGATTACCATGATCATTTAATTTGTTGATTCATTTCTTGTGGTAAACAAATTGCTCTCAATTTGATTGCACATTCTTGGACATAGTTAATTTGAGGATTATTTTAAGCGTTAATATTTTTATAATCAATGATTGCTTGTTTTAGTATACTGAATTTAAATAACGAGTAAATAGCTTGTACTTCATCTTATACATTAAGTAAGATTGGGTTGACTTGCAAATTGACAGAATTTCAAATGGACGGTACAATTGAGGTTCAACTGAGTACAATTAGATGTCAAATTGAATTGCTTCAGTTAATTCAGGAGGAATATTTATAGAATTTTTGGCTACATATTCAAGTAATTCATCAATTCTACTTTGAAATCCCATGATTTCTTGTTTGACAGACAAATTATGCTCTTTCAACTTGTGAATGTGATCGACCACCTGTTGTTTTTCACCTTCTAGACCACCCTTTTCTTCAAGTCGTTTATTTCGACATGAAGCAGCATAACCTCTATTTTTAAGGGTTCTTCTTCGTTGTTTCATCTTGTCAATGTCTTCTTTGTTAAGTCCAGATGACTTGAGTAGTCGATTTAATTCTCTCACTGACAAGGTGACAAGATCATCGTCTGATATCATCGGATGAGCTTTGCTCAGAAAGCTTTTGTAACTGGTTAAATCACCAAATTCTTTAGTATCTTCTTCACCTTCATCAGAACCTTCATCACTTGATGAATTATTCATAGACATCTCTTCTGAATCAGATTCTTTCTTTACGATCACTTCATCATAGACATTTTTATCAGTGACATTGGATGAACCTGTTTTTTCATCTTTTTCCAATTTAATCGAGATTTTTTGAGTTGTGGTTGATTTAGATTTTTTTCTTTCACTCATGTTAAGAATGAATATGGCTCACTTTATTCTTTTGATTGAAAGAGTTGAGACTCCCACATGTTATCTTAAACAAAGAAAATGTCTTCCTTAGTCGGTGGACCTCAGCCATTTGACAGTAGATGTCAGCTGATCCTTCAGACCGGTTATTTTTGCCACTCTTTCCTTTGGAGACAATTGTACACAAATTATTCCTTGTTACTATGATATATTCAACTTGATCTGCAAATAAAATAATTGATCGCAGGTAGAACTGATCCAAGGTAAGGTTTAAAAATGTTCAAAACTCTCTGTGTGAATGCCTAGGAAACAAATCCATCCATCAATCAAAATTGATGAACACTGACGAGTCCCTGGATTCAACTTACAACTTCACTTGTGATATTCAAATATAACTTAATGGCTAGATTATTATGAGCAGACAGTAAATCTCATCTAGTCAGACAGAATATTGTGACAAAATTGTCATTATTTGTTGTTTTTTATCAATTTATTCATATGTCTGGTGTTGTGTTTACAATGGAAATGTCACATTTTAATTGATGTTAAAGTTGTCCATTTTATTTAAACTTCTGATTGTGGATAACCTCTCTGATTGACAGAAATGAGAGTTGATTCAAATCCAGTTCCAGCAAGTGACAATCTTCCTCCTCGTGCAACATGTCTTTGATATGGAAGATGATCTTGATCACGCATAGCATATGAAGTAACACGAACTGATTGTGTTCGATGATGGTGACTCTGTGAATTCCTTTGTAATGGTGAAACTCCTGTTGGACCAATAGGTTGTGTATGTTGATATAATGGTCCAGATGTTCCAGGGCTGACAGCAGTGTATGGATTTGAATTCATTGGTGATGTGGAAGAAGTAAAATTCAATTGTTGATAAGATTTACGTCTAAGTCCCATCCTTTCCGGCTGTAAGAAATTTACTGTACAAGGTTGTCCAGTTGATATTAACTGTTGACCATCGGAAAGGCAACTGCTATTCAATGCAGTAATAGAGGATGAACTTAAAGAAGATACCTTATCGATCATATTGTCTGCATTGATGGCAGGTGAATTAACATTAAGTTGACCGGTAGATGAATCAACAAAATTGAAATTTGAGTTGGAACTCTTAACATTGATACTGGTGGATGGATATCCAGTGGACGAAGAAGATGGTGATACAGATCCTTGAGATGTCATCAAATTGATAGATTGATTGTTAACATTTGACGATACCATGGTATAAGGCTGTTTACGATGAAATGATGATGAACCTCTTTGACGACGAGTATTCATTGCTGAATTCAAATTAACTACTGATGGACGACGTGGTTGTAATGGATTACTTGTACAATTAGTAGATGAGTAAGTACTTTGTGACTGTGGTCTTAATTTTATTGCTGCATTAGATGTATCATCATAATTAGATGTTTCAATTGTTACACTACCACGTGGTCGATCAAATGATGCAGCTCTTGATCTCGGTCGATTTTTTTCTATTTGAATTAATGGTGAATCTTTTAATTTATCAAGTTGAATTCGTCTATGATCAAATTCACTTGAAAATATATTTAGTATCAATGATGGTATCAAAAGCATTGTTGAAAAATTTAATCCAACAAGAATGAGAAATAACAAGTCATATACGTTATTTAATTCTGGTTTTTCAGGAATTAAATGTTTGGCAAATCGTAATATGTTAAAAGGTAATAAGAATATTGAATGACAACATAATATTCGACTCATAACTTTTTGTAATGATCGTTCAATGTCTAAATTTGATCTTAATTTACTTTTATCATCACCATTGTCATTATTACAATGGATTGAACTTGAAACGTTACTTGTTGACCCTTCTTGTTGTTGTTGTTGTTCACTATCATGAGAAGTATCTTCAACGTTAAGATTAAATCGAATGTCACTTGTTATTTCGGAACGAGGTGAAAGTGACATTTTACGTTCATTACTGATTAAATTGGATGAAAATCTTGATTCTCCTTTTGTCCCTTGATCATTGGCAATATTAAATGTCAATTTAGGATAAGCTTGACTATTACATCTAAGTGATCGACGATTCATTGCATGTCGAGATGTAGTAAATTCACTTAGAGAATCATCCATCAACCTTGATTCACTAGGTGAGAGGTCACTTGTTTTGTTAACGTGAATACGAACTCGTAATGTATCATCAATATTATTTACATCTTCATCTCTTTCATCAAATGTTGGTGATGTTTCATTGTTACCAGTATCAATCATTATTGAAGATCGTACATTGTGATAATTGTTACTTTTTCTTCTTTTATCACCTGTGTAACATATAATATACAATTAATAGATACAATTAATAATTAATCAACAAACTAACAAGTGTAACAAATGTACAATTGATATCAAAAGTAGATACTCATTGCTAATTAATCAGTTTAGTATTATTTTTTTTTGTATCCTGAGGAGAGAAAAAAAGTAAAAGTTCTAATTCTTAGAGCTTTATCAAAGAACACATTTATTCAAGTGTAAAAGGATACACAAAGTTGTCATGCTGTTGATGGGAGTAAATTGTAACGGGTATTTGTGTATAAACAGTGTTGAACAAATACCTAATTAGAGATAATATAGGACAAATGGAGTAAATTAATGAATGTTCAGTTGTACAAATGTTCACATGTTACTTAATCCAAGGATAGAATTAATGTTGTTGTTTTTGTGGTGGAAGAAGAAACTTACCCTTGTGAATGAAAATACCAGAATCATTTGTATCATCAGGCATATGAGAAGTTGTTGTTGTTGTTCCATGTAACGAATCATTTTTTGTAATTGATTCATTGTATGAACCTATTTCGTTGTTATCACTTCCATTTGCACCAACACCACCAATTGTATTATTATCAATAACAGCATGAAGTGATGCTTCAACTGCTGAACCACGATGTATATGAATTCGTTTAGTTGTTGCATACTCTTCACTTGAATGAATCCATTTTTCAATAATATCAAATGTTTTAGAATAATATGAAAATGATATTACTACAGGTATTACATAAAATAATAAAAATAAATATTTAACATAATCCATAAATCTATTTTCACTATTTAATGCACATACACCTGTACCACTATAATGTGGACCAACGTAATATCCTAAATCAGCATAATCAATGTATACTGTATGTGGTATTACACCAATTAATGCAATTGAATATGTTACAATTAATACTGGTATACAGGAAAAATTTTTAACTTCTGGTTGATATTCTATTAATTTAGATGCTGAATTAAATGTACAATTTGATATATGTTTGAAACGAAAATAAAATGATGATAATATTATTAATGATGATGAATAAAAACATGAATCTTGTACTATTGGAAAAAATTTACAAAAATTTTACCTAAAACCCAATGAACACCGGTAATTGTTGCAAATGATACTGGTAATACAATTGTATCTTTAATTGCTAAATCATTTATTGAATTACCTAAAAATAAATTAAATAAAAATATATGTGCATAACATAAATGTTTATGATTATTTTTATACCATTTAATAAATTGAAAATTAATTATAGCTGAAAATGCAAATATTAATGAATATATAACTATCCATAGATATATATGTGATCGTAAATTAACTCGAACATGAAATGTATCGAAATCAGTATCATTTAAAGCAAAATCTTTTAATGCTTGTGAAACTGGTCCAACCATATGTTTAGGAAGTTCTAGAATTCGTTCTTGCCATGTTTTAAGGTAATCACCATCATCATATGAATCTATTTCACTTAAATTAGATGAATGAAGATTATTTTTAATAACCATGATGATCTTTACTTATTGTAAATATATATATTTTTTATCAATATCAAATCAAATAAATTAAATTGATTTATTGTTTTATTATTATTATTGATTTAGTATAACTATTTATCCTGTATATTAGTTTAATTTTATTCTTCTCACAAGTTTATGTGTATAATATTATGTGTTATATTATATTATTTTTATTATATTATATATATTTACTCTTATTACTGATGTATTATCGACAATATTGTCCAAGTAAAAGTTCTTGTTGTTGTTGTTCAAATTAAATTATGGTCAATTTTATTAATATCAAACATCATCATTTTTTTGGTGAATATTTAATTAATTTTCTTAATTGGTTAAAAGTTAATTTCATTTATTTCATCCATTTCATTCATCATCATTTCATCTTTCAGGTACTTTGTAAATGGACTTGTTGATGAAGTAACTGAAAGAAAATTAAAAAACAAAAGTCATAATTAATATTTTTTATCATGATAATTACAATTTAAGTGACAATGATAATTGTTAATTTGTTTCTAATTGATTATGAAGTAATGTAGAAAGTTTGCATTGCATTAATTCTCAAGATTGAGATTGAAAAGAATTTTCTTCTTAAGCAATAGAACATCTTCATAAGAACTATTTGTTCGAATTATTCATCCAATTAGAACAAATGATTCAGTTGAAGAAGTAAAAGAAAATGAAAAAAAAGATGGTTTTTTCTTTCTTTCATTCGATTACATACATAAAACACGTGAGTAAGGTAAGAAATGAACAAAGATGTGATGGATCTTTCAGGTGGATTCTATTAGAAGAAACTTATCGATCAGTCCAGAAGATGAGTTAAGTTATTAACTAACCAATGATCAAGGTCATGTATTAGTAAAACAGCTTGAGTAAATCATAAGATCTATCCGTGGGTAAGATTATCCTTAGATTAATACTAGTATATAAACCGTGCATATTTTCAATAAACATCATCCTTCAAAAGTAACTATTAACTTGTAATTGTTATTAGTTTACTGAGTCATCACCCCAAGCGCTGCGAACTCGACAGATTCTTTCTTTTGTTCTGAAAGAATGAATACACATAAAACTGTATACAACAAGGTGCACATACAAGCAAGTGAATTGAGATGGAATTTGTTTTTTCCTTCTTTTCTTTGGTGAAACAATCTTACTGAATTGCATTCTGGCCAACAAATAGAAGAGGAGAAAAAAACATAATAGTTGACCACTGATGCTACTTTAGCAACATTCACAGATTTATCTGTTCTTGCAATGATCGAATGATATTCTTAGCAATACATCTGTTCGATTCCCGTGCTTTTGTCCATCAATTGTCGATTGAGTAGGTTTTTCAACTGACAGTCACATAAGTACAAAAACAGTACAAAAACAGAGAGCAATAGCAAATTATCCAACCAATTCAAATGGTTACCCTCTGTCTTTGTTTTTTTTGTGATGTGTTCGTGATGAGGTATACACATCAATTGGTTGCATCAACGCAGCTGGTAAAATGTAAATTCACTTGTATTGATTCTGTTTTTTTGCAAGTTCTTTCTTCATTTATTCATCTTACACTTGACACGTTGAGTATTGAACAATGAGCTTTGAAAATGTTCAGCTTTGAAAAACTTTACCCCTGACTGTTTTACTGTTTTACTGTTTTTCAAAAATGTCTGCTTTTAACCCTTTTTTTCATTGAATTGGACGAAAGAATATTTTCTTTGTCTTTCTTTCCTTTCTTTTACTTGGTGAGCACTCATTTTAACTTTAGTCAAACGAATTTGCCAATTTATATTTCAATTTACTCAGTAGAAACAATTGAAGCATCACTTGAAATGTAGATTTACTTCAGTTCAACTAATCTAGACATTTCAAACAAATTACCTTTTTATACTACTTTCATCGGGTTAACTTGAATCATTTTTTTTTCTTCTCAAGAAATAAAATCGACAAGTTAAATTCACAGAAGAAGAAGGAAAAGAAAAAAATTTTTCACAGAGAAGAAACATGACTAAGTGTTCATATGAAGTACATTTGATTTGAATCTTAAAATTCAATTCGATTTATTTGAAAAGCACTTTGAACCTTTTCAACCTTATCGATAGTGAAGGAAGAATTTTCAATTGTCTTGAAGCAGTGAATGATGAAGCAACTTATCGAATATTGTTCATCAGATCACTTCAAGTGCAATTTAACCTGATAATGTGATGGAAGAATAAAAAAAGAAAAGAAAAGATTAATGGGTTCCTTCATCATTCTCACAAGTGTTTGTCATGTAATTAATATCTTTTTGTTGATGGATGTCTTAAAGTAATTATTATCAATAGTAAAGTAAATTAAAATATGAAACGTCAAATGATGTGCAAATAAAACCACTGATGGGACATCATTAATGGTAAAGAAGAAGTTTTCTTATGTAAAAGAAGAAGATAAAATTAAGTTCTAAGAACAAGTTGAAATTGAAATTCACTTGGTTTACCAGGAAACAGTGAAATTTTTTCTATTGACAAGAAGAAGAACAAGATGAAGAACAAGAAGGTTGATGGTACAACAAGCAGATGAAGAAGGATAAAACAAGCAGATGATTCAATAGACTGATGAAGAAGTTGAGATAAAATTGAAGAGAGAAAAAAAACGAGACACGTGAAGGACTTAGAGGAAGTTGATAAAATGGAAAGATTTTCAGTATAAAGTAAGTTGTAATGAATGACAAGGCACATTGGCAACCATGTTTAGTCATGTAACTGTAAGACACTTGTTAAGTTGATTCCTAGGAAGCAGAGTATTCCCTGTGCTTGTTCCATCACATTAGAAGAGAACGATTTCTTCTTTCTATTTGACTAGTCTTTGCCTGTCTGTCCTTTTTGATGAGTAAAGAAGTACTGGTGAGGATAGAACAGTTGAGCAAGTAGAAAGAAAGTGAGAGAGAGAGAAATAGATGGAACAGTACCACTCAAATACAGTGAGTATAGTAAACGAAATTGGCGATTGGAATACAAGGACACACATACACAGACAGACATACACATTGCACATACTGTTGAGAAGTTCTTTGCTTGAGTCGAGGCACAAATGAAATGTTCACTCTTTTTGCCTCAGTAGTCTGGTCTAGTTAATCGATCCAACATACAGTGAAAGCCAATGCTCTTAAACTTGCCAACCTAAAGGAGAAACAAGCTCACTCACACCAAGATCATGAGTCCAATACGATTGTCAGAGACAAGAAGAAGAAAAAAAAGTTCTAGTAGTAGTTGTATAGTAGAAGAAGAAGGAAAAAAAGAAAAAAGAAATAAGTACTAAAGTGTACTATGTGTGTAATGTGTAAGTGCACATCCGTACATCGATTGGTCAACGATGATATCATCTTTATCTTCATCTCCTTCATCTTGTCCATCATCATCTTCCATCATTTTCCATCATTCTTTATCTTTCTTTGGTATTCACACCATGTTCACACACACACAAACAACAATCGTGAGGATACACCAAATGCATCATTGTACTCTTATTTCAACCATTAACCATGATAAGATGAGATAATATCAAAAAAACAAGAGAGACAACAAAAAATAAAAATAAAAACAAGTATAGACTTGAATTTGGACACTTGGAAGATTGAAGGTTAATTGAATCAATCGATAGATTGAATCAATCTTTCACTTTCTCCCACTCTTACACTTACAAGTAATGGTATAATGGACAACTTATGGATCATATAACTTTTTTATATCAAAGTGAATAAGTTACATCAACAAATATAACAAACTAAACAGTAAGTAATGATTAGTTTGAATATGAAGAACAAAAAGTCCAATAATACCACCAGCAGCTTTATGTCATTTACATTTACATTCTTTGTTCTTTACTCGGTCAACCTTGCAATGTACTTTATAACTTGTACATATTAAATAGTTATCCTTGATGAGGGTCAATTTGTCCTTACTACTGAGTAAATTTACATACATTCAAAGTTAGTATAGAATAAAATATATGAGTTAATATAAAAATACCAAATGATAATAATGGTAAATTGTTCCACATCAAAGAATTAACAGTTAACCAGTCAAAGTGAAATTACCTTTCATTGGTAAATTATTGCCTTGTGAAAAAATCTTCATTGTGTAATAATTACACCTTTATTATTTTATTTTTTTTCTTTCATATATAAAATACATCATATCGATTGTTCTAATAGAATTGACTGACCAAGCAGATAATATAAATCTCATTCTCATTCTCACAACAAACTAATGAACAAATTCATCACTGCAATTTTACCTAATAAATGACAAATCAAATATAAATATAACTCAAAAAGTTATTTGACATAATTTAAAAATGTCACTCAACTGTCTTTACAACTTTGTTCATTGGATTCACTTGATTGCACTTAATCAATCTTTCATTCTCAACAGAATAAACAGGAACTTTTTTTTCATCTTCTTCTTCAACATGACATTTCACTTTACATGTAAACTTTCACTTACTATTTAAATTACCTTTTTCTAAATTAACTAAACAACACTGTGTGTGTGTTAGATTAACAATACAACACTAATGATATGTGTCAAAGTAAATTCCATCAATCAAATCATGATGAAATTAACTAAAAACTTTTACCTTTTTGACAAATATGTAAATAAGGTTTCTCTGTTTTCTTGATAAAAGTTAATTGTGTCATTCAACCCAAATTGTGTGACTTGAACTTTGATTATTAAATTGATTTTAATTGTGAAAAATAATAAAATCACTGTTGAACTGATGATAAGATTCCACAAATGTACTCATGTACAAATTAAAGATCAAATTGTGAACCTGTTAGAACATTGAAGAAGAATAAAGTTCACAACAACAACTTAGTAAAAAGCCTTTCATGTGATAGATGACATTTGCACTTTGTTTACTTTACTGTGAATAGTTGAAAATGAATTTACCACACACACATAGGTAAGAGAGAACATTAGACAATTGCATGAATGATTTAATTGAAATCTTTTAACCGATAAAAAATTTATCATATAACTTTGTCTATTCATTCTCCAGATGAAGAACACTTACAAGATCTTTCTCTCTTTCTCTGTTCTAAGATTGTTCTTTGTACTTTTTCAATCATTACTATTGTAAATTTAATCAATTTAAGGAATTTTCTTTCTTCCTGATTCAACATAATTCAAAATGTGTTTGTTGTTTGTTGTTGTTTGTTTGTTTGATGCTGGTTATAAATCAATTGTCATCTTGTAAGTATACTGATGGTGAAGGAAAACATTATTCAAACTGTTCAAAACAAATTTATCTTGTGTCAATCGTTTTTTCAATCCTTCTTCAAGTGGAAAATCACAACAACAACAACTACAACAACTATAAATCGTCATGATCAAATTGTTCTTTGTAAATGTATTTAAAATAATCTTTCATCTGAACAATTTTTACAACAAAGTTGTGTCTAGTTAATGTTTAAACTTTAACTAATTTATATTTAGATAAAATTCTTTCTTTACAAATTAAATAAACACACTTTACTGTTTATTATAAAGGTATTGAATTTCCTGATTGTACTTAAAAATAAATACACATTTAAACAGACATGAGAATATTATCGACAAGTTAGAACAAAATCCATTAGAGATTTACAACATTTCTATGTGTTTGTAAATGTTAAAGTTTACAAATGAAAAATCTTTACATTGAACAAATACACAACAAATTGTGATAAACTTTTCACACAAAACGAAAAAGAAGAAGAAAACATTTCAACTGATGATGACGATGATGATGATGACACACGAATTGAATTTGTAGTTGGAAAGTTTTCTCTTACAATACAAAAATCATTGACAAAACATTGAAGTAAAAGTTTAAGAACACGAAAGTTCAATATTTCACCATCATCACAAGTCACGCAAATGAAAAATCAATTTAATGTTAATACTATTTTTCCAGTTGTATACATGAAATACATGAAATAACACTTGTTTCTTCACACTTTTAAATATTGTACGTAAGTAAGTAAGCATTTAATGTCTCTTTGAATAATCATCAAGTTGATAAATATCAAGTTAAATGAAATAACTACGACAGTAAGAACCTTGTAAAGTATGGACAAATCAATTTAACATAAAATTTGTTTGATCGATGAAAAGGTTTCCATGATCATAGTTCTAACATCATACACAAGTAGTAGTAGTAGTTGTCAAGATCAATGATCAAAGTAAATGATTACTGAGAAGATGATGATATAATGTATTTAAGAATTGAAAGAAACATTTGTACAGGTTAACTAATGGTCATGTTATTTAACCAACAACTGTACCAAATATTACTGACCAATGATGATGATGATGATGATATTTCAATTGAAAAATTGTTCAGGTAAATTGATCTCATGAGATTACAAAGAAAGAAAGAATGAAAGAACGATACTCATACAAGATGAAACAATGTTAGAAGGAAAAAGCAAAAGAAAGAACATCAATTGACCAAATGAGATACGCTCAGTGGTCACTGTTGGTCATCAAGAGGAAAGAACAAATTGTGAGGAACCAACTGCAACAATAAGAGCAGAAAAAAAACAACAGCAACAACAACTAGTATTCTACTCAATTGTAAGGGAAGAAAAAAAAGAAAACAAAACCAAGCTGAATTAGCTTTTTTTTCTTTTTACTCAGTTCGTCAGACACATTCGAATAGTGTAGAAGAAAATACCAATCAACATGGAAAAGTAAAGAAAAGAAGCAACAACAAAAAAAATACTTGAATACTAACTTGACGTTTTATCACAATGTTACATGTGTAAAAATTGGATAACATACAAAGTTAGGTACCAATTTTATATATATGTGTTATAGTTATTTGAATAGAGATGAAAAAAAGTAGTAGTAGTAAAATAAGGTTGCAAATATTTGAATAATTTCATTGAATACATTTTTTTGAGAGAGAAGAAATAAGTGTAATAGAAAAAAAACTTTTGTATGTGCATTTGTTTGAACTATGAAACAACTTGTCAAAGTCATTACACAATTACACATACACATTGATAAACTTTTTTTTCCTTTGCACTTCAATCAATTGTATTGATAGGACCAAAGTTGTTTTCTATCAAATTGAACAGTAGAACAAAAAAAAAGGAGGAAATAAAAAGAAGAACAACAAAAAAAAGAGAATAACTTGTATATACATATTTCCCAATCATCTGACAAAAGTGGATTGCAAATGTGTACTCATTTATCAAAGAGTAAAGGATGTGATGTGAAATGTACGGGAAAAAAATAGAACATGTACATGATATTTGATCACCAGTGACAAGGAAAGATGAACAGTTTGAGTTGAAGAAAGAACAAGAAAAAAAAGAAAAATTGTCTACAAGACAAGATTGTTGGATGATGAAATTTACCTTTTTGGTACAACCGACAGATTGTAGAACTTAAGAACTCGAGGAAAAAGAACAAATGTCAGGGTAATTTGCATCATATGTTATTCTTTTTTTCTCTGTTATTTTTTCTCCTTCATCTTTCATCTCAACAACAGCCGGTTACATGATTCACAAAAGGTACAATGGCTGATCTTTTACTTTTGATACATAGTACTTGTACACATACAACAACAACAACACATGTCGACGTGTATGTCATTTGGCTTCATCGGTTCGATGTCTCTATTACTTGGTTAAACTCTTTTTCCTCATACTCCTGAAGGAAAGTTTCAATCGACCACACAAAGACTATCTTTACTTCTTCTTCTTCTTTGCACTTACATCGAAGACTGATGTGAAATAGTTTGTGTCTGAATCTGTGTGAATTCTGTCGCCCTTTAATTTGACTAAACAAGTTCTAGTTGACAGTTTGACAAGGAAACAATCTCAACCAACTACTCAAGTACCAGTAAACATTTGCTTGGAAAGGTAACAAACAACAACAACAAAAAATACTTGTAATCACGAGGTATAAAGAAACACCATTATTACCTAACAAGTATAAAGAAAAAATTCATCAGCAGTTACAATTCCCTCGTGTAAATGTTGAAAAGGTTTTTTTTCCCCTCTTGCTGTTGATGTTCTAGAATGTGTGTTGGTGTTGTCGAATATGTTGTGTAGATGGAATGTAATGCCGACAAACAACTCATCCTTGAGTACAATGACAATGATGTCAATTTTTTGTACAAAATTTGATTTATCTTATTTTTCTTCTCAACAACAACGAGTTTTATCTCTTTGTGTGATTTTACTTGAAAATATTGATAAAAATAAAAATAAATTGATCAATTCAATTTACCAATACTCACATACAGACACGATCATCATCGATAGAAGGACACTGGACACAAGAGAGAAAGAGGAAGAGAAAAAAATAAAAGAAGATTCAAGTGTGAAGAGAAAAATATATATAACAAACAAGAAGAAGAAGAAGAAAAAAAAATCATCCTCAGACAACTTCACATGCAGGACAACGAATTGAGGATGTGAACTGCTGAGTAAACAAAAAGAAGAAATATTGTGAGTGTTGAACGTGTTGGTGTCATGATAAATTTATAGCAAAGACTTGTTAAAATGATTTGTTTGAAGACACACTTTGCAAGAATGGACAAAGAGATGAAGAAGAAGAAGAAGAAGAAGAAGATGAAGATGGAGTTAAGTTCATTGGCTCATGATATAAAGTGTGGATTGTAAGAAGCAAAGACAAAGAGAGAAAGTAGAATGCGCCAACTGACCAGAGTAAGGATTACGAGCATCGTGACAAAAGTGGTAAAGAAGGAAGAGAAGAAAAAAGGCGAAAAAGAAAAGTAAGAAAGCAAGCAATGCATTTAAATTTGTCTTTGTACAGAAATAAAAGAAAGAAGAAAATTCAGGAGGATAAAAAGTACTATTGAATTAGTCTCTTGTGAGCCGTGCTGAGTTTTTCGTCTTGTCGTCTTTCTTCTTACTATCTTACACAGTGGACTGGTAATGTTGGTCCTTAGTACGAGTTGTCGAGTTCTTGAGTTTTTCCAAAGAACAAGCGACTCTTTTTTCGGAAAGAGAAAGAGAGAAAGAGAAGAGTGTTTTATGTCTTTCTTCGTCGATTGTCTTTGCTTTCATTCTTTTCTTTCTCTGTCTTTCATGTTGTCTCTTTAGGGTGCCAAAGACGATATAGCAGATGAACTAGCCAAGTGAGAAATGTCAACCTTGCTTGATTAGCACAACAATCCAATGACCATTCGGTCATTTGGCTCTTTGCCCTCTCTTCTAACTTGTTATTCTGTCAAGGGTTCTGTTAATACTCAATCAATTTGTCAATGTAACATGTTGTTCTTCAAAAAACTTTACATATCGTAATTAAAACTCTTCTTTTTTCTTCTTCTTCTTTATCTTTCATAAGAGTCAACTTGTCTAAGATCGTCTTGTGAACTTGTCGAGTTCTTTTACACATTCGATTTATCCTTGTGTGTCACAACACAAAAAGGTCCCTCATGTACTTACTACTTAGACTTTAGAATGAAGATGTAAGAGTTGTTTTCATACACACTGACCAACCTTTAAACACACAACAACACAAGCAAACCAAATTTTACTTTGTTTTTTTTCTCCCTCGTAACAAAGTTAAGTTTTTTTTCGTTTAAAACAAAAACTGCAAACAAAACAAAACACTTGCGAAGGTTAGAATAAAGGAAGAACCAAAAAAAGAAGAGTCTCTGCAGTTTCTCTTTGAATATTTTTTCTCTGTATCTTGTCTTGACTTTTTTTTTACTTTACGGTGCACTTACTCTGTCGTTATTCAAATTCGTAAGTGAAGAAATGGCTTTCTCGTGATTCTTTCTCAACTTTACTCTTGAACATTGACTCTTTTCACTTTGGTTGTAAAATCATTTTTCAAAATTTGATAAGACATTTCAAGTATAATCTGGTGAAGGAGAGGAAAAAAAACTAAAGCGTTGGGCATTTTAACAGTAAGCGTTGAGAACGTTCAACGATCTATTCCTTCATTGTTCTGTTCTAACTTTTATCCATCTAACTTTTGCATCTTTCTCTTCACTGTGGCTGTGTTATATCCAGTAACATTGATTCACTTAGACAAATGCACACCCACTGTGATCCTTATGAAGTATACTTTTGGTTGGCTTTTCACTTTACTTATTTTTATCATTTTACATTTTTTTTTCACTCAACTCATTCGATGTAACTTGCATTGGTTCTTTGCAAAGAGGAAAATTTCTCAATTTCTCATCTAAAATGTTATCTTTGTCAAATAATATGAAAGGAAACTAAGCCAATAATACTTTTTAGTAAATTGTCATCTGGTAGTTGGATAAAAAGTTCTTGATATAAAGTCAAGGATAGATTCAATCAAATTGATTATACGATTGACTACTTACCAATGACAACGGAAACATTGAAAAGAACGTTTTTTTTCTTTTTCTTTACAAAAGTAATTACCAACATATACAAAGTCAACAATGAACTTTAACTTTGTCAGTAAGTTTGTTCAACTGTATTCATTGTCATTATTGTTATCATATCGAAGCAGATATATTTTTGTTAAAATTGTCTTTCATTGTCACTTTTAATGACATATTTGCAGGGGTAAAAAGTAATTTTAACAAACACAAACGTAAAAAAAGAGTAGAATAAAAAAAGTAGAAGAAGTAGATAATTGACTTTCAAATGTAATTTTCATATATTTTGCTTTTGCTTTTGGCAAGTTTAGAACAAATGAAAAAGACAAGAGTAGAACATATACAATAACAAAAAATGAAAGGGTAAAAATGAAATACAAGTCATTTCATTTGATGTAATTTCAAAATGACATTTGATATGGAAAACATTGTGGTGAATGTTGAAGTAGAAACAAGGAAGTACCATGACCATTTAGGTTATTTCCTTTGTCATCATCATCATCATTGTACAACACGTACAATTGTTATTGAAAAAAGATTTCGTAACCATCAGTGGCAAATGTAAGATGAAAGGACAGTTTAAACTCATCAATCATCTGACCAACCTAAACCAAGTGACCAGTTGAGGTTGAAAATAGCTAAAGTGAATACCTGTGAGACACATTGAGAAGGAAAAAAGAAAAAAAAAATACTTGAATGTATACAAGAAGAGAAAATTCTCATGAAATCTCTTCTCCACAATTGACCATTTTTGTTTACTCTTTGCTTCACCTGCAACTGTTAGAACTGAACGAGCACTACAAGAACACAACTTGGACTTGACACTAGTCGTATTTTCAAGGTAAACCTGAAAGTGAAAGAAAAAAAGAAGGAAAAGGAAAAAACACTCTTCACAAAATGTAGTAAGTGTTACTACAGTGATATTTTTTCATCAACTTGAATGACTTGGACAGTAAGAAGATTTTTTTCTTTGCTCTCTCTTCTTCTAACATAACCTTTCAATATAGTTCTTACTTCTTACATTGGATGGAATTTATTTGTGCTTACACAAAAGTTTACACAAATTTTATCTCGATTTGTCCATCGATGTCAACAAGATGTTTTGACCGAAGAAGAAAAAAAAAGTTGACAAGAAGTGTAAAGAAAAGTATTCTACGATTAGATGAATGAAAAAAAATACAATCAGTAGAAGAAGAAAAAAAACTATTACAATGACATGAGTAAAGAATAGAAAAGAAGACGATGTGTTATACAAGTGAACAACTTGTGTGATGATGATACATTCGATTTGCCAATTTTTCGGGGTAAAAAAATATTTGTAAATATTTTTTTATCATCAAAACACGTATATAACCAATATAACTAGACTCATACTCATACAGTGAAAGAAAGAAAGAAAGAAAGTAAGAAAGATAGAAGAAATATCGTTAAAATCGACATGAACTATTTGCAATGAAATGAGAAAAAACAAGCCTCAGGAGTTGTAGGGATTCAAATTCAATAACAAAATCCTCGGGTAAAATTGAAATGGAAATTGTCGTCAAGGATACAAAATCAATCCCATGTGATATTTCAAGTTATTCTTCTTTGTTTGAAAGAAAGAAAGAAAGAAAGAAAGGGAAAAAAGTAAATTAGTTGAAGATTTTACAAGTTGTGTAATATGTGATGTGTGCTAAAATCTTTCTTTCTATCTAAAAAGATTTCAACTATCAAGTGAAAAAGTGACATGAACTAATAGACTTTAAAATCGTACAGCGTGAATGAAAAATAACATTGAAGTAAAGGATATATTTGTCGATAAAGACACATATGTCACTGTAACAATTTATTTCCAACTTTTTCTCCATCTTCTTGTGTCAGTTGAAGTTCAACTGTTTTGCTCGAACAATTCAATTGTTAACGGGTAAAAGTTTTTCCTTTTTTTCTCTTCTTCTCCTCTAGTGAACTGCTTTTTACTTTGCTGCTATTTATCCTAATTGACCACGATAGCGTAGACATCACACAACTAAGTACAAAGAGAGAGAGAGAAAGAGAGAAACTTAAGAAAGTTCTAAATGTTGGACTTCGAAACTTGAACAAACTTCCAAATGTCCGAACATGACTAGACTGATGAACTCTTTTGACATAATTAATGGCCTAGTAACTTGATCGGTGACCCAAACAACCTCAACCCTGCTTGAATTAAATGATGCAAGAGGAACTTCACTTTCGTTCTTTCGTTCTTTCTTTCCTTCACAAGGTTGTTCTTTACTTCAAGTAAAGTCACCACTTGCTATTTCATCGGCCATCAAAGTCAATCTATTGTCAAGACAACTGAATGAAAGGCGAAGAAGAAGAAAATAAAGAAGACGAAAAGTCCAATCGAATCAACCTGACTTTCAATAGAACGGATAAAAAAAAGAGAGCAAAGAAATATAAATGACAAAATATATTTCGAGTAACATTTACACTTGACAATTGGTAAGAAGAGAAGTACATCTTATTCGATTGATATGAATATCACACCTGTCACCTGTAATGACTGTTCACAGTGAATTTCTTTAGCAACTTGTTCAATAGGATTGATGAAACAGTTAAATAAATAATCGTGATATTGCCTTCTTTCACTTCAATTAGATTACACACAAGGTAAATTGCCAATAATTTACCAACTGGCTGATGGACATCTATCCATTAGATCTTTCAACTCATTGCTACCAATCGTTAGACGAAGTACGAAGTTCTAATGTTCTTTACAAAGATTCATTCATCCAATTGTTCTGTCCAATATTTGCATGTACACTGGTGTCATATATGGTATAATTTGAACTAAAGTATAATATTACTTTGAGTGAAATAAGTAAAATTACTTTTGAACAAATTATTACTTGGCAAATTTTATTCAATTTCATTTTGTTCATGATGAAAAATTTTCATTTCAATTCTATGTTTACCCTGAAACCTTTTTTTTCTTTCCCTTCATTGATTTCATGTATATTTATTATTTTCAATTTATCTTCATCACCTTTTGTCCCTGTTGTAACTTATTATTTAGGTGTGAATGAAAAAAGTAGAACTTTTAAGGGGAAAAAAATTTTTTCTTTTCTCATTGTTATTGTTATTCAAAGATAAAAAAAAGTATATTTTACAAAAGAATTCATTGAAAGTATTAAATAACTTTAAAATGATAATGTAAATGTCTGAATGTCTGAGTTTGTCGATGTCTGTCTGTGAAACGTGTGTGTGTGTGACTTTGTCAAATTAACAATATCGATTGAAATGAGTGTACAATTTAAGGTAAAAGTATCAAATAATCTAATGCTTTTACAACCTTTTTTCAAGATACAATTTTCAACACTTTATTTAATTGGTAGAACATTCACACATGTGAGTATCTTAAGGTTATCATCATCAATAAATTGATCATCATTTGATTCTTAGAACACTTATATGTTTGAGAGAACTGTTTCTTCCTTTTTACTTTTCTGTTAACAAAAATTTGACCAGAATAAACTTGATAAAGTTTTTCTTTTTCTTATTGTTATCTTTACCTTTCTTACAGTCAAGTTGTTTCAGATAGATCATTTAACGAAATGACAAACTGCACTTACACGGTTCGTAGTTTACAACTTACACACAAAGTTACAACTTTTAAAGTTTAAAGTTTAAAAGTTTCCATCTCGTAAGATCAAAAGTGTTCACCGAAGCAAAATTTTATTTTTTTCTTCTTTTGTTTCTTCTTTTTTTTTCTTACTTTTTGTGAACCATATTATCACAAAAATTGTGTGTGTGTGTGTGTGTGCATCGAGTGTGCAAGTGAGTGCGTGCTTTAGTTCTATCAATTGCTTACTGTAACTTTTTGGTGTGAATCAGTTTGTGATTTGAGTACAATGTGAATCACAGTAGGAGGTAAAGAGACAAAGAAGAGAAGAAGAAAAAGAGATAAAGACATGGACAGGTTGACTTCTGTACATAGAACAAGTTGATATTTCTATTGTCGTGGACAACACATAAGTGTCCAACGTTATGATGAAAATACCTTCAATGACTGTTGTCAATTAGTATGTTGACAATTTTGACCTGAGGAATCTTTTATTAGATCTCATGGACATGCTACTTGTCATGTATTTATTTGTTCTTACGTTCTATTGACTTCAACAAGGAGGATGTCAGACATGGTCATTGATTTTAATGAGAGAGATACAGAAAGAACAAGTAGAAGAAGAAGAAGAAGAACTAGAACGATGTATACAACAATGTGCATTAGCAATACAAGGATAAACAATGTTAAAACATTGCAAGGTTAGAAATGTCCATGGGACACATTAGAACATGTCTAAAGAACTGGTAAACGTGGGTCAATCAATTGGTATAAGAAAGTGTTGATCAATTGAAAAGGAAGAGAAAGAAAAAATAAATGATAAGAAAGAAGTTAAGAGACATCTGCGAATTTAGTATCGAACAGAAAGTGAAAGAAGTGATTGTCTTTCATTGGATACTGAGTCATGTATCAAGACAAAGGAAAGAAGAAGAAGAAGAAAAAGATAAAGAGGACAAGTGCAGTTACCATGAAAGAATTTATTTAACTGAAAAGGACAGTTGGTAGGCGGAGCACATTCACATGCATCCTCATCTTTATTGAACATGGGACACATTTGCCTGCACTACAAGAACTACTAGAAGTAGTAGTAAAGAAGTAGTAAAAGAAAAGTCGATCAATTGACCGGCAAATCAAGATGACTGAAGAAACCAACAGACATACTAGACAAACACACACACACACACACATACACACTACATATATACACATAGTTTACTGTGAAGAAATGAACAAAGAGAAAGAGAATATGACACAAGTGACCTTACGCGTAGAAATGACCAACTGTTTGTAACTGTTTCTAACTGTTTCAACTGTTCTGTTGTAGTGTTCTCAATGTTCTCTTCACACTCGATCAATTGATTGACACGGACACACATAAGTAACACATTGAATAAACTAACTGACCAAAGATCCAAAGTGAACACAAAGTACCTTCTTAAATGACATTGTATTTTTCTACCATCACTAACAGAGAAATAAAAAGAAAGGAAGAAAGAAAAATACGTTCTTTTATTTCTTTTTAACTTTAAATCTTCTTTGAGATTTTTTCTTTTCTCCTTTATTTTCCCGATAAACTCATCAAAGTCAATCGATCACTTTAGTTGAAATAGCTAAAGTAACTTTTACACATACTCAAAATAAATGAAATATTCACTGTGTGAAACTCAATAATCGTTCACGAATGTACTTTACACTTGGACAAGTTTACACTATACTGGTAACTATTGAATTTTTACTCAACTTTACAAATTCAAATTCAATGCACAACACACACTGAGTGTAAATGTGCCACTCATCAAGTTCAAGTGAATGTGGGAATTCGATTCTTCTTCTAAGAAGAAAAAGAACTTTTTTTTTCTTCCTCTCTTAGGACCATTGAACAAGTTTCTCTTCAACAACTTACACTTTCAACTGACTATTTTCTCCTTGGTTGATGATCATTGCATGTTTGAAAAAGTACCATAAAGTACAAACGGATAATTTTTTTCAATTGACTGAACTTTTCATACCAAATGTGATAAATAAATTCAACAACAACATTAATTGATTGAATGAACTTTTCAGATTAACCATCAATATGAAGTATATTCACTTTGATCAAACGAACATGAATGTTACAACATGAAGAATGATTGACAATGATATCGATATTTCTTGTTGTTTGTCAACCACAACCGGAAAGAACAACAACAACAACAACAACAACAACAACAAAGGAAAAGAATTGTATGACAGTGATAATTTAAAATTTATCAAGTACTTATATATTTTAAAGTAAGAGAAGAAAAATTTCAAATTCAACCAAATGTTACTCATCATCCTGTGAGTCAAATATGAAAGTAAAAAGTATAAAAAGTAGTAAAAGTAGTAAAAGAAGAATAAAGGTAAAGGAAAAGGAAAGTAAAATAGTGAAAAGAAAGAAAAATAAAATAAAATAAAATAACTTAAAAGTAGTGAAGTTACAGTATGAAAAAGTAAAAGCATATGTTAATGTAAAGACATCAAGTGGAATAGAATGAAAATTATTTTGCCCCAAGAGTCAGTAATGTATCTGTATATATATATGTTTGCATTATTTCGTAAGAGACTTCTTAGAACAGTGATAGAACAAAAAGTAAAAAATACTAATATAAAACAAAAGGTAAATTTTGTTGTTGTTACAATGAGTATGATGTAACAATGTGTAAGATAAATTGATAGAAGATCCAAAAAAAGGTGTGAAAGACAATTTTCGTGACCCAAGAGGCTGAGAGTGAATAATAATATTCAGTACATTCAAGTGATCTTTGGCGTGTCCAGAACAACTATTCGTGAGTTTGTCGCGAGACTTTGACATGAACTTTGCATATGAATGAAAAGTAGTCGGCAACTTGAAACACCTTGACACAGAGACACGTGGATACACTAACACATTTACACACACACATGGACACTTTGAAAGAAGGAAAAACAAGTTTCACTAACTGACAGCTTTTACTTCAACACACGACACACGAGACAGAAAGAATCTATCGAGTTCTTTGGCGGAGTCTCTATAGCAAGTCACTCGATTAAGTTATCATCTGATGGGTCATCATAGTCTATATAATGATTAACACACTTCCTCTTTTCACACTAAATGAATCAACAAGCAGACAAAATTTTGCCAAAAAGGCTTAGAGATGAGGAAAGAAGGATCTTTCACCATGTTCCATTGAAGCTTAATTCTTTGATCCACTTTGCCATGAAAGAAGAAGAATAAGAAGAAGAAGAAGAAAAAGTAAGTAAGAATGAATAGAGGGAGAAAATTCGTTTACTCTTCCTCCCAATGGCAGGTCAATGGCAAATGGTTTGATGCCTGATGGCCTGATGGTTGATGGTTGATGGCAGCAGCAAATATGCTGTTACAGCAAGACGGTAGAGATGGTATTTAGTAGTCACCCACAACTTAAATCATCTCCCATGAGGTGAATAAAAAGGCTTTACGTCTTACCTTTCAATGAACAGCTTGTCAGTTTCTTCATTCGTGACGACAATAATGGTAATGATGATGGCGATGAAGAGAAAGAGAGAAAGAGTATACGACGAGAGTAAATGAAGTAGATGAAGAAGATGAAAAAGATGAAGATGATTGTTCTTTTCACTCGGATCGGTGTCACTTGATCTTTGTAGGAGTCGAATAAGTCGCCTATTGTTGCCCAAATGGAACCTTATTTATCCCAGTAACTGAGTCTTATCTGGGTTGATGTTTCTGTTGATGTTGATATTGATGTTGATGTTCTGATGTTCTGATGTCCTCGAAACACTTTTAGTACTTGGATTGACGATGAGACATTTTCTCTTTTACTTACTTACTGACAATTTCAACTTATTTCTTTTTCTCTCGTACTTTTAACTTCAAATAGTATAAGGTGTGTGAACTTTTCTTTCAAGGTGTAGAGCAAACAATTCACACTTATAGTGATAATTTGAAGTGTAACATGAAGATGACAACAGCAAGACCACACAAGGATGACACTACTATTTCTTGATGATAAAGATTGAAGATGACATTGCACTTGTCAATGTTAACCCTGCATCCGATGCAGCTAATGAAACTTGTTCACATTTCTTTTGACGAGTGGTCAATATTTTCTTATACACAACATGACACATAACAGAGACAAAGTAACTTTCATTCACATATACAAGTAGGATAAGCAAGATACATTTACCTTTTACCTTTTACCTGTACTTGTTGTGTTATGTTGGTTGGTTGGTTAGTTGAATGACAGTTACTTGATTGGCGACCAATTAACTGTGGTCCACTATTACCCTTAGTAGTAGACAAGTGGACAAGTAGAATCCCCGGCGATTTCAAAGAATTCAGGTGATATTTCATCAGCAATTTCAGTCAGAAGGAGAAAGTTCTTTCATGCGAATCACATTGAATCCATTCAAAATCAAACATGAATAAGCACCGATTTGATTTCTCATAAGGATACTACATTCATGTCTACACAGGTGAAAGTAAAAGTTGTAAACTCACTTGCGCAACTTGTGTTGTTGTTGTTGTTTATCACTATTTACACATGGTGAAATTTAACGTATAAGTTTGATATTTTTTTTTCTTCTTTTTTTCCAATTTAAATTGAATTTTCAAATGATGATGATGATGATGATGTTATTTGTATGATATTTTGTTCATCAAAGATTTGTTGTCAAGTTTCTGTTAATTAAGTACAACAATACACAAGATTATTATCAAATGTATCTTGTTTACATGAGAATAAATTTTTATTTTTTTTCACATAAAAATCTGTAAGAATAAAATAAACACACATATAAATATTGTAAAAGAAGAGAAACAATTCAAATAACTAAATTATACCAAGTAAAAGGAAAGCAAAGGAAAGGAAAAGAAAAGGTCGAAATGTTTTTATTTTTCTTCTTGCTGTTCGAATTGTACAAGTTTACTGATGTACAAGTACATTAGAACATGGGAACACTGGAACAAGTAAATACACATGGAGAAAGGAAGAGAATTCAACTCACTTTTACCTTGGACTGAATAAAAGTCCCTTGTGTTGAAGAGTACAGCATTCACTGACTACAAGTTTCAATGTGTATGCTGTGAGTCGAGTTCTAACACGATATCTGCGGTCACGCGTCGACTCCATGAACATCATTGTATATACCAATGGGTACATGGGTAAACGGTATGAAGAGTATACAAGTAAAGTACTAATACAAAAGGTGGACATTGAAAAATTTTTCTTCACACAGTTGACTTCATTTCAAGTGAAAATGATGATGATGAAGTCAAACATATCATCGATTGATCATACTAACACACACACACATAGTTATTCACTTGAATGATACACACTACTATAATCAACATGTTAGAATACTTGAAATTTAGTTAAACTTATTAACATTAATGAATGAGTACTTACACTTGATAAAATAATTTGATTAATTTCTTCTCTTCTTTTCTTCAAAGGCAATTTAATTTACACTTGAATTCACTTTGTCTTTTTCTAACTGACATTAAAAGCATCAAATGTGTGGTTCTATGTATCTACACATGCTTACGGTGTATAACAAAGAACAAAGTTCTATTAACCATTGTAACTTCTTCTTCTTCTTCTTAGTGTAAAAGAATGTTTGGCATTCAACAGCAAACAGTGAATCCAGGTGAAAAAAAGTATAAGAAGAAGAAGAATAAGAAGAGATAAATAAAAAGTTAGACAGACCGTGAGTGTATTCGAACCAATCGACACGAATGAAGAGTTTCCTTGTCTGATTCATTCTTTTTTAACTTGACCTGCTTTTGTACTTGTACCATAAAAAACAGACAGGTAAAAAGAGATGAAAAAGTTTAAAGGTGAAAAATATATAAAACAATTTTCACCAAAGTTCTTTCTTCATTCTTGTTAAAATGATTGAATTGATACAATTGATAAATTTGTCGTACAACAAGATGAAAACTAATAATTTAAAATCAATCCATTTTATAAGTACAATAAAAAATTTCAAAATATAAACAAATTGATTATATTCATTGAAATTCTAATTGAATAGTAATAAAAAAAAAACAATTATAATTCTTCTTGTTCATTATTATGTGTGTACTTTGCATGAATAACAAGTGTATTCAGTGTAATAAGTTCTGTTGAATGTTCTAACACTTGAGATACATTACAAATAACAATTGTTACTTGTTACTTGTCAATTCAAAGGTCAATTGTATACAATTTGTGAATGAAACCAATAACCATCAACTTGTGAGCCTTTACCAGATAGATAACCTGGTGGTCAAGAGAGAATAAAAGAAAGAATAAAAGAAAGAAGGAAAGAAAGAAGATGTATCGACTTTGTTGATTTATTTATTTTGTATTTTCACTCTTCTCTCTTCGTCTTGTTACTTTGCTTATTTTTCTCCTTTCTTTCTTTTTTTTTCTTCTCTTTGTCTGATCAAATATTGACGTTGGTAAATTAAGCTTACTTTTGTATACTCTATTGACCTGGGTGTTCTATGTTCTGTCTTCTTTATTTTGTGTGTGTGTGAATTGTTATTACAACAGAATAGTTCAACCACTATCGACAATTCTATCGATAGACTAACCAACCAACAAACTTAACATTATCTAACTTACTGTAACATCAATTTCCTAATATTTTTATCTTTTACACTACAAATGCATATAAGTAAAGTTTATAATTAGTATGAGTTGATTGATTTACTCTTGATATTATATTTAGGTTAAACTGGTAATGATATTCATTGTTTAACATGTGTAATTGTATCTTTTAATAAAGATTTATATCGTGAGACTTTTCCATTGAATGAGATGATGAAAACATCTGTGACAACTTATTGTTAAAAAAAATAGAGAGAATAAAAAATTATCTTCCAGGTGACTCTCATTCAAGGTGAACTTTATGAAATTCCATTCTTCAAAAACATCATTTTAAGACATCATCTTGTTGTACATGTACACAAATACAACACTTGGACCATTACAAAAAGAATAAGAAGATAAGATTATCATTTTTTCTTCTTCTTCTTCTTATTTTTGTAAGATCGAATTGATCAATGTGATCCAATTTTATGTCGATTGAACGAATTCAATTTTGACCAGATGGACGGTTGGAACAAAGGACAGATTATAGCTGTCAACTGGCTATAAAATTACATTGATTGTCCACATGACATGCTGACTGGTTACAAATACACCAATGCACATACACAAAAGTTCTAAACCTGGTCACACAGCTGGACAACAAGCTGTCACTTTGTGTGAACTTTTTGTGTACCCAGACAAACAGAAAGAGAAAACAGACACACTTGTGTAAGTAAGTTCATACAGTTGAAGATTTTCTTTTCCCTTTATATATATATATTTTTTTTTCAACAAAAGATAATAAAGTGAATTAACTTGCACCAATTGTTGAACTGAGGTTAAGTAAGTAAAGAAAGAATGTAAAGTGAAAGATGTGAAGAGCCAATCAAGTGGTTGTTATGAAAGCAATTTCATTCTTGGTCATTTGATCTGAACAACAGCTAAAAGAAGAGGAAAAAAAAAATTTCATCCGGTAATAAATGGACTTTCATTTGTACTTGAATAGACCAATACAAGTTCATTTGTAAAGGCTTTCATTGGACATTCCAATTGACTCAGTGTAACTGTACAATTCACACACAGAACAGTATATACTAGTCAAAGTACATGGTTCAAGTTGACATGGTTAATCAAGTGGTTGCCATCAAAGAAGTGCCATTAGTATGTTGAATCAATGAGGCGAAGCAATTGGCCGAAGGCTGATAGTTGTGTCTCACTATAAATTCATCTGCATCCATTGGAGGATTGAGTATTGCAAGGAAACACTTGCAATCATGTATATCATTCATCACAAGTGCACACACATACACACAAGTCAATGTAACCATTGACTAAACCTGAAATGCCCGATGGTGTAGTTGATGCAGTGAAGTAACATGCTTGTGATGTTGGTGGTGAATATACTTGCTTGTGATTTAACCAATGAACTTCTTTTACATACACCTTATATACTTTATACTTTGTGTCATGTCAATGTGTTGGATGATATTTCGTGTTAAATTACCCTTCAAATGAATGTACAAAGATCAAATATTCACTGGACTAAGTGAAAATACATCATCAAAAAGGAAAAGTCATTTGTCAATTGCCATTAAATTGTATTTTACTTTGAACATGGTAAAAATATCAAATATTGTGGTCAATTGATGAATATATTTTGTCAAATATATTTGTTGAGGATGAAAAATTTTCATCAATCGATTGAAGACCATTAACATTATCAATTATAATTTCCAAAGTTAACATTTGATTAACATTGATAATTCTCTGTCACTTTGCAAATTACATCATTAACTTTATTCTTCTTCTTTCCTTTGATATAATAATCATATGACAGTTATTTGTAAGTTCCTGTTTTATGTGTTCTACCTTTTTTTTTCTACTTGAGTAGCATTTAATTAAGCTTATTTTAATATTGTGACAATTTTTACCATCTAAATTTGATGGTACAATTAAACTTTGAGTCTTTAAGTCTTTTTTTATGTGTTTTTTTGTCCTTTCCTTTCATTTGAACAAGACAAAAAACATAATAATTAGTGCACTTGTATTCAATTGTGTATCTTAAATTATCTATTATTACTTATTAATCAAAGTTAATTTGAGAAATAAAAGATAATTATACAGTTGAAGGACACATTTGAGTGAAAATATGAAGAATAATCTGTTTGATGTGAAAAAAATGGTATCAATTGGTAAAGAAGATCATTTGCGTGTTCAGGGTAAATGAAAAAGAAAGAAAAAAAGTCAACCAACAGAACAGAAGAGAACTCGATAGAACGAAACGGTTAAAGAAGAGAAAAAGAATATAAAAAAAAAATCATCTCTTTGACCACGAAGAAAAAAAACAGAACAAATACCATCAAATGGAGGGGAACAAAAGGAATAAAAGAACAAGAAGAAGAAGAAGATAAAAAATAGGGTCAAAGGAATCATCGAACTTGACCATTTGCGAATTGTGTCAAATGGTGAAAAGTACTTTCAGGGTAATACACTACACTACACTACATGTTGTTCAAATTGTCTGGTGATAAACCACAAGACATTCAATGATACTTTTGTACGCAATGGTTGCCAACAGAACTCATTTTATCTTTTATTTCTTTTTTTTGTCTATTTCACTTTTTTTTCACGTTGCGTGAAAATGTGACCCATCTGACATTTTACCTTATATTTTTGTTCTCTTCTCTGTTAATGCCATCTCAAGAGAATAAAGTGAAAGAGAAAAGAGTATAGTAAAAAGAAAAAAACAGTTCAAGGTGTAAAAAGGGTTCTAAAAGTGGATAAATTCATATAGTAGTTTCACATATATATGTGTCTGTATGTCAATGTTCATCTTATGTGATGTACAGATGCAATGAAATATGTTTCATCTGATAATTCGGGACAAATTCAATTAGATACAATAAACTTATCTCTTCCAAATAGAATAAATGGTGATACATGTGTGAAGATGTGATAGTAAAGGATCTTCTCAATGTGTCATAAGTATATATATGTCAGTTGTTTGAGTGGGTTTAACCTGTTCTCAGTGATTGTGAGTGTGACAAGTAAAAGTCGAGTGGTTGATGAAAATGGAAACAAGAGAAAGAGAGAAGAAAAAATAAATAAGAGGAGGTATTAAAGTGGATACACATCTAATATTTCTTTCACCAACTAGTGGACACACAAACACACACACATGAATATGTGAAGAGAGGGTACTTGTATGTTACCTAACAATGTATATTTCTACAGATGTACACAAGTACATAAGGATGAACACAGTGTATACAGTGACAAAGTGTACCACCAATAAGGAGAATTTTCTCTCTTTTTCCTCATCACCCTGATGACAATGAGGAGGACACTCATGACTGTCTCAAGGATTGTCTTATTGGACGATGTTGACATCGTAAATGACAATGCTTTGGTGTAGAGAGAGAGAGAGAGTAAGATGTAGTGAAGAACGTCTATACAGAACAAGTCGATGGATGAAGGAGCAAAAGAAATAGAAAGATAGAGATGAAAAGAAAGAAAGAAGGAGACACAAACACACAAACACACAGACAGAGTGAGAAGAGACAAACGTAGAAAGAGAGAAAAAGAGAGAAACGTGCAAAGTAAGATTGCTCCCTGTGGTCCAGCATCCGCATCCCCATGATGTTCAATAATGTGTCTGTCAAGCGATCACCGATAGATTTCTCCTGCTTAACTTGGTCACATACACTTTTATTTGCCTTCATTGATGCCACCTCAAGCTATTTGATCATTCAAAGAGGAAACCATGTCAATACAATACACTCTACAACTTTTGGCTTCAACTGACCAAAGATTTCATGTCATTTTGTTCTTCTATTTTACATGTTTTGTCCTGCGTTGTTTTTTTTTATTTCTCTTCTTTTTTTATTTTCTTTCCTGTTTATGGATGTTCACACATTCATTTTCATGTCAATAGGTTGGTCAATGTAAACTTAAGGATTCGATCATCATGATGATTGGATGAATAGATGTTCATTCGTGTCATGTTTACAATAAGAAATCCCAATGACCAACGTGACCACATCATTCATGGAAAGGGAATTTTTTTTTCCTTTTCCTTTTTCATGCTCTTTCATTTACCATGTTCACACAAGTAGTGTCTGTGTGTGTGTGAAGATCTCTGTTGTATAAGGGAAGAGAGAAAAAAAGGAGAAAGGAGAAAGGAGATGTCAGGATATCCAAGGACATCATGAGCAGATGAATCGATTGACATATACAGAGAAGAAGTAAAGCATAAAGAAAAGTAAAAGAAAGAAAGAAAGAAAGAAAAGAAAAAGACGTCTTTCATCAAAGTAAGGATAAAAAGCAGTGAGAGAATGGGTTAGGAAACATCTCGCTTTTTCGGACACTAGTCAAGAATAGTGAAGAAGAAGAAGAAGAACGGATAAAGAGAAGAAGCAAAAAAGAAGAGTAAAGATGATTCACAAGAGGGAAAAAGGATACGGTGACTTCACAGTATCCTTCAAAGTATTGGGTTAAGATATAAAGTAACATTAGCACCGGACAAAGTTGTGCTCTTTTAGCTACGATTTCACTTGAGTACAGTTACAGCAGGTGGTGGACACACAGACACACACACACACACACACCAAATGGATGAATGAATTCTTTCATTCATCTTTACTTCATCTTTACATTGAATGAGCACAAGTAAAAGCTTTGACGGGGAAAAAGTTTGTCTTTTTGCTGAATTTTTTCCCCTTGTTTTCCTTGTATTTTTCCTTTTTTCTTTTTTGTCTTTTTCTTTCTTTCTTTCATTCTATTTCATATAATCTGGTACAAGTGGAAGACACATTCTACTATAAGATGAAAAGCAAAGTGCCAGAGAAAAACTTATCCCCATGGTGAGCAGCTGTAATTGAAGAAAAAGAAGACCCAAACAATGTGTCAACACAAGTGACAATAAAACCATATCCAAGGTGAAGGAAGGATGATGATGCTGATGATGATGATGATGAAAGAAGAATAAAATGCTAAAATTACTCAACTATCTAAATAGGCTGTCGGATGAGCATTTGAAGCAAGTATCAAAGTGTGAGAAAGATTTCTACCATACTAAGCAAAGTGAACACTCGCATCATCGGACAAAGAAGAGTGATGACCAAGAGATCAAGCGATATCGGACTTTCATTGACTTAACGACTGTTACCAGTGACCGGTGACTAAAAGAGTCAACTATACACACAGAGATACACATTGAACTAGTGGACTTTGGTCAAGTTAAGAACCAGACAAACCAAAACCAGTTGGTACAAGGCGACAAAACTACTACTAAAGGCAGTGATGTGAAGTACACACTTTGTGAACAACTGAACTCTTTTCCAGTATGAACGGATAAGTGTGTCACAATTGTCACGATGCTAGTGAAATGAAGTAAAAGGGTTGAAAGGGTGAAAGAAAGAAAGAAAAAGTCAGATGCGAATTGTCGATCGATTTGACTTGAAGGTATAATCATGGTGATGCTAGAACGAAGAAAGAACCAAAGAACCAAAGAACCAAAGAGACATGCAATGCAATATGCCAACCTAAAAGCACAATACAGCTACTTGAGTTCACCTTCTGAAAACAAGGTCGTCGCAAAGAAGAAATAAAATAAGAAAAGATAAAAAGACAACCTGACTTGAATTCCAATGGAATGGTTAAGTTGAATCTTTCCAACTTCTAACAGTCAAGTGTACTAAAGCTATTTTTCTCCTCGTGCAAGTCTCATTCTTTTCTTTTCTTCTTCTTCGTATTTTTTTTCCTTGCTTTCTACTTCTTCTTCTTTTACTCTATTTTACTCTTTCACTCTCTCAAACTCTTTTACTTTACCGTCACAAAAGTCACCCGAAAAAAAAGGACGACTTTTTGTATTCAACTGTAACTGTGACACAATAAATCATTCTACTGAAATTCCTTTACAAATCAATGGAAATTTATCAGGTTACAAGGAAAAATTTATCATCATTTCATCTACTATTTTACTTTGTCATATTGATCAAGAAATTCTGATAAATGTTCATCAATGTTATATAAAGGTGTATATCAAGCATGAAGATGTTCTTGTTATAATTTCAATTGTTCTGTTCTCAATCAATATTCACTTATTGAATATTTTTTCTTTTCTTCAAACTTTCTTCTATTTGTACTGAATATTTTCATGTTGATGTGATATGTTTAGTCAGTCATCAGAATAAAGAATTTCTATCACTTTCATCGAGTTAGCATGGAAACAAGTGACAAGAATAAGAACTGAGCTTACAAACAACAATCTGACACACAGACTAAACAAGTAAACTTACAACAACCTGAAGGGACAGTCAAAGTGAAACTTGTGTACTTTGTCTTAGTTTCATTCTTCTTTGTGCTTTTGTCTCATCTTCACATGGTATCATTGTCAAACTCGATGAGTAGGATGTGTTCTGTCTGTTCTTTCAACATTTTTCCTTTCTCGAAACACACACATGTCTACCTTGTTACAATCTGATTGACTATAGTTCAAGTGTATATCTTTATACTTTACATGTGCAAAGCTTTCTCACTCACATCAGTTAATGGTATGTATTGAAGTATACAGAGTGTGTACATCAATTTGCAACTTGCATTTGGATGTGAAAGAGTCACATTTTGTTCAATTTTTTCTTTTACAACATTTTATTCTTTGTCCTTAGTTTTCTGGTTCTTTCTTTTCCTTTTTTTTTGGTTCATTCTTTTTCCTGATACTTCTCATGAGTTATTTAGTGTGACTTTAGTCAGATAAATTGGTCAAATTTTTCATAGGACATCCGATTTGACAGGCAAAAGATAAGAGAACGAAGACTTTTGTCTTTGTATAGTAAAATTCTTTTAAAACTATAAGAGCAAACAAATGATTACAGTAACCATGCATCATACTGATCATTAGGAATAACAAGGGTTGACAAAGACTTTTAATCAACTTATACCCAACTTTTACCATGGATTGTAAGAAGAAAGGAAGAAGAAGAAGAAGAAAAAAAACTTCACACTTTAACCAAAGTGCATCTAATTGATGAACTTTTTCAAACCTGTCTAAAGACTTTGTTACAGTTGTTGTTGCTGTTGTTGTTATTGTTGTCATTGAAACTGCTGATGTTGAGATGTTCTGCTGGTTCTGTAGTTGTCAGTGTGACATTGACATCAGCCGCCGCCAACAACAACAACAACAACAACAAAGTTCAAGCAAACATATTTTCTCTTTCTTTTCACTTGAGAGATACATTGCGTCTACTTATGTAGAAATATTCTGTTATGTTCAACACTATTGTATACATACAGTGTATACTAAGTTCAATTCACTTTGGTATAATCAATCCTTTTGAATTCTTTTTACGCTCTATCGAACATTTCTTTTTGCCCTTTGACTTATTTTTTGTACTTGAATGTGGCATATTTTTTTCTTCTATTCTTTTTATTTAAAATTTGTACTATTGTATTTTGTTTTTCTTTCTCAAAGTAAAAAGTGACGCAAGGTTGCATCTTAAACATTCGACAGGTTGATCCTTGATGTCCAGAAGAAGAAGATTTTACATGGTTCTATGCATTTGTGAAGGTTTGTCAGTGTACCGATGAATCAAATACAGTCACATACAAACATACAAAGAAACACAAGAAGAAGAAGAATAAACCGATACAGTAAGACAGAAGCAATTGTACTGTGTAAGGAATATGAAGGAGAAAGAAAATCACTGACAGAGCGAAAAAAAGCAAATCAATCCAAGCACAAGTAAGAAGGATTCAGACATTAGAACATTCAACCTTAATGCAAGACCTCGAAAGGAGGTGACGCGCGGTCACCCAAATGTTCTGATGTTCTGACGTTCTAATGTTCTCTCATAGGCTTCTCTCTAATGTTCTAATGTGTATGAGTGTGTGTGTGTGTGTGTATGTGTCCAGCAGCAGTTAGTAATCACAGTCAGCAGATCTCACTTATTTCTTCAGCGTAAATGACACATTGTAACTGAATACCTTGAAAAGGGCAAAAGGAGAAAAGTGTGGAATGTACGCATCACTTTCATCTGCTCTGTGGACCATTTGTTCGTTAACTCCTAAACCTTCCAATTACCAGTGTTCACTTGAATCATCTACACACACATACACACTGTGAACTTCCAACGTTACTATACTACCATCAGTAAGTTCTAGTACACTAGTACAATATCTTATTGCTTATGTCAGTTGGAAAAAAAATATCTGTCTTTCATTATCTTTTATTTCTACTATTTCTGTCATACTATTTTACACCTAATGAGCTAAATAATGTATGATTTTATTCTCTCTTTTCACCTAACAATTCTTCTTTTCTGTTAATTGTAACTTCTTTAAATAATTCCCACATGGTTACACAATACTTTTTCTTTTCTTAATACTTAGCAATGTTAAATAATGACACACATACAAAATAAAATAAAAAAAGGATGAAACATTCGGCATCTTTGAACGATTAACGATTAAAAGTGAAGAGAAAAAAGAATAATTTAACTAAATTCAATACAAATTAATGAACAGACTTATCTAAATGATGAATGATATTTTTTAAGAAAATCTTTCGTTTTTCCATTTTAACAATTTACTGTATAATTTTCAATATCATCAGTAAAAAAAAAATCAGTATCAATTGAATGAACACAATGAACAGATTGTACTTGTAAGATAGATATAAATTGTCAAGTGTAAATTGAAAGATGGATAAAATGTCAAGTCCTTCAAATTAATAAGGATCAATTGAAGTGAAGATTATTTTATACAATCTGTTGATGTTATTGATGAAATTTACTTTGACAATTAATTTACACTCTTTAATTTCATTGGCACATAAAAAAAGGTCAAGGATAGGTAAAGGATTTTATTAAGTGTTGACAAAAATCAGGTTGTAAATTCAAACATGTCAACTGATGATAATAGAGACAAAGTCTTTGTCATATATTTTATGTTGTTGTTATTTTTTCTTTTATATTTATTAGATGACAAAACAATGTACTTCAATTAAATTGCAAAAGCGTAAAGTGTTGATGGTTAAATATAAGTATAAATATATATATTAACAAATGTGATTGTTCTATTATCTTTCATTGTTACTTTTTTGCTAAAGTTTAAAGGGCAATTTAGTTTATTTTGAAGGTTGAAAATTAATTTACTAAATTTCAAAGGGCGGGCTTGTCAATTGTCTCAAGATTACAGAATGAAGAAGATGATGATGTAATTAATTAACTACTCGGATGTAACCTTTGATCTGTCAGTGTAAACTTTTCACATCTACATATACTAAGTATACAAGGACATCTTATTCATCAATGTACTCACGTGTATGATCAACTTAAACACAGTACAGTATAAAGTTCTAGAACATTGTTCAAGTAGAAAAATATTTTAACTAAATTAAATGAATTTACATTTAAACAATTTGCACATACACAAGTAATTGTACAAAGTTACAATTCAATTGGAATGTTAACAGTATATTTTGTAAGTTGTATCAAGTTGTAACTTTCGTTAGTAGTTGAGTGATCTAATGTGTAAAATCAAGTGTATGTATATTTTTTCATCATTGAAAAAGTTTCATCAAAAGAAACTAATTTATCCTATTTTCTTCATTTCTATGTCAAGTAATTGAAAAAGAAGAAGAAAGAATATTTGGGCGTTGTCTTTGATGTAATTTAACAAATTGCCCTTTGAAGGGACGACAAATGTTTCATTTTAACTGAAACAAAATTTGTTCTGTCAACTTTTTCTTTTGTCCCAAAGTTGATAATTTACAAAACTCACACATACAAACATATGAAGTTCATGTGACATCAACTAAAAGATTAACCATCATCATGAGCAGCAGCAAAAAAAAAAGAATGACATACAAAGTTAAACATTGTAAACGTTCAATCATCTTTTTTTGTGTGTAACAATGATGAACATTTTTGGTCAGTGAATATTTCAACTTGTCAACAACTGAAGAAAAAGTGAAAAGTTGTTCAAGTTGCTTTGTATTCAACTTGTTTAAATTCTCATCACATAATGATATTCATTTGAATAAAAATTAGGTACAAATGTTTAAGCTTCAGTTGATTGCTTTAACTAGTTAAAGGTAGAACTAGTAGATAAAAATAATTTACTGACAATGAGTAAGTTGAGTAGTGACCAAAGGTTCAAATACATTCTATGAGTCACCAAAGTTGACTAAATTGACTGAGTGACAAAGTTTCAAAGAATAAGTAAGTAAACTGAATTGAACAACGACGAGTGCAATGAATAGTCAATTGACTTGGTACACATTAACTTACATTAACAGTTGTACTTTTGTGAGCAAAGTAATCTATTTCACTTTACTAACTGTTTAACTCATTCAGTATAAAACTATTTGCTTGGTAATTCATTAAAAGTACTTGCAATTCGGGTGTTATGTGAAATGTTCAAATTGTCAAATGGAACAACAACGGTCAATTGTGAATAATTGTTGTGAAAGGTCAATCGATTATTAAACTTTTGCAAGGTTAAACATTTATAATATTATATCATGGTTAACATTTTTTTTCGCATAAAACATGTAACTTGTGCATTTTTACTTTTTACTTTTTTTCTCAATTGATCGTACAATCGATATTCAATAGAATTGTCATCATTTAAAATGGAAATTTAATAAATGTTCATGACGTTGTCTATCGAGACGTTAATAATTTGTATCATGTTTAACGTAATCGTCACAAGAAGAAGAAGAAGAAGGAGAAAAACTTTTTCATTGATAATACCATTGTATAAGTTGAATGAGTTCACTGAGTAGTAGAATCATTTGCATAAAATTACAATAATAAATGATAAAAGAGAATGAAAAGGAGATAAACTATTGTTACTATTGTAACTATAGCTGGAAAATCTTCTTAAATTGGATACATTTGGCCAATTGTCACCAAGGACTATTTATTATCTCCAAATTACAGTAGGACACAATTCACATGTCACAACCCAAACACCCAAAAAACTCAACATACACACCTAAAACCAAAAAAAATGTGATATTCAACATCTAACTTACAAATCTTGAGAGAGGAGAGAAAGAGAAGGAGTGAAAAAAAGGATAAAATTACAACAACAACAACAAAAATCAGGTAAATGTAGCTACGGATGAAAGGAAGTCACAAGTGCAATTAGTTTGCTTCACCTGGATCAGTGAAGACAACAGACAAGCAATAAGTTACACTTGTACCAAACTGTTCATAGCAATTTATAGCAATTGGTTCAGCATCCTTAAGTCTACTCAAGTGTTGTTTTACTTATTGTTCTTGAGTCATCAGACTTACAGTTAAACACCGGTATTTGCCTTTACACACTTGACTAAATATTTTGAGGGTGAAAAAAAAGTTGATTGTCTCGAGATGCTTAATTACATCAGCAACAGCAACAATTTCAAGAGACAAGAAAATAAAAGTTGTTCCCTTTGTCAACATCAATGTAAAGTAATGAGTGATCCAATTGTCACTGTACAACTTTAACAAAAAAATAAAATAAAAAACTCTTTTTGTTGTATAAAAGTATACAAATTTAAAACCTTATTTTACAATTTAATGTATGAGCAGTAAATAACAACAAAATGAAAAGTAGTCAAGTAATTTAAGTAGAGACATGCAGTGATAGGTTGACAAATGTAACTATTTTCTATTTTCTATTGAGTTTAAACAAGTGACAATAATTGGTTAATTTTGTCATTTGTCATTTACCATTTGAAAATTGTCATTTCCTTATGTAATCATCATCATAATGAAAAAAACAACCAATTTATTTGGATATAAAATATATTGATCATTTGAATTAAGCTACTTTTCGTGTTACCTTTTAACGATATTTTTTGTCAGGGCCAATCGATATTATTAAGTATATACTTGAAGGTCCAACTTTTTTATCATCATCATCATCATATACACATCATACAACATGATGATACAGCATCTGTTGTGACATATATAATTTTTTTCTTTTATCTTCATTTTCTTGTTTTTTGTGTGTCGTTTTCTTCTTCTTCATATTTTTTTAATCATTTTGTCATTAATTATAATTAATTTAACAAATTTTTTCACGAGATTGTCCATTAACAAGTAAATTAACACCCATAATCGATGAAGTAATAGCACAGTATAATGCAATTATATTGAGTAAATTTTTGTTTCCACAATTTAAAGGTGTAAATAAACTAAAGTAAATATGATGAAGACAAATTGCTAAAGTAGTAAAAAATTGTGTTAAAATAAGTCCTTTACGCCATTTACTTTTTAAAGAAGATGGTGATATAGATGTTGAAGCTGTTGTCATAACTAAATAACCATAAAAGTAAGTTCGATGAATCATAATCATAAAACCAGCAAAAATTGATAAACCAGCAGGATAAACAATAATTTCAATAAAATGTATTAATAACCAAATAGTAGTATGAATTAATTGAATATTAATACCCCAATAATTATATTTCATCGATAGTAAATTAAGTATAACATTATAGGATAAATTGTTGTTGTTGTTAACTTGTTTATCATTATTTTTCTTGATGTTCTTATTGATATCATCATTAATTGTATTATTATTACATTTATATGTATAAACATAAGGTAATCGTAGTAAGCAAGTCAATGGATAAGTAAATTCACTTAACATAATAAGTAAATAAGCCATACCAAGATGTTTGACAGCTTTAGTTTTGATGTCATCAACATCAGGTGTAGCATCACATGAAAACATGTCATATCCTGATTGAGTAGACACCAAAACAATTGGAATACCAACACCAAATATACCAAAGAGAAAACCATTGAGTATTAAAAGAAATGGCTTCAAGTCTGTTCTTGATTGAAACATTACAAAGGTGGAGTTTGATGATGAAGAATTAGAACAAAATGACACTTGACATGAACCTGCATTTGATGCTTGAATAATTGATTCATCATCATCCTTCTTCAAGGTAACACGTTGTTCAGCATTTCCATTTTTATCCATTGATATTTGTGATAAACAATTATCACATAGTTTACTTTTTTTACTTGATTGTGATTTAGTTAACAGCAACAAATTAGTTACTTTACCAATTTTATAACTAACACTTGATACAATTGACACAATAATTGTAATAAAGGTAAAATATGTCAAAGGACTTTGTAAATATCCAAATTGTCTCATATCAAAATCGCAATTTTTAATCCACAAATCATTAGCAGTATCGATTGGATGAACAAGTGTTCTATATAATTGATTCATAGTTAAAATGAAGAAGATTTTTTTGAATGAAGATGAAAAAACAAAACTTGATCAAAATACTTGAATATATTTGTTATTGTTGTTGTTGTTGTTGAAGTTAAAGTTGATTTCGATGTGAACGATGTTGAATTATTGGAAACTTGATCAAAATGAAAGATGAAAAAATGTAAAAGTTAACTTTTTTATCAAAATTGCAAATGAAAATGCAATTTCAAATTGTCAAGTAGAGATGTATGACGTGTAGAATTGAAACTACGAATTGAAACTACGATTCAATTGGTAAGAGGTAAAAGAAAAGAAAAGAAAAGAAAAAAAGAAACAAAATAACCTTCTCTTCCTTTATTTCACTATTTCGTTTCTTTCGTCTATTTTACTATTTTTTCACTACAAACTTTGACTACATTCATAACATTCATACATTTCATGTTTAGCTTAACTGGTTAAGTTACTCTTACCAATGTCCAATTAATGACACTTTTCGAGTCGTCACAATGTGATTGGTTCATTCAAACTTGTACACAAAAAGTAAGTAAGTGAGTAAGTAAGTAAGAAAGAAAAGACAAAATGAATACAGTAAGAAGAAGAGAGAAAAAAACAAGTTTTTTCGTCAACTCCTTAATTACTGCCGAAAATATGCAAAAGTTGTCAACGTTGTAAACTGATATCACACTGTAGATGAACAAGACGAATTCATTAATCATGAATCACACACACACACATCTGTCCGTGTGCACAGAAACAAAGAAAAATACTACAAATTGGTTGACTGTTGAATATTTAACTGTTGAAAAGTCAATTTATCTAACTTACCATTTGATTCAATGTACATTTTCAATTGAATTGTCACTATGAAAGTAAGTTAATCTGCTGTGTTAATGGATTAACAAATCGATTCCAATAAATTGATCATACTGTAAGAGATTGTTTTGACCTTTAGGTTACATTCAATTATTTATATCAGGCGACAGTA
>JASXTE010000689.1:0-29271 GCA_030280995.1 Hemileia vastatrix | reverse complement strand
CAAATAATTAGCATAACTGAGACCTTCATCTTTATCATAAGATTCTCCACAAGCGTTGAATAATGAAGTAATAATTGATTTTGTTGGCCATCTTTTAGCTTTAATTAATTCGTCAAATAGATGAAATGCTTTATCAGTTAAACCAGATTGAGCCATAGTTGCTATAATCAATGAATAATGTTCTTTTTTTGGTATTAAAATTCGATCTTCTTGTCTCATTTCCATCCATAAATCATAAATTTTTTTAGCTCTATCATGTCCACCTCTATATCGTAATTTAACAAACATATAATCATAATAACGTAATCCTCTTAATTTTTCTTTTTTTTCCAATATATCATAACCATCATCATCATCTTCCATAAATTCAGCATTTAAAATAGCTGGTTGATTAGCAGTAAGTTGACCAAATTGATCACTTTCATCAACTGTACGTATTTGTTGATTAATTTTTTTATCATAAGAATTTTTCTTAACTACATCATTTCTATTAGTTGCATTAGGAATAGATCTAAAAGATCTTAAAATGATTGTATTCAATCGAATTAATTTATTGTTGAAAAACATGTGTTCACACAGTAAAATGAAACCAAGCGACACTGTTAACAGCGCCATCTATCTTTGATAAATTTAAATTAACAATTGGATTGTTTTTTACTTTGAAGATTGAAAATGAATTCATCATTTATTATGCGTTATCCATTTAACATTTATGCATAACAAACTAAAGAATAAAAGTATAAAAGTAACTATCAACATACATTTGAATTGTCAATGATGAGAATACACAGACACAGAAACTCATTCAACTGTTGTCAGCTGTTACCAATGGTTGAATAATAATTTGTAAGTTAGAATTTTAAGGTAAAAAAAAAAAAAAAAGTAAAAAGTTTATCATAAAGAGAAAACTATTTAAATGATTATGGTTTGTAATGTTAGTTTTTGCTTCTTCTTCTTCTTCTTCTTTACATGAGACAAGTATTAAAAGGAACAATTTAATCGACATTCAAGTGTAATATACAAAGAACTGTTAAGAATAGTAATAGAACAAAAAGCAAGAACAAGACTAAAATATCCTACTGTTCATGTAAGATTCAAATGTTTTCAGGGCACACTGTGTGTATGTGTATAGTTTATTTTATTCAGGTAATTTGTAATTCATGTTGTTCTCATCTAAATGAAATGCCAGTTCAAGTACTATTCACATGAAGGATAGAACTGAATAGAACCAACAACAAATTCGAAGAGAAAGTTAGAATATTTAACAACAGTGACAATGAAACGACAATTCAAACAAACAAATAAACAAATAAACAAACTGGCCAAATGAGTAAAATGATAAATCATTCATTCATTAGAAATATAAATTCAATATTTACATATTAATCTCTCTTTCTCTCATTGTAAAAAGTGTCACATAAAAATATGTTCATTTTAATTTATCATTAAGAGTGAACAAAAAAAAGTAAGAACAACTTTTTATCATCTAAATCACGAGTAATGAAGTCAAGAGGAAAAGAAGAATGAAATAGTTGACAATTTCAACAATCATCTGATCACATCATCATCATCATCATCATCAAAGGCACAAATTATAAAGTTAACAATTTAATCATCATCATTACAGTGTAATCGATCAAGTGTTTATATCTTTCAGTCAACAGTATAAAGTGAATTCAATCAAGTTAACACAAAGTTCAGTATAAAGATAAAATGTCAATGTGACACTTGATCAGTAGTTTAAAAATAACATATACTTTACAACAAAATGGTGTAAAGTGCAATGAAAAAAAAAGTCATTTAAAAGATACCCTTGACGACACTTTTGACCAGAGGAAAGTTTTTCACATGAAATGTTCACTTGATTATTTATTTTACTTCTTTTCTTGTAAATTATTCACCCGAGTAAAAATTGAGGTTATCAAAATGTCCGGTTGAATGAATGAATAAATTTTTCATCTATTTTAAGGTAAAGTCATCATCATCATCATCATCATCATCATCATCATATTGAGTGTCTTTTCAAGTACAAAGGTTAAATAAAGTAACATCTTTGTCATGATATGTGTAAAAAGGTTAGATATTATTCAAGATGAAAAAAAATCTGTCAATAAATATCTAAAGTATCATATTTTATACTTTGATTAAATATCATATAACTTGACTTATATTGACAAAGATACATTTAAACAATATTTTTGGTAAACATTAATATCAAGGATAAACGTTCATTAACAAATTCTTTCAAATAGTTGTAAAAGTCATGAAATTGTAATAATTAATAATTTATTTCATCACATTTACATTTGTACAAATTGAAATTACTTCAAACAACAACAACAACAACAAAAAAGAAAGAAAGAAAGAATTTTTTAAAATTGTAAAGTTCAAAGTTACAATTAAAGAAGAAGAATGTTTTTCATTTTGATAACGATTAAGTTTGCAATTGAATTTTTCTTCCTTCTTCAACATGTAAGAAATTCTTATGGTTGAAATTGTTCTTCTATTTAAATATTCTTTCAAACTAACCATTGCAAAGTTATAATATATCTTTGTCTCGTATGATTAAATTGCATTTGCATGTAAAGAACAAGAACAAGAACACACACAGACACATATATACATTGAGTACTTTTCAAATAGAGCAAAAGTAAGGTGAGAACTATTAAATTGTCTCACAGTTTGAAGAAGCAAAAGTATAAAAGTATAAAAGTATATATATATATCTGTATGCATTCAAGTGTTCAATTTACAATTTCAAATTGAACTGAAAACTGTAACTCATCATTCATCTTCACTTGTACAGTTGTATAGTTTAAGGTATACATACTGTTCACACAAAGTTCACCATGATAAAGAATGTCAAAGTTCGTGTTAAAATAAAAAGTGTTAAATAAAACTATTCTTCATATAAATTGAATGACTTACTGCTGTTGTTGCATTATGGTCAAATCAAGTGTCACTGAGTTATTCAATGTGTGTGAGTATATGTCTCTCAACCATCAGAATAGTATGATGAATGCAGTGACAAAGATGATGACTTGTATTCAAGTCACGGCCATTCGAGTCAGCTGAATAAGCTTTGACGATTGGCATTTACCTTGTGAATGTGAGTATTGAAAATTTCTTCATATTTTTTTTTATTCTTTTTCCTCTTTCCCTTCAAATTGTCGGCTCATCATGTAGACACAAAGGTTCTAGAACACTTTTACTACTCGTAAAGGAATGTAGTGAAGAGCATGTATTTCAGGTGTATGTATGTGTACTCTTGTACAAATATCAACTGACATTGAAGATGAAGAAGAAGAAGAAGAAGAGGATGAAGAAGATATTTGTGAACATTTGATGTGTCCTGAGTGGCCAATAGTTCATTTTTCTTCATGTGATGACAAGATTAATTCACTCATCGAAATGTCGGCGGTATGTTTGAAAGTATTCTACCATTTGAATTACCTGTTTTATACCTGATGTAGGTATAAAATATATCAAGTAAAAGATAAAAGACACAAAAATATCTAGGTCATCCTTCAACATCCAGGTGTATACTTTCTCGTTCTCGTTCTTTCTTTACAGATTTACTTGATTCTCTTTTTTCCTTGCTTGTTCTTTTTCCTTTTTTGTTCGGTACGTTTTTCCCTTTTGAATCTTTCAAGTTAAGAACTAACACACAGTGGATTGAAAATATTTCTCTCAAGTTATAAACATTTTTCAATGTTACATGAAATACTTTATCCACTTATGTTATGTCATCAGTGACTGTGTCTTTCTTATACTTCAAACAACAACAACAACAAGAAGAAGAAGAACTTTCAAAAGTCTCAGTTGAAAAATTTTCTTCAATTCAGTTGTGTATTTTATTTCATGTAAACATGTTCTTTCTTTCTTTCTTTCTGTGTATGAAAAATCTTCATTTTCTTCAGAACTGTACTAGAACTTTTCATTTTTGTCTTTCCCAAGATGCACTTTTTTCCACAGCAATAAACTAACTTTTTTTCACAATGTGTATAAGTGTGTGTATAGTGAAGTACTTTTCAACAGATTTTGGTGCCATTCAATTGTACAATTGATTCTGATACACCTGTCACTGAGGTAAAAAAAAAAGAAAGTTCTAGTACAGTAGTAAATGTTGTTGTGTCGATTTTTCTCTTTTCTTCTTTTACCTCAGTGATATTTTAGTCAATGTTGTGAAGTAGTAAAGGAATTTATTTTATTTTTTTTCTTTCTCCTTCTTTCTTTCATGAACTTTGTAGGGTACACATGAAGAGAGATTCTTTTCATGTGGTTGATAGTAAAGAGAAAGAAGAAGAAAAAAAGTGAGTGAGTAAAGTCCATAACTCGATTACGCAAGTTTTATATTTTCTTCTTTTCAACAGTCAATGACTGCAGTCAATTGAATGTATATACGAATCAGTGTCTCTTTGTACTGTCAAATTCTCACAGGCACATTGTCAATTGTCCTGACAATGGGATAAAAAAGTAAACAGTCGAAAATAAAAAAGAAGAAGAAAAAAAAACCTTTTTTACTGGAAAAGAAGTTCTACAACAACAACAACAACACAAAGAAGTTTCCCTTTCAACAGTGTCAATTGATGTGTAGCAAAATGTACATTCACCAGAGTAATTTGTTCATTTATTAAAGTAACATTGTGTTAAAATAATTGTATATTAGTTTGTATATTAAACATGATGATAGTATTTTCAATCTGTTGATATAAATTTACCTGTTATCATTGAAAATATACAGATATGAATGATTAATAAGAAGAAAGATGTAAAAGAAGAACAAGAACAACAACTCGAGAGTACATAAAATTCAAGTATATATAATAAGGTGTATATGAGTTAAAGTTAACAAAATAATGTATAAATAAAAGTGTACATTTATATATTGTGTCTTTTTTGAAGGATTTTCAACAACAACAACAACAACAAAATATTCTACAAGTAAAGTAGATTCACTGTGTAACTGGTCACACTAAAGGGATATATTTTCTATTGTGTCAGTTGACATGGAAAGAACAGAACAGAATAGAACAGAACACAAGAAGGTAAAAGGGACCAAAGTGAGAAACATGAGGATGATGTGATAGAAGACAAAAATAAAACTAAGGAAGAATAAAAGAACAAACCTAACAAAAGGAAATAAAATACCAAAGGCAAAGTGAAAGCATCATCAGCTAAAGCAACAGCAACAACATCAACATCAGGGTGAGAAGGTTCTTGTTGCCTTTTTGATCTGTTTACCGAGTGTATTTGATTATGTTTTTATGAACTTGTGACCGGAATAAGCGCACTCGGTGGCCAAACAACTTATGAAGGACATGGAAAAGCCATGAGACTATGAGATAGCCGACAAAGCCGACTGATCACACATATACACACACAACTCATACAGTACCCAACAGTACATGGCATCAAGGTACAACTGGATCTGACACTGATCAGTCATTCATGGATGCAAGAAAGAGAAAAGAGAGAAGAAAAAAAGAGAAAAGAAAAAAAACAGAGAAAAAAAAAAGAATGAACCATCTAACAGACAAGTTGAAAGGAAGAACAGTCTAAATAATTCATTTCTCCCATTGGCTTATTTCTCACATGTCTACTTTCGCCTTTGCCGCTCAATTACCTGATTCACCTAGTGTTGAGAAGAAGAGGAAGAAGAAGATGATGATGATGAAGAAGAAGATGAAGAAAAAGAAAAACTTTGGTGATCAAAGGTACCCAGAACAAACTGGTTTCAACAACACAACATACCCCGATATACCCTAGAACACATGAATCAACCAACTGAATGAACCATGTTCACATCGTTTCGTATCACTATTGCACTGGTAATCCTTCAACTTTCACTTTCCTTAAGAATTATGGTTCCTATGAGTATTGCAAACACACTCACAGACATACAGTAGACACCAGACACCTTTCACATGCATCAGGGTTAAAGTGTACGAAGAAAGTTCTTATTTTTTTTTTCCTTGTTGCTGTCTCTTTTTCTTTTACTTTTATATATATATATATTGATTTATCAAGTACCATCCTGTTCAGGACAAGGTGCATCCTCATCAAATATAATGTCTTCTGAGTCAGGTGCTTTAGCAAGAAACTCATCAGTAGGAAACATCTTACTAAATATTTTTCGACCTTCTTCAATAGCAACTTCATAATCGACAACTTCTGATGCATCTGGAGGCCAAAGTACAAACATTTGATCATCTTGGTATGACAGCAATTGTTGATCATCAGGATCAATAATTTTGTCAAAGAAATAAACTGACACGATATCACCGATTTTATCTTGAGGTGTAGATTGTTCTTTTTCATCTTTGCTATTTACTTGTTCTTCTGCTTGTTCTAGAACTTTTGGCGATTGTTCAGTAAAAGTTTCTTGATGTTGTTGTTGTTGTTGTTGCTGTTGTTGTTGTTGGTCATGATCTTGGTCAAACTTTCCCTTGGGCTGAGTCAAAGAGTGCGTGAAGAGTTTATTAATGAGTGGTTCTAACAATTGCCTTGCAGTACGTTGACCATTGGATAAATTGATGCAACTACCATAAAGTAAATATAAACCACTAGGTACAGTTAATGTACAAGGTGAAAGTTGAATTAATATCACATCAGATGTGAGATGAATGTCTTCTCCATGAGAACCAGCAGGAAACATTGTCAATGTAACCTAAAGAAGAATTAACATATGACAGAAGAAAAATCAACAAAAAGTAAATATCAAGTAAACATCAAGTTAAAGTAAAGAGAGACATACAACACAATGTAAATACTGTTAGTGTAAAAGAGTCAAGAAAAATAATAAGTTCAATGACAAACTAACATAACAACAAGAACAACAAGGATAAGGATAAGGTTGATTGTCATTTAAAATAGCAAAATATTTAGGTTAAAAAGGAAACTCACTTGATTTCCGTGCTCATCTGCCTTTTTGATGGATTTTGTTGTGAGACAAACAACGTGAGATGAATTTACTATATTTTTATGATATTTATCTTGTTCTTCTCTTGGTATATGTTGTTTATATTCAATTTTTTCTTTATTCTGTTGTTTATCTTGTTGTATTATTTCATCATCATCATCATCATCATCATCATCATCATCTTCTTTTTTTGTTGCATCCATTATTTCGCCTTGTTGTAAAGTGAAAACATTGTCATCTTTAATATTTTTTCCTTCTTCTTCTTCTTTTTTGAATATAACTTGCTCATACCACTGTTTGTGAAGTTGTTTTAAAATTTTTTTACTATTACAGTGTACACCAGAGACCAAGTATTTACAAGAGACACTTTTTTCATCAAAACTGCCACTAACAGATACACTTGAATGATTTTTCAATTTCAACTGAATTTTCCATTCTTGACCTTTGGATGATAGATCAGTTTTCAAATCTTTTATACCAACACAAGTAATATTTTCATCATCATCATCATCATCGTCATCATCTTTATCATCTGCATTATCATCATCGTGGGTAACTTCAACATATTGACCATCTAATATATGACATTTAAGGCAATAACTTCCACCAAAAACTGCGCATAATCGACAAAAAGCTTGTGGTAATTCACCTGATCCATAAAGTGTCCATAAAAAAGGAGTTCGTCCATATCGACCAGCAGATTTAGTAAATAAATTAATCTTCTTTACTGCATCACCAAGTGTTGAATGTGTATGTGACATGGAAACACATTTGATTACATTGAATAATATAGAATCTAATGAATATTTTTTTAAAAAATTTTCAAATGATTCATCTAAACTTATTTCAGAGGATGAAATTTTTTCAAATTCATCAATAAATTTCATTAATTTACGTTTTTGAATTAATGATAAAGATCGATCATTAAAAACATCTGAACGTGTACAAGGAATTTCTTTCAATTCAATTGTTGATTGATCAGGTAATGCAACATATACATTTGTACATTCTTTAAATGAAAGATATCGACAAATATTAGATTTTCTAAGTAAATCAGTCATTGGTCCATCAGAGTAAATCATTCGAGGAGTTAAGTCAATAGCAAATTTGTTACTAAATTGATTAAGTTTGTTTATAGACCAAGTACTACTACAACTAACATCATCATCAGTGTTAGTAATTTCATTATTTTTGTCACATTGATAATTAAGTTTGTCAATGTTTTGATATAAACTCTTCTCATTGCCAGAAGGGGAAGTAGATGACAACGTAGTAGTTGAATCTAACCATTCATTCCAAGAGGTAAACCAAAATGAAGTCCAATCTGATCCATAATAATCATTGGGATCGACATGTAGAACACTTTTACCAGCTCTAGCACATGCAGCAGCAACAATAGATTCAGTCAACCCAGTGCCAAGAACAATCACATCGAATTCATCGGGTAAAGAATCGGCAACATCAGTCATGATGATGGGTGTCAAAATAGAGAGTCAGACAGACGAGAGACACACGCTTACTCAATCAGCTGACTGTTGTAACTCAGACACGAGGGGCGCTTCACATACACACACAACATGTATCCTTGAACATCGTCTGTTAAGCAAAGTGGATGTGGTGTATTGATTTCTCACTCTCTGTTGCAAGTCACTTTGCAAGAATTACTTTTCTATTACCAGGGTCATTTGTTGTCTATCCATTTGTCCAATTTGTCATCTTTTTGATATCCATGAGTGGTAAATGTTGCACCACTATGAAACATCTTGAAAGTCATGCTATGTGTAGAACTTTGTCAAGTGTCAAGTGTTGAGTAGAACATATTAAATGTTCATAACTATTCCTTGTAAGTGTATCAAAGTAATCTATAAATCATACTTTTTTTTTTATCCTAACCGAACAAAGAAACATAAGAAACGTGACATTTCTTACTACACAGTACATGGTCAAAAAAAGCTGAATATCATCTAGTATACCACCGTATATTTTGATCACCATTGAATTTATTGTTCTTTTTTTTGGTTTTTGTTGTTGTTGTTGATGGTCTCAATCGTCATAACAAGTCAAGTCAAGTCAAGTGACATTCAATCTACATGTACAACACGCGCCACTTGTTCATATTGCACAAGTGAATTTATTATCATTATTATTATTATTCGTTATTATTATTATCATCATCATCATCATCGTCATCGTCGTCTTCGTCATCATTATTATTATTGGTAATTTTTACCTGAGTTTTCTTAATGTTTCTGCAATAGCAACTGTGTGCTTCGGTAATTGTTCTTTATCGAGTAAAGAAGAAGAGAAAAAATGAAACAAAAAGAAGAAGAAGAAGAAGAAGATAAAGACAATGTGAATTTGATAGAAACAGTTTGATGGTGTCTCTATATGTGCAAGAAAAATGTGCCAAATGTTAAAGTGTATGTATTTTTAAATGTGTGTATGTGTATGTACTTGTAAAACAGTTACAGATCATCATCATTATCATTATCATTTTATTTGTTTGTTTATTTTTTTTATATTTCAATTTGGTATTTATTATTAATTGAAATGCACTGTGGTTGCCGAATGATTCGATTGATACAATTTATGATGGTTGGTTGTCAATATCGTCATCATTCGATGTATTCCTTGATCCCAACAAAGAAACAATAACAGCAATAATAAAGATCAAGTAAATAATATAAGAAGAAGAAGTTAAAGAAAATAACGTTGATGATGAAGAAGAGGAAAAAAAAATATTTGGGTCACAAGGTAAATCGTTTGAAGTGAGGTTGACCGGAAGTGGCAAATGGTAATGTTTTGATGGAAGTTGATTTACACAAAGAAAGCGCCTGTGAAAGATGCTTAAGGTTAGGCACTTAAATCAAAAAACCTTGCAATGTTGATCCATCTTTATGTATGTAAAAACAGAAATACAACAAGGATACATCCAAATTTTTTTGTCAATTTTTCTTATCTTTTATGGTATGCAAGTATTTTAATATGTATATGTCCAACATTATATCATATTGATGTTATCTGGTGATTTTATGAGCTGTCAATTGTGTCAAGTTATTCAATTGTGTACACCAGTTATGATAAAATTAACTAATTACACTGCATCAAATGGCAATGTTAATAGCTTTTTACTTTTACTTTTAAATTTATTATTTTTCTTCATTTTTTCATCTTCATCTTGAAACATTTAAGATTTTTGTAGCTTTTTTTTCTCAAATATTTATAACAATGATAATCATTGTATAAACATTATTTTGTATTTGTTTCTTTTTTTTCTTCAAATTTTATATGATGATGAAAAGAAAAGATGAAAAAGAATAATGAACAATTTTTTTGTTGTTAAAGTTTACTTGTCAAATCATCATCATCATCTGTACCAATGGTACCTGATGCAGATGCTTGTGAAGTGTCACCTTCTAATTCTTTTTCCATTCGAGATCTCATTTCACCTGCATCAAGTTCACTAATGGATGTTTGTTGTTGTTGTTGTTGTTGTTGTTGTTGTCGAACTCTTTGTTGTACTGTTACAGCAGGACTTGTCACTGAAACTGGTGGCATTGAGGACACAGTTGATACAGGGGTGATTATAGAAGATGAAGGATGACAATGTAAAGATGGATGACAAGGTTGTTGTTGTAATACAGTTGATGTTGTTGTTGTTGTTGTTGTTGTTGGTGGTGGTGGTTGTATTTTACTAGTTCCAGGTGTTGGGCTTGATGATGTTTTACATTTAACTGATGATGATGCAGTTGAAGCACTAGGAGGTAGTGAAAATTTAGATTTACTTGATATTTTATCTGTTGTACCTTTATATGTACCTTTACCTTTACCCTTTAATAATTCAATAGTTGATGCAGTAGCACTAGCTATTGCTGCTTCTTCAGGTGTTTGATAATCAGTTGAATGTACAGCAGTTGGTGTAATTACTGTATCAATTGATGATGATGCTGTTGTTGTTGTAATAACTTGATCATTTGGTTGATGTTGATCATAAGACACTTGTAATTTAATTCGTTGACTTATACCATCTACATGTTGATCAATTTTTGTCATTCTTTGATTTAACTTATGTATTTCTGTTTTTAGGTCAACTTTTATTTCAAGCAATGTCGACAGTAATTGTTGAAAATCTTGTGCGGTAATTGATCCTTTTGCTCCCATCAATGATGTTACTGAAGATCTTTGTCCACCACCACCACCACCACTTCCAGTGGTAGATGATTGAATACCACCAATTATACCACCACCACTAGAACCACCTGAACCACCTGTAATTATTTGTGCGATTGCTGCTTCAGTACTAACACCACCTTCATCGATTGTCTCTGGTCTGGCAGTGACAGGTAACTTTGGCCACTTATTACCTTGAGTAGGAGGACGGATATCCTTGACAACTTGAATATGTTCTGATTTACGACAAACTAATTCAGTTCGTCTTCCACCAGATTTTCCACCTCCAGATGCTGATACATCATCACCAATTGTTGTATCACCTTTGGGATCTGATTGTTGTTGTTGTTGTTGTTCTTTATCACTACCACCAGTTAATGCTGATGTCCATTTAGATAATTTAGACTTTGCTGTACTTGCACGTGATTCAGAATCACTATGATCACCAGATGCACTTCCAGTTGTTGTTATTTTACCAATTGTTGGTAATGCTAATGAATCTGTTCTTTCTCTCATAATACCAGTTGTACCAGATTCTGGATCAGCAGATGCAGATTGAGCTGCTGCTGCTGCTGCTTTGATATTACTTAACATTTTTTGAACTTGTGATGAACTTGGTCGACCAGAAGATGCAAATGCAACACCTGCATCTGATGGTTTACGAAATTTAGAGAATATTTTTCTCACAAGATGATCTTGTGCTGGATCAGGTGCTGTTTGTGGTTCATTTTTACGTCTTTCTGCAAGTTCTTGTTCACGTTTGACGTCTGCTACTTTTCGAAAAATAAGCTACAGGAAAAAAAAGTAAGAAAAAAAATTTATATATAAAAAATTTACAACTTTAGAACTTTCTTAAGAACTTTTTTTTCAATGAGTTCTAATGATTTTTTAATTTTTAATTTTTTTTTCTTTGTTCTTTTTTTTGTTGTTGTTGTACTTACTCGATGTCTCAGATTGTATGTAAGAACAAGATTTCTTGCAAAAGAATTGGCAAATGTATGATAAAAGTTTAATACTTCAAGAAGTTTGTCTCTTTTGATAGCATGAAGGTCACAATAAGTTAATCCTCTGACATTGGCACAAGATTGTCCGATAGTTGGTTCTTTCCAAAATGCATCACCAAATACATCACCTTTACCAAGTATTGCAACAACTTCATCATCTTGTATAACTTCAAGTGAACCAGAAACAACAAAACATAGTGTATCGATAGATTCACCTGAATGATATAGTAAATCCCCAGGAGCTGAATGATCCATGGAAAAGTACATTGCAAGGGCTCTTAAACAACCATCAGATGCAAGACGAAAGGCAGGATGTTCATTGAATACTTTACGATTCAGGTGAACACAAATATCAGCAGTCATATCCTTGGGGCAGTAGGAAAGAACTTTTTTTGTATCTAAACCTTTGTTCATTGCCCAAGTGGACACAACATAATCCATTACTCTTTCACCAAGTGCTCTTGGCACCTCATGTAATTTCATAAATTCACGAACATTGTTTAGCATTTCATGGTATCTAGCAGTTGCTGAAGTCATTTGCTGAATTATTGTTGTCACATGACCAAAGATTGTCGCATACAGTAAGGCTGTTGTTGTTGTTGTTGTTGTTGTTGTTGTTGTTAGTCAAATGTTTCATATAAGAAAAAGAGAATAAGTTAAATGAAGTACAACAACATCAAGAACAAATGAAAAAACATAAAAAGAAAAAATTTATTTTTTTTTCATCTTGTTAAAAGAAATACTGTCATACACCTGTCAAATACAAGTACAAGTTGTTCAAGTTAAAGTGAAAGTCATTTACTTACCTCCAATGACCATCATGCAAATGGTAAAGTATTTTTCGTTGTCCGTGTCTGGGGCAACATTACCAAAACCAACTGAAGTCATACATGTCATGGTAAAGTACAATGCTGTTACGTACATAGTACTACGAGATGGACCATCATGAAGTTCTCGAGTTCTTGATTGATTATTCACAGGTCTTAGAGTAAAAGGGCGCTGAAAAAATAAAAGTAAAAGAATATACCAATGAAAAAGAATGAAAGAACGAATAAAAGAACTAAAGAAAGAACAAGACAATTGCAAATGGTAAAGAATAAAATGTCACATGAGAAGAAGAAATTCACCATGTTAAATTGTAAGAGTAAATTAGGTAGAATAACCTTTTGTCGGTATCTCTTTTCTCTTTTTTTCTCTTTTCTCTTTTCTCTTTTTTTCTCTTTTCTCCCTACTTACAGTTAAGAAATAGATAGAATAAATGACACAAAGAAGAAAGATCTTACCGAAAGAAAAAAAAGTACTTTTACTTTGAACATATTATCAAAAGCAAAAGACACAAGTAAAATTTCAAGATGAATTAGGTAATTAATGACAGGGAAACTATTACAACATTACCAGCTGGACTCATAGTGTAAAAAGAAGAGCAATGAGAAAGAAAGAAAGAAAGAAAAAGTTAAAGACAAGATGGATAAAAAGAACAAGAAAAAGAAGTTCACTTAATCAATGGTTCAACTTGTAGAAGAAAGAAAGGAAAAAAAAGTAAGTCAAGCAAGTCAATTGGATAAAAGAGGAAACACACAAATTCACTCTAGTAAATTGTATGTACAGATAAGTATAAATAAGATTCATCCAAAGAAAAAAGAACCAAGTGAAGAACAGGAAGAAAGGAAGGAAAAATTTCAATGAATTGAAAAAAATTGATTTTTTTTTTCATCATGATAAATTTAATATCAATTAGATAGATACACATACCTGTGTTAAATTACCCAATTTCCAAAGCCATCCATGATGATAACCACTTTCAGCATCTGCTCTACCAATATAATACCAAAAACAAGCTAACCAATGTCCAACAAGCATATAGAAACAAAGTAAAAGTATTAACATTGCTGCTCCATATTCGAGATATCGGTCCAACTTTCGAACAACTCGACCAAGACGTAACAATCGAACAACCTTCAAAGCTGAAAACAAACTTCCAATTCCTTGCTGTAAAAATGTAAAGACAAATAACATGTATATATATTAACAATTAACATTACATCATGATGATGATGATGTAACTTTAAGTAATAGAATAAATTTATCATGTCACTCAAATGAAGATAAGATGAAAAGTACATATATCTGTATCATCAAGTTATCATGATAATAAGTGAATAAAAATGGAGAGAAAAAAAAACATGATCATTTGTTTGATGGATGACAACAACAACAAGTAGACAAATCTAAGAGTGACATCAATGTCATCCTAATATTTTCATCATTATTTTCTTTTTTTCAAGATTACAAGACAAGCAAAGTATTTGATGATGAAAGTATACAAGTATTAAATGTATATTCATTGAAGAAGAGGAAGAAGAAGAAGAAGGAAAAAAAATAAAATACATACATCTTCACCATGTTCAAATGCATTGACGATATCATAAGGTAGACATGAGAGTAAATCAATCACAAACCAACTTCTCAAATAATTCATACGAATTATTTTAGGATCAGATACAACTTCACCACCAGGTCCAACAAATGTTGTATGGAAGTTGAGCACGATATCGATGAAAAAGATGACATCAACGATGCTACACAACAATGATAAAGTATTGAAAAAACAAACAACAACATTAAGTAAAAGTTAAATTAAAGTATAAAACATTTACCTATCAAGAACAAGTAAGCTAACATCTTCAGCTGTTTTATTTTTGAAGGCAACATTAAATGGAACCATGATCGCAGTATAGAAAGTAAGGCACAAGATGACCCAGTCCCAAATAGCTTTAAAGGCGCAATAATGAAGAAGGATATGAGGAGGTGTTTTAGGGGCTTCTTGTTGATACTGAGGCAGGACGTCCGAATTTAAAGTCATTAAGTGACCCAATGTTGATGCTTTAGGTGCAACATCGCTTTTGATCACAGGCATATGAGATGAAAATTGTGAAGCCAAAACTGATCGTGATCTTGTAACAGATCTTGCTAATCGTGCAAATTTTGATAGTCCTGACTTAGTTACTTCATCTTCTTCAATAGGTTGTTTAAGAGCAGTGATGTCACGAAATGTGAGCAAAAAAAGGACTACAATATCCTTTTCATTTTTAATTGGTGCTACCTGTAATAGTAACCATAATGGGCTTCCTACCAATTATCATTATCAATTGATTATTTCATTAAAAGGGAAAAAGGAGGAAAAAAGAAAATATTTCAAGATAAGTTGTTTATATGATAAATTGTTATTGTTGTTGTTATAACATCATCTATCATATTTAATATAATAGATGTGTGATAGAGAACAATTTAACATTCAATCAATTATTTTCACATGCAATATATTTATACATAGATATACAATATAAATAGAAATACAATATATATATATGTAAGAACAACAACAACAACAACGATATAAACAATTAAAGACAATTGTTGATATATTGAACAAAACAATCAAATGAAATATAACCATGAGCAAAGGAAGAGGAAGATGATACAGGAAGTTAATTAATTTGCTTGATTTTTTTTTCTCTTCTTGATTAGTTGGTAGGAAGTTAATTAATTTGCTTGATTTTTTTTTCTCTTCTTGATTAGTTGGTTTCTTCATTTCAACTTGTTCGATTATTTAATAATAATTTTACCAAGTAACTTGTATCAATGAGTCAACTTGTAACACACAAACAGGATGAAAAGTAAATAATACACTTTGAGTGTAACTTTAGTGATTGAGTAGAACAAAAGTGTAGGGTGAAAGGTTGTACTACTTGTTCTACTATTAGAACAAAGTATAGAACAAAGAATAGACAAACAAGGGACCAAATGTCCAGTGTTATGCTATTGTTGTTGGTGAATGTGACGAGTGTACACAGAGAAAGAAAGATATACAGTGAATGAAATGAAAGAGTGTACCAAGAGAATTGTTCACTCGGTGAGTACTTAAGGTCACTTGTGTCCAAGAGACATGGGAAAAAACGTAGTAATAGTAAAAGACAAAGAAAGAAGAAGAAGAGAGAAGAACATGTCAAATGAACCTTGAAACACAAAGTGCCATGCGGTCAGAACAAATAGATATAGAAAGACAACAGGGTAGAACAACAATACAACCAACAAAAGAACATTCTTCCTTGTACATTATTTCTTCTTCTTCTTGATTTTCCTCTTTCCTGACTGTACTGTAAGTCATTTGTTACACATTCATCAGTAGAATACTTGTTGTTCTTGTTCTTCTTCATGTTGTTCTAGTATAAGTGATTGAAAAATACGAAGAAAAAAAAAATGAAAGAACAGTAAATTTTGAATCTTAAAAATGACAGGAACAACACATAAACTAAACACAGTCGATGACCGATGATACCCTTTGCACTTGTACACAAGTTGTACTTATCGTTCTATCGGTAGAACTTTTGATGTACATTTGTTTGTTCAACACAAACAACTATTCAGTATGAAGAAGAAGAAGAAGAAGAAGTAACACACACACATGAAGAAAAAAAGAACAGTAAAGGAAAGAAAAAAAGAACAAGTGAGTGAATGAATGAATGAGTGAGAGAAGACAAATCTTTCAGTACGTTGTTGAAAAAAAGAAGAAGAAGAACATTTGATGCATGCTTTTGTTTCTTCATCTTTTTTTTTTACACACACATATATATATATTCGTTGGATGAACAAAACGTTTTTCTTTTTTTTTCTCCTTTTCTTTTGATATCTCTGCAATGCGCCAAAAGTTCTAAGTACACCAGTAATGTTCTATTCACTCGTCAATATAAGGTATTTCATACAAACACATAAACAGTGAAATAGTGTGTTTATATAGTTGTAAGTGAAGAAAGAATTGTAACCAAGTGTCAACACAAGTGTCAACAACAATGATGATGGTGATGATGATGATGATGATGATTTAGTGGTATAATTGTATCCACAATGATGATTGTTACATTTGAAAAGAACAGATAACAAAACAAAAGGTAACAAAACCTACCGTTGGAAGTATCAGAAGGTGAATAAGCGTATCTATGTGATGGTGTACCATTAGAACCAAGTGATCCAGCAGTAGCTGGTGGTTGAAGTGTATTTGATTGAACATTATGTCCATGTTGTTCAATTGATCTATTAATTGTAGTAGTCAATTGAAATGATAATCGTCTTTTAACAGTTGATTCACCGATTGAATCTCCACCACATGATGAATCAGGACCTATTTTTCATTATAACATTTATCATTCAAGGACAACAACAAGACAACAATCTTAACTGTCAATTATCACAAGAATAAACTTGTCAAGTTGTAAAAATATTTTTCTTATTGTTCTTATACTTGTTATTATTATTCAATATGTAATGATTAAGTATGTATTATTTCAGGTGTGTGTGTATAAAAGATGACAAAGAATAATGTGAAAGAGTGAAGAAGAATAACTTGTGTGTGTGTATTTGATGTGAGCATCATTACTGAAACATCACATTGTCATCTCATGGATTGCAAGTTCTTATTTAAGCCGTCGTGAGTTCTGTTGCTTTTTTTCTTCTCTTTCAAGTGCAAGCCTATCAGTAGCAGCCTTCTAAGAGTATCAACAACAACAACAGCAGCAGAAGCATCATTCTGTGCACATTTTGCTTTATCAAGGTTCTGTTCACTTTTCTTTTATCCCTGTCAAAGTGTGAGTGGCAATTGTAGGCAAGCATTTACTTCGGTCAATTTATGACTAAGAACAGTCAACCTTTTGACGGTCATTTAATTTACTCCCTGTGATTCATGTTGTTCATGTGTGTATCAATTGATTTAATATTATACACAAGAATATATTTGATCAAAGTAAATTTGCATGAATTTGATTAAACTATAATTGATATAATTCAAATCTATATGTGAAAGAAGAAGAAGTAAAAATTGTTGACAAATGTATCCAGTTAGTAACAGCTGGATAGAAAATTAATTTAATCTAAATTATAATATCATTTACACAAATGATTGATTTAAACAACATCAAAAGTAACACAAAATCAATAGTATTAACAATTGAATACCATTATAAAGAGTGAACGATAAAAATGATGATGATGATGATGATGATGATAAAAGGTAAGGTTGATGATTTTCACATCAGGTTACATAAGAAAGTTCAAAGAACCAAAGAACAAGAACTCGAGTAAAATGTACAAGTAAAGTAAAATGAGGGTGCGGGTTAATTCTTTTCTTCTCACGATCAAATTAAATATTGATGTTTTATTCTTTTCCTGTACAAAAATGTAACACTGTCAATCTGTTTTTCCACTTGATCATTTTCTACTGATATCATTTTTATACAACTGAATTAACTGATGAAAATAATAAAATATAAAGTAAATTTCAACCAGTTAAATTGTAACTAATCTAACAACATAACACAGATACAAACACATATATATATATATATCTCCTGCTGGTATCAATGTTCTTGTATTGATAGTGAAATGTTCTACATGTGTTCTAAGGTGTTCTAAAGTGTATGAATGAAATTTTTTTTTCTCTTTCTTTCCAATTGAATTCAATTGGTAATTTATAAAATAAACTTTTAACAAGTCATATCAAATTGCAATATATTTAATTTAAATGAAAAAGTATATGTCACACATAACACTTGACAGTCAAAGTGAACAGACAAATAATGAACAAATGAAGTAAAGTATATGTTGGCCCAATTTACTTGAGCACGAAAAGCAATGAGTATAACAGCAGCAGCAGCAGCAGCAGTAACAGCAGTAAAGAAGAAGTAGAACAAAAAAAAAGAACCAAGAACCAAAAAAATGTTCATACACAATTCGTTGGACAATGGAATGTGAAGTGTCCGTACAGCAGCAACACACGCATGCTTTACCATTCAACTGGATAATCCTCTTTTTCTTTCTTTCTCTTTCTTTCTGTCCTGTTGCAATTTGTCAATGTGCGAGTGTGAGAAAGCCATTATCACACAACATAGAGATATACAGGTAAGTTACAGTTTCACCTGAATTACCTAGTTCTGTCAGTTGTGAATATTTTTGATGGTCACTAGTAACCCATTTATATCTACATGCATGCAAAATGGCGCAAAAGTGAAGAGCATAAAGCAAAAAGATTACTTATTGCTTTTATTTCTCATCATTTTTCCGGTCAAATAGTAGCCATTAAATTAGCTCTTACCATTGGTCAACAGTAAGAGTAATAACAACACAAAAGTAGCAATAGCAGTAGCAGTATAGTCAGTATGATTGTAGTATAAGTCAGTAGACAGTTGTAGTATATTGAAAGAACCTTGACCATTGGTCATTCCCATCCTACAGGCATTGAAGGATTTTTTTTCTCTTCTTCTTTTTTCTTTCCTTTTGTCATACCTGAGGATGTTTTGGTTGTTTTTTTTATATTTTTTTCTCTTTTATGCAACTTATTTCTTTTGATAGAACTATTCTATCAACAAATCAAACCAGATGTCGACAATATCGATGGTCAAGTATAACTTGACTGATCAATTGACGAATACTAAAGAGATTTTTACTTGAAGCGTGAAATGTAAACCAAAGCAAAGCAAAAAAGCTCATCATCAATGGTCAGTAAAGCAGTAAAAGCAGCAAATTGCGTACAAAAAGGTGTAAAGAATGAAAAGATGAAGGTAAAGCAAAAAAAAAAATATGTTTAAATGAAAAAAAGGCATCAGTGCATCAAGTGAGTGAATAAATAAGTAAGAAAAAAAAGTGAGTAAGTAAGTAAGTAAGTAAGTAAGTACAGTGTAAGTGAATGAGTGAATTTGAGTGAGTGAGTGAAAGTAAGAGTAGTGCAAGGTTGTTTGATGGTGAATTTTTTCATTACTCTGCATGATCAGTAGATGTACATGTGGAATGTTGTCACACAGGAGAGACAGAGTAAAGGAGAAACAGGTTAAAACCAATACAGCTTAGTCCATGGTAGTAGATAGAAGAAGAAGTATATACTGGTGGTAGTGGTGACGGTGATAGAAGAAGAAGTAGTATTGGTGGTGGTGTATGATGTGAAGTAAGCGAATTGACTGACTGGGTGAGGCATCGAGTGACAGCGTAAATCGACATGACACAGGCACACAGTACAAGGGCACAGACACACACATACATACAAAGACATAGACATACATACACATACACACACATGGATTTGTATTTTCAGGTCACAAGCATTGTCACACACATACACAGAGAAAAAGTGAAGAAAAAAAAAGAGACAAATTCAAACCAAATTCAGGGTGGAGAGAAAAGTTGAATGAAAGTTAATGTAACTTACGGGTTTTTTTGTAGAGTAAAATTTCGAACTGGTCCAAAGAATGAGTGTCCAAGCAGCGTTCAAGTGCATTGATTGTTGACTTGTCAGTCATTTCACCATACATGAATGTACATTTACAAGATTTTTGCATCACTTCTGCACGATTATATCCTGAGATTTTACAGAAGCTGAAGTTATCATCATATATATGTGTATAAATGAAGGAGAAGAAGAAGAAGAAGTAAAATGATGAAATAACCGTATAAGATGATATTGATAAGAACAATGGAGTCAAGTGAACTTATTAGAACTTTTTTTTTCTCTCCTATTACAATAAAATGGTGATGATAACTTACGATTCACTGCAATAGACCTAAAATTGGTGACAAGTAGAAGAAGAAGAAGTTGTAGTAGTAGTAGTAGTAGTAGTAGTATTAGTAGTTGTAGTAACAGATGTATATGAAAGATGAAGAAGAAAAAGTTGTATAAGTTGTGTGAGATGTATAAGTCATTTGGGTCACGAAAGTAATAAATTGAGTGGCAGTGAGTATTGAGAGTGGTGAAAAAAACATGATACACACACACATAGAACACACACACACACATAGAAGACATAGCATAGAACAGAACACATATAACACATATACACAATTGATGTAATGAATCGAAGCCGGCAGTTGATTGAGGGCCAAATTTCCATTAGAACACATTGTATGTACGGTCGAGTTGAATTGAGTCAAGTGGAGTCAAGTGAAGGACACAGTGTGGTGAATCACATTGCAATGAGGGCACACACACACATATATATACATACATACATTCATATATATATATATATACATAGACACATGTAACAGTTATTCATAGATATAGTAGTGTAGTGTAGTCAGTCAGGTAGTAATTTTCGATGTCATTTATGTTGAAAAAAAGAAAATAAAAAAACCAACCAAAGTTGACAGAAATGGGAAAAGAAGAAAAAGAAGAAAAAGAAGAAAAAGAAGAAAAAGAAGAAAAGAATATTCAGTGAGAGGTTGAGTAAGTTACATACACACAAACACACAATAGACACACAAGACAAGTAGAGAGTAAAAATAGTCGAAATGAAAGAAGAAGTAGCAGTAAAGAAGAAAAAAAATCTAGGCAATGAAAAGAACATGGACAAAGAAGATTAAGCTGTAAGAGGAAGAGAGATGAAGAGAGAAGAAGAGAAGAAGAGAAAGAAAGTCAAATTGACTCAAGTGGACTAGCTGAAGCATCAAGCGAATTACAATCAGTTCCATCGCATGCAAATCAAAGTCACTATGGACATGTGACACAATAGAACATCTATCCAATAGAATGTCCAGTAAGAATAGTTGAATCAATGGATCAATGAATGAATAGACAAGAATAGATGGATAGATGGATAGATGGATGGATGGATGGATGGAAGTAAGGATCAACTACTATGTGAGTATAAGATCAACCTATCGGATGTGAATAGTGGATAGTGGTGATAGTAATAGTAGAACCAGCAGTAGAACCAGTACAAGCAGTACAAGTAGTACAAGTAAAAGTAGTTGCAGTATTTTACTTTGCTTTTTAGATGAAATCAATTGAATTCAATTGATTTAAGAAGATAAAACAACCAAATAAAACAAAACAAAAGAACATTTTAAGTAATTCAATACTGACGATTGGATAATCGACGATTTGCGCGTTGGCCAGGAGAAAACTCGAGTCCGCTGTAAAGAATAACACAAAGAAAGAAGAACATTACAAAGGTTAAAATTTGATGTAATGGTGATGATGATGATGATGATGATGATGATTACACGCATAGTAGACAAGTAAAGTAGGATATAAAAAGGATATATCAAACAATCAGTGGTTTATATGTGTGTGTATATATACATGTGTGTTGTTCAGGTGCGTATGGTCGATTAAAATGTGTGATGAAAATCTAACATTTTTATTCGACGCCCAATTCAATGGACGGGCGGACAGATGATTGAACATACAAAGATCAACTTGTGAATTCATCAGAGAGACAAGAAGAAGAAAGAAAAAGTGATTGAACAACACACACACATATATATATACACACACGAATACACACTGATGATGATGATAAAGTAGTTGTTGTAGTAGAAGAAGAAGAAGATGATGATGATGAAGACTGGAAAGAATCAAATGAACAAACTTACGGATGGAATTATAACGTCGAATGATATTTTCAAGGAAAGTGTTTTGAGGTGCGACCAACCCGCGTCTACCTATTAAAGGTAAGTAGCAATTAGGTTAGGTTAGTAGATGTATTGTGCATTGGATGAAGATGATGAAGATGAAAAATTGAACAAATAATTATTTTACAACAGCAACAACAACAACATTAGTATAAGAACTTCTTGTATACATATTGGATGTAATAGTTGTTGTTGTTGTTGTAGTTGTTGTAGTTGTAGTTGTTGTTGTAAACGTACCTCCTGGCATGGTTGTATGCACATATCTACCTTTGCTTCATCAAGTGGACATTATAGTAGTTTACTGATGAAGTAACATACAAAGAGTAAAGTAAAGTAGAGATTTGAGTCACCATCAGTTGTCAAAGTAAGTTGACGCTTAAGCGTCAGTTATTAGTGATCATGTGAACTTGAAGTTTAACTTGATGAGATTTATTTTTTCTCTCTTTGTTTGAAATTTCTTGTTAAAATGAAACTACCTTTAGGTAGATGTAAAGTTGTAATGTACAGAAGATAATTTCACAACTTCCATTTGATTATTTTGCAGTATATTGAAAAAATTAAATTTTTAACAAAGAACAAAGATAGAGAGGAAAGGTAACAACAAAAAAAAAGAAATAGACTAAATGTTCAAATAGACAGTCTACTAACAGGGGGTAAAGACAGAGAGAGAAGAGAGAAGAGAGAAGAGAGAGAGACTTAGAGACACGCACTAGAACACACTTAGTTGTTCTATGCGCTGTACACGAGTGCCGTAAGATATCTCAGGACAGGAAAGAACTGTTCTGTTGCCAGGCGACTCGAAAGGCAAAAATTTTTGTCAAAGTGAACATGCGCTTACTAACTCAGCAACGGTGTGTTTTGCCATTGAACGGTAGAAAAATCGGCCACGAATTAGAAAAGCGAGAAAAGTGAGAGAGAGAGAGAGAATGAAGGAAAGAAAGAAGAGTAAAAGGAGGTAAAGGATAAAGGTAAAAAGGGAGAGACAAACACACACACACACACACACACACACATACATACACACACGATAGAGACAAAGAAGAGAGAGAGAGAGAAACCGGGGGTTAGAACAACTGGTACATTTACTGTCGGACCTGCAGCAAAAGGTGCTAAAGGTGCAAAAAGCTGACACACTGGTAAATGACACAAATACACATACATAGACATGGACATGGACATACACATATCCATAGACACATGCATACATATATTGGGCAGTAGAACTGGGTTGGCCCAACTAAACTGGCTCCAGATCCCCTGAGAATATTGTGTGGACCTCATTCGGACGGAGAGAGAGATAGAACACTCTACACTTTACTCTCTAGTTGGTCCGGTTTTACATGGCACTTTCAACTTGACTTGAGGCTAAAGGGGAAAAATAAAGTAAAAGAACAGAAAGAGAGAGAGAGACAAAGTCACTGGATACAAACACACACAAACACACATAGAGACACAAACAAATAGGTGAGCAGCAAGTAAAAGAAAAGAAAAGAAAAGGGGAAAAAAGAAAGAAAGAACAAAGACCACATTCAGTGTGTACTCTCAATGGACGAATTCCTGTACACCCTTAAATTCCAAAGATGCACACATACAGACACAAACATGAACATCCTACAAGCCGAGGAAAAGTCACAAATAGCGGGAAGAAGAAGAATGAAGTAAAATGAAAGATAAACCACAGACAGAAAGAACAAGACAACCAGCAAGAAAACATCTCACATCCAAACAGCAAACACATCAACCAACATCCTGTGAAAAAGTATAAATTACATTTCAACAGTGTTAAATCATCATTTTATTCCAATTCAAATGTTAAATGGTTAAATTGTACATCATTTAACACGTTATAAGGAAAAATAATCATCATTATTATCAATGAATTTACCTGTAAAGAAAATAACATCAACAACATCAATGAACTTTCATCATCATCATCAAGTGAAATTTCTTATCATCTTGATAATTTTAAATATTCTTTGTTCAACAGTAAATAGTATATCATTATTTTATTTTACACGAGGTGATAAGAACAATTTAACTAATTTATCATCATCTTTTAACAATGAATCATCAATTGGTCGAATGTATCGTTATTTAAATTTATTTTCATTATTTTCATCATCATCATCATCATCATCAACATCAACTAAATTTTCACCTCGTCTATCAAATGAACAATTTAAATTATCACCATTGAAATCATTTTTACAAAAATTTTCATCAAATATAACAAGTAAATTAAATAATAATCCTTCAATACAATCAAATGATATAATATCAAGTACAATTTTACCTGAATATACAACAACGAATGAAATTATAACCAACAATGATATTATATCAACAATTAAATTCGATGACAAACTTTTAATTACAACAACAGAACAACAACAACTATTTGAAACAACAACGTTATTATCAATAGAAACAGAAATACATTTCACAACTACAGCAAATGGTGAAAATATTATCGATGATAATCAGCATCAATTGAATGTACAACCAACAACAACAACACCAACGACAACGACAACCAGCTGGAATATACATGAACCAACAGTAGAAACAAATGATGATAATATCAACAACATGTCAAGTACAACTGAAAGTGTAGACAAGTGGCAGAATTGTTATTCAAGTAAAGATTGGAGCAACAGTTCTATTCAATCATTTGTCGACCAAGTAACCAACATGAGATTTGATGACAACAACAACAACAACAGCAAAAACAATGACGATCTTCTATCATCACAACAAGTGAAGGAAAAGTTATCTGAAACATCAATAACTTTACCAAAAACAATAACAACACTAACAATACTAGATTTTGATGAAATTGTCCAAACTGAAGCAACTACAATTCGAGATTCAACAACAACAACAACAACAACAACAACAGAACTAACAACAGAACCAACAACTACAGTATTACAAGAAAATGAAGATCAAGTGACAACATTATCATCACAATCAATCGATCAAACTCGACAATCTAAATCACTATTTACTCATGATGATAGTAATTTTTTTTCAATATCTAAATTACAAGGTATAAATTTTAATTTTAAAGATCAAACAGAATTTGTATACTTTTTAAATCGTATAATATATGATAAAAAAGATTTTTATCATCATGTAGATCATTTAAATCAACAACAACAATAACAACAGTTATAATCAAAATAATCAACAACACAATGAAATTTACAATACAACAGAACAGAACAGAACTTGTCAATTCGACAGACTTCAAGTGATTTGATCGAGTGTATATACTAAGGTCAAACATAGTAAGTTGAGTCACATTGATCTTTCATGGAATAAATAAATAACAACAAGATGAGCAAAAAAATGTTGAAAATGGTCAAACACACACAGAAAATGACACACACGAAAAAATGGTCAACTAAAAAGTAGGTCAGACATATAAAGTAAAAAAGGGAAGAAGAGACAAACCAAAATTACCTCATCAAAATAATTTTCATGCGTACAAACCATTTACTTGAATATGTACGAATATACAGCAACAACAACAAGAGCAACAAACAAACGAATACATAACAAAAGCAAATCAGTGTAAAGAAGAAGAAAGAAAGAAAAAGTATACAAAGTACTTGTCCTTTTTTTATATATATATTTTGCGCGTTTTACCAGATAATATCTAAATCTGTCAAAAAAGAAGAAGAAGAACTAATATTGTAACATGATTCAATTTTTTAAGATAAAATGGAAAAACGAGTACAAACATTATTCTTTTTTTTCTTTACCGTTTATCCATGAAAGTAAAGAAAAGAAAGGGAAAAAAAAGTAAGAAAGAAGAAAACAAAGTTATCTATTACATCGAATGAAAGTAAGGATCTACTATTTCATGTTCATCAGAGTGGTAAAGGTCTAAAAAGGGTTCACAACAACAGCAACAACAACAAAATCTTACAAAGTACGTGATCAGTTTGATCAATAGATATTTTCAAAAATCTGGTAAATTCTTCAAGTTGATGAGTATTATTTTTTCATGTTGTTGTTGTTGTATCTGTAAAGTAAAGTGACCAAGTAAGTTATTAGTTTTTTTTATCTTTGACATTTGTCATTGCTAAGTAAATTCAAAGTAGAAAAAGGGGGTAAATAAAATGATCAAATGCACGTTGTCTATTGATTTGCAATTCAATACGAACGGATTAGACATCAATGAAGATGCCACCAACAGCATGACCAAATACTTCGTATTGGTATTCGTAGACATAGACATACTACAGTAGTAGTTCTAGTTCTAGTTCTAGTTCTACTTGTACGTAGTTGCATCACCAAGACAGTAGTGTTAGAAGTACACACAAGTAGTAGTAGTGAGTAAAAGAAGTGGCATTCACCATGTCTAACATTGAGCATCCTCTTTCATCTAAAAGTAAGAAGGACAATTTATGAGGATGAATAAAGTATAAGACCATAGGACAAAGTCAGCGCGATTTAGTTAGCTGACTGCAAGATGTGCATTCTTTTTCTTCCTTTCTCTTTTCCCGTATATGTGAATCTCTTGTAAATGCCGATCGAATATTTCATTTGTAAGTCTCTTCAATGACTTTTATTTAATCAACTTGAGTTCTATTAGCAGTAAGAAGTAAGGAGTTAACACACACACACATCCAAATAGAAAGAGAAGAATGAATGAAAGAAAGAAAGAAATCCACCATGTTGTAAATGAATTGAGTTGTTCTTAAGATTAGTCAAGTCCACATAAGTCAAACAATGAGCTACAGGTTGATCTATTCATTTAATAAGTACATACACATTGATTGAAGAAGATAGATAAAAATTATTACCATCAAATAAAGTAATTCTATTGCACACAAATTGTAAGTGAAAGTAAGAAGAAGAAGGAAAACAAATCACATGTAAATAAAGATATTATTAACAATTGAACTGAGTAAGATAAATAGAATCAAGTTCAAGGGTATATCAATATGATATCTTTACTTACTTCATGTATACAAAGTAACAAAGTGTTAAGTAAGTAAGATGAATTAACACATACTCTGTCATATATATGATGATCATTTATAATACACGAATGATATGATCAATGTATAAATCAGGTAAAGTACTTTCAATGGTCAACATTAAAGGTGGTCAACAATCAATTGACACATGAACAACAGAACAGAACAGAACAGAGTAGAAGAGTAGAAGAGAAAGGCATAAAGAAAGGTTAGAACAAACATCATTCACTCTGATGAACATTGAAGTGTCCAAAGTGTCGATACTTGTGTGTTATATCAAGTGAAACGATTGACATGGTCACATCAATTGTCGCCTCATTTAATCCATGATGGTGAAAGCAGGAGGAGTAAATGTGTTGTGTATATAAAGTGAAGGAAAGAGAGGGAGAAAGAGAAAGAGAGACATTACACAACACAACACAACACAGTGAGACAGACATACACAAAAACACGGTAAAAAGAAAAGTCTTGCACTTTTACTCTTTCAATGGTATTGTTCACTTCAATTGACACAGTACAGTGTGTGTTTGATGAGACACAACTGTACACTAATGATCTATTCAACTTTTTCCTCTTTTTCTTCCTCTCTTAATAGTACAAGTTGCTTCCTTCGATGACACTTTAACACAATTTATACATTAACCTTGGTTACAATAAATCAATAAACAAACATATACACACCATTAGAGTGCATCTTTTAAAAGATATTTATTTCTTATTCATCATCAAACAATTGACTAATCATCATTGATAAAATACATTTAACGATATATTGATTAAATTTTTTTTCTTCCAAATTTTACATTTTAAACTAATTAACAATTCAATAAGATAAAAAAAAAATGTAACAGCTGTTGTAAGTTTATAATTTGTTTTTCCTTTAACATCATATATCATTGAATAATATTGTGAAAAACTTTCTTTTTTTTTTTGTTGATATATTTATTTGTATCTGTTGACATGTAAGATTGACATTTAACTTCCAAACACACACATAATATTGTGACTTATTGGTTGATTTAGTGAGAAATAAACATACAACTGTACAGTTTAAAGTGTTACACTTGAATAAATCGACCAATTTTTCTGGTTCTAAAGGTTCTGAAGAAAGTACAAATTCAACATGAAAGTTCTTTATCAAGTTACAAATCAAACACACACACACACACATTCACCATACAAACAGTGAAAAGAGTAACTTTTTTATGAACTGAACATTAGTTTATATTTTGTTCTTTGCCATTGCAATTACGTGATATTTTTTTCCTGTGCACTTTTACTAATGACAAGTTGACTTTTGGGTGTAATGAACATTATATCATCCAGTGATATTTGTCCACTTTTACCTTCACACACACACCACACAAAGACACACAAGGATAAGAACAAGCAGACACATACAGTTGATCCTAGTTTATTGTGATAGTTGATCATTGTTACCATTCATTCAAGTTAATGGATTCATTCTTTGTCTATTTCTTTCATCTAGATTGTTTCCTTTATCCTGTGCTCAATTTATGATTCCCTTGTTGCTTCATGCAGTTCATTATAGTGATAATGTAAGTGATGCGGATGTTCGCGCTTACCTTTACAGTTCTTAAAGGTTGTTCTTTTTTCCTGTTGCTCATTGACTTATACTTTCTTTCTTTTTTTTATTTCTACCGGTAACTTTGAAAAAGAAAGTACATTTTCTTCATCTTCTTCTTCTCTTTTAAGGATCAACTGATAT
>JASXTE010000345.1:0-54803 GCA_030280995.1 Hemileia vastatrix | reverse complement strand
TTCAGTAGTAGATGGATTCGTAAGAGCTAAAAGTTGACATTTTGGAACATTTAACCGCCTTGACTGTTTCATTGACCCCAAAGTAAAGGAGGCGCTTGACACCAGAAAGAGAAGAAGAAGATGAAAAAGAAGATGCGGATGCTTTAACCAGCAGCACTAGAATCAGCAGCAGTTACAGCGGTTGACTTGTTGTTACTTGATTCAACCAATGATGCAACTCTATCTTGTAGTAAAGCGAAAAGATCATTGGCATCACTTGATGCAACAATAAGTGATTTTAAATCGTAAGACGAACCCATCACCAAATTAAACTATTTTACATGAAGATTTATTCTTCTTAACCTTTTTTGATTTAATTGACTCGCCTGTTGTCTCATCAACTTGCCGTTTATTTTGTTTTTTCCTTTTGGTGGTGTTGCTGTTGTTGTTGTTGATCTTCATTATTATCTTCTTTTTGTCGATAATGTTGATGTTGCATCGAAAGAGACAAATGTTTAGTTGTTTTTTTCTTTGTCCACATCATGCATGTCCATGGGAATTCGTTGTTGGCGGTGTTTTTTTTACTCTTTTGTTGTATATTTTGCCAAACGATTGTTACCACACTCAGCTGATTGCAAAAGAACTGAAGGGGTCGACTTTTAAGTTTACTACTATATTGAACTGGCGTCTGTCCAAGTACTTTGTCCTGTGTGGCTGTGCTTGTTCTTTCTTCCGGTTCAGTTCGCCTCGCCCTGACTGTTCTAAAATAGGAATCAATGACATGCAAGTGATGCAAAGCACTTTTACTTTCTCTCTCTCTATTTTTTTCTTCCTCCTCCTTCTACTTTTTTTTCACTCAAAATTCAACTTAACGTTGCTCTTGTCAATGTCTAAATGATCACGACTTTTATTATTGTCAAGGGGTAAAAAAATCAAAAGTATCTATCAACCATATGTAAAATATCAGTACAAATTTTTCACTCATAGGTATGTTAAAGAAGGGATGTTTGTTAATTACAATATTCATGTATTATCAATTGTCATTTACTTGTGCATAAGGTCATGTCATGGATGTATTGATGTGCACATTAGATAAAAAAAGTGTATGGTAAGAGGTAAAATAAAAACAACCTAAACACCAAATGCTGCTTTTTGTATGGATTGAAGCCAATTACGTGCATAGGAGATCATTTGCGTGGGTGATTCAAGAGACCATTGATTTACAGAGGGCACAAAGTCCTTTGATGACGATACTGTTGAAGTTGTTGTACTGGTACCAGGGAAAGTACTGGCAGATCGTCTAGAAGGAAGAGTCAGGGTAGAAGTGACAAATGGTGACTGTAAACTGTTTCCACGTCTTGACATCAGGCCAAATAGTGGAGATGACGAAGATGAAGAAGATGAAGGTTGACTTGTTGATGAAGTTCCGACAGACTTAATGGTAGGTGGTGATGATGTTGTTGTCGTAGTCGTACTTGTAGTCGTTGTCGTGGTCGTTGTTGTCAACCGGGTAGAATTGTTCTTCTTTGTCATCTTAACATCTTCATGAATAGTCAAATCTGATGGTAATTTCTTCAATAATAAATCAATAGGAAGGCTTTTCCAGGTGGTAAGATCCAAATCTTCGTTTGTTTCGTTGTTGATTACTTTGTGCTTTGCATCATCTTCTGGTAGAACTGTTACATCAATTATCTTGGCTGTAGGTTTAGGAGCCTCAGTTGTCGTTTGAACAATATGTGATGCAGATGGTAATTCACCAATGTTGTGCTTGTGATCGTGAGTACGTTTATGGTTGATAGAGTTCATATTCCAAAGGATTGCAAATGAAGACAAGGTGGCAATAAAAATGGCAATAGTGATCAACACAAAAGATATAATAAGAAAAAGTCGTTGTTGATTGACCAGTCGTTTACGAAGAGATTGAATTTCATCTTGACATTCAATTTTAGAAAGGACATCTTCCATAGATACATTCTTGGCCTCAGTGTTAAATTCGTCAGATGTTGGATATAAGGTTTTAACTTTACCTTCAAGTGATAGAAAAGACAACGGCTTCATAATGTCACAGAGGTAAATGTGCAGTGTAGACGACTAGCAATACAAAAGTCAACTGAACTTAGGTCGATTTGTGTGTCTTCATTTCAGTGGTTCGACACATGACATGATATAAAGGTCATCGAAGAATGAAGGGCGATTCATGTACCGTCTTGAGTATTGTTTGTAACAACAAGGGACTTCTTTACACTACAAATCTCTCTGCTTGACCTGCATTTATGTCACCTTTTCCTTGATGGACAATTGAAACTTCATGTACCGACTCGAATCGTCTGTCACCTCCTTCTTAGTCATGATCTTCTTTTGCTTCTTTTGCTTCTTTTGCTTCTTTTGCTTCTCCAGCTGCTTGTCTCGTGTCGTCTGGTTGCAACGGAACTCTTTTACTCCTATTTTTTTTACTTTAGCTACTTGTCGACCTCAGTAAATTGTGAACAATAAGCGGATTTAATTTACTCACTCATGTGTTACCAAGTACAGACTGTTGTATGTTGGGTACGTATTACCACCAAATATTTTTCTCTCCCTTTCTTTTTGTCTTGTATCTTTGTGTCTTTGTGTATGTGAGTATGTGACTACTGATTAACTGTGTGTTATTGATTTACTCTAAAAGTATTTACTGGGAATAATATGAGCTGTCACATTTTTAGTCATGACCATGACACCCAATGCACTCAAAGATATAATCTGTAAAACACTAAATACAATTGTCCACGAATAACGAGATGCAATAAGTGAAAATGGATAACCTGAAATAATAGCACCAATGTTAGCCGCTAAAGATACAATGGCGTGAGCAGTACCAGACAATGCAACAGGTGAACTTTCATTTGCAACAACACCAAATATACCAATTGGACCGTAACATGAAAAACCAATGATAAAAGCAATCAAATAAATGTACAATGGTGATGATTTACCATCAATTGTTTTGGTTAATAAAAATAATCCTATTGATAATAAGGCAACAAATGCAGTAGCTATTGGCATTCTTGGATTATATGGTTGTGGTTTAGTATCAGGAAGTAATCTTGCTTTGGTACGTGATGCAAATGCTTTATCCGCTAAAAATCCTGCCAATAGACCACCGAAAAAATCCACCAAGATCAACAAATGATGTAAATGTTGATGCAATATATTGTGATTGTTTAGCATCATCTATTAAATACATTTGTCCCCAATCAATTGCACATGTTTTAACCATAAAAACTATCATGTAACAAAAACATAATATCCATATAAATGGTGATGATAATACAGTCATTGTATCAGCTTTATTACTAACACTTGTTTTTACGTGGTGGTATTGCAAATGTTTTTAATCCAACCATTGTTGGACTATCAATAATTAAAATTGATGTTAATATTGACATTGAAACTGCTACACAACCAGATGTAAATATTGACCATTTCCAACCATATGTTGTTATTAAATATGCTGACATTAATGGTGATATAAAACCTGCTAAATTCATTGATGTTGACAATACTGACCACCATGTACCAAATTGTAATGGTGAAAAACCAATGACGTAATAATTTAGAACATGCTGGCCATCCTGCACCTTGAGCAAAACCATTAACAAACCATAATAATGTAAATATATATATTGAATTACTAAATGCAAATATAATTGTTGATGTACCAGCTAATAATAATCCAATTGAAAATAATGTACGTGATGATATTTTATCTGATAATATTCCAGCTAAAAATTTAGATATTGCATATGCTAAATTTTGACTTGATACTATTAAACCAGCTGATGATTTATCCAATGAACCTCGTTCAATTAATCGTGGTAATGCAAATGATACACATTTACGATTATATGTATAAATTGCATAACCAATAAATAGACATGAAAATATTACTATTTGATATAATAATAATCGTGGTATTTTTTTCGTTGATGTTGAAGTTGTCGTCGCCATTTTGAAAATTGAAATTACAAATTGAAGTATTTTTTACTCGTTTTTTCTTCTTTTGGTTGACTGACAATTTACTTGATCGATGAATTAGGTGTGCCAGGTCAGTTATATTAAGTTTTACTTTGAACTTTGTTACTTGGTTAAAATAATAGTTACAACAATTACAATAGAATGAAATTATAGTTACACGTTTTTCAACTTGGTTACAACTACTTGACTATTTGAAATTTGATTTGGATTAAACTGCACCTTTAGATAACAAGTGAAGAAACAAATCACATTTTTTTATTTTACCTTTATGATTGGTGACGCCATTTACTTGTACTGACGAAAGCACATTTAACTTGATCAATTGGTTAAGAAATATAAATGAAGTTGTCACTTCTTTTATATTTCTACTGATAAAAAAGTACTTAGAATAATCGAGATACTTTTTTTTTCTTTCTCTTCATAATCCAATGGAAAACACTCTGATCAAGATGTCAATATATCGACGTACATTTACGTATGATAATATAAATGTTAAGTTAACTTATTGTTCAAGTGTTCAACGTGATGATTGAATTTTCCATTTAATTTAATCATCAACATAAAATATATGGAAAATCAATCGATTGTCATCTTTTGAACTTTTGTTGATGAATATGATGTGACAGAATTTTCTATCCATCTTATGTTCTTGTCAAGTGTTCGAATGATCTAGAATCATTAACCTTTTTTTGCTTTATCATCAACAGGTCGATGTTAATTATTCTTCTTCTTGGATACTCAGGTGAAAATACATCAAGTGATATCATTGTCATTCTCTTTTTACCTTTGTTCTTTCTTCTGTTTATCTGGTTAAAAGAAACATCACCGAATTGGCACGTTGAAGAAATTTCTTTCATGCTAAATATTGCAAGTAGATCAGTGTAATTACAATTTGCCATTTTTAACCAAATCAAATTGTGGCTTGGAGCCAGAATAAGGTTCAATTTCACTAATGAACTCGTCATGGTGCAACACTCTTGTCTTTTTACAAAAGTATGACATATCAAACGTCTCTTGTGTGTTTTTCGTTGGTGGATTCGACTTTGAGCCTCATTAGAACTTCTCACACCGTCACATTTATGTCACGATTATTCGTACTCTTTAAACACTCATACGATTAGTTGACACAGCAAATATTCATACAAGTCTGGTGAATGATAATTTTATCAATGTTAATTCATTTACGGACAGTTTAACTGGTTACTTATGCAAATGTACAAAGTTCTTGGTTGAAATTCAATACTTACTCAACTAATCACCCAAAGCTTAACAAATCCACAGTACATAAGTCATTTGATTAATTATCACTATCATGGTAGTAAATCAACTGTTTTATCCTTATTCCGGATTCATACGATTGATGCAATTTACAAAGTCAAGTATTCAAACACGTTTCAAGTGCTCACTTTAATGAATTATTGGCAATTCTAAACACATACATACAAAATTATCTTTTAATGTCAATATAATCTTTGATAAAAGTTAATTGCTTTTCTTTACCAATTATATTTATACACATACATACATACATTTGATCAGAATTAAACTGATTCAACTGATTGTTCTGAATGATCTTTCTGTGTTTGTGTGTGTGTGTGAAGAAGGAAGAAAAAAGTCTCACAATTAACACAATTAGTGTACACACACTAATTGACATGATAAATGGACTGGTCTACATGTTTTAAGTACATCTCTTACTGTATTACGAAATGTGTTTTTCCTTATTTTACTTTTCGGTCAATGTTGTTGTTGTTGTAGTTGTTGTACTTAGTGTGAAGATGTATTTAACATTTATGAATGTTTCACATTTGCAATTGGTAACATTTTTCTAAGTTACTTTAAGGTAAATTACTTTGATCCATCTAAACTATGACCCACGAAATTCACGAATGAACCATGTATTTTATTTTATTTTATTTTATTTTTCCTTCCTTCCTTTCCTTTCCTTTGCTACTTGTGTGATTTAACAGACACAGTTGAAAATAAACTTCACTCGAGTGGGCGAAAATTTGAGGTTGGTGACAGTATCAGTTGAAGACTTTTTATTTTTTTTCTCTTTCCTCTTCCTTCATCACACGTCAAATGTTTCTTCTTTCTTTCTCTCTTTTTACTCTTCCTTAGTTATACCTGATGACTGATCTTTCATTTTTTTTTGGACTTTTTCTACCATTTATCCAACATGCGGTCGACCCGCATCATGATGAGTGTCTTTTCACAGTGCTCAGACGGTCAATGTCGTCATCATCATCATCTTCTTCTTCTTTTACCTCATTGTGTAGAATAACTTCACTGGCAATTAAGTTGTTACATTTGCTACCTTTTTCTTCTTCTTCTTCTTCCTCCTCACGACCTGATGATGAATGTCACATCGTAAAGAAAAAAACGCATCATTTTTCATCTTATTGTCCACTTACTTACATTGTCCAGTAAAATTATTCTAATAGTCAACTTTAAATTATCTTTCCTTTCTCTCTTCATCTATTATGTCATTTTGAAACATACAACAACAAAAAATAATACCATTATCATCAACTTACGTGTCAATAAAAATGTTATTAATTTTAAATGTCATCATTCAATTACTTTAAAGTAAATTTTAGACTTTTTGGCACAAAAGTCACTAAAGATTTGTTCATGATTTATTTTGTACAAATGAAACAAAACTAATCACTTGTATGCACGTATAGATTATGTTAGTTAGTTAGTCAGTTAGTTAGTTAGTTTGTCGTAACTCTTTATTTTTTTATTCTTCTTGTTGTATTCTTACTTTCTTTCCTTTTGGCGAAAAACATCATTAACATAGCAGTTACTAATGACTTTTTCATAAATCTTCTTCACTCCTCAAAGAAGTCTTTTAAGTCATAACTGTTGGTAATCGACTATTCTTTTCCTTCCTTCCTTCTGTGTGTATTTAAATGGTCAAGATTGATGGTTTGTGATGCCGGAAATTGATGATGATGATGATACGAGAGTCTTCAAAACACCTGGTCTCTTGATTGTTGTCATCGACTGTCATCAACTTCGTGTCATTGATCTACACAGACAATTATATACATTGATTTGAATGACCATTAAAAATATTCAACTTCAATTTTTAGCCATTTAAATTTTTAAAAATGACCCAATTGACTTGACATGTTGAAATGTTTCAATTGAATATTCATCATAACAAATTTTGTTAATTGTAACAATATAAATATTGTATTTATTTTAAAAGTCAAATTCACAAGAATTCACGTGTTAACATGTAAATTTAGCTCAGTCATAGGACTAAATAAGAGTTTTAAAGTTTGTCGCGTGATGCAAAGAAGAAAGGATAGAATAGAATTTTAAAATCACGAGTTTACTTTTCTTCTTTGTAGAATATATAAAAATGTTAACAAAGTATCGAGTTAAACATCATTTGTCATTTGTCACCAACACTTTTAAAGTATGGACTTGAATCCTTATGTACTTCATCGACTTGCAATGTATGAACAGATGGATCGTGATATTCGACGTATTCCTGATGATGAACGTACTATGATGGATGAATTTGTTCTTGATCATATTGCTCCTTTTGTTGCACTTAAACGACGTATTGATAGAAAAAGAACAGTACGATATTGTTGTTGTATCTTGTAATTGTTATCATTATCATCTGTTCTAATAAATAAACATACTTTGAACATTGTTTAAGTCAATTGATTTACTTTTGTTTCTCTTGTTAATTTTGTTATCGTCAAATTTACGTAAATTGCAAGACACCAATGAATGAGAATTATTGAACAGTCCAGTTACAGTCGTAGTTCTGAATTTTTGTTGATCCTACTTTCATAATTTATCTGATAGGTTGGTATTTGTTGTTGCCAAGTGTTAAAGATTGCTTCAATTTGAATGTCGTAATCACCATAAGCCTTCATAATTGGAATAATAAATGATTCCATGTGAAAGTCAACCCTGACAAAGTGTTCATCATTTATATTGATTTTCGATCCCCTATATCGACCAGGTATGTCAAATATTTTTGTATTAGAAAGAACTCCTACGACGATTCGACCTTCATATGATGATTCATATATCAACCCTCCACCAGAATCACCAAAAGTTGTTTGTCCGTCAGATTCACAATATGCTTTGATTATACTATCGGATAGTTGAAATTTATAAAATTCTAACCTTCTAAGAAGAATTTTTTCAGGTTGTCTTAATGATGGACCATATGCAGCAAGATATATTCGAGATGAATAATGATTAGAACCGTAGTATGGATAATTTATCCATTGAACATCACTTTTCTTGGGTAAACTTGCTGGATTTACTCTGTCACTTAATTGAACTTTATACATTAATTTTAACAGTGCAATATCATATGTTGCATTGATGTAACAATTATTGTATTCTGGATGAATGAAAGCTTTTTCAACTTGATATGATTGACCAGTAAAACCTTCTTGTGATCCAACGTAAATTATTATTGTTCCTATTCCTTCTATTGTAGATGCACAATGAGATGCTGTTAGAACCCATTGTCTGTCGATTAATGTACCACTACAAGTACTTGATAAACAATAACCAAATAATTGATCAATACAATTTGTAAGTAATAATGCGACATGTGGTGAATTTCTGTTGTCTTCAGCTGGTTGATTTGATACTGGTTTTTTATTAATTGATAATATAGTGGTTATCAATGTAATCAATGTTACCAAGAATAATAGTTTTTTCTTATACATATGTACGAATTGAATTTACAATTTAGGTAAATTCATCATCAAACATCATGTCAAGCGTTCAATTTGAATTGCATACTGGAAATGTAATTAATTACATTGAATGTTTCAAATTATATTGTAAATTATGTTCTTCTTATGTATCATTGGTTGATTTTATTCAAGCAATATAATGATTTATTTATCATTTTTGATGATCTTCATTTCATATATGCAACCAACAACAATAACTGACAACGTTTTGCAATCATTGAATAGATAATATTTATCTTGCTCAATAGTTAGTAATTTAAACCGACAATGTACTTTGTAAATATTTATATTACAACATTTTGTAATTCGTGAAAATTATATTTCACATTCCCAAGGGTTTGAATGAAAAGCCTTTTTACAAGTAAATTGTAGCAAATATATTTTTCATACTTTGATTCAATTGAAACTTGAGATTTTTTTCTTTAATTTATTATCACTTTAATATAATCACAAAATATATATATATAAATATAATCAATTAAATTATTATTTTAAATTAAATAATAACGATCAATTAATCATTTGATTTGGAAATTTCAATGAAATCATTTTGATTTTTCACTTACATTGGTCATCGGTAGATGTCGACACTATCGATTTTGTTTAATTTCAATTTGTATTCACACTTGTCAAGGTTAAACTTTGGGTGAATGGAAAAATCTTTTCTTTTCATTATCAACAAATAAATTATATATTTAATTTTACTATAATAAGTTAAAGTTTACTAAAGGTGGAACGATCATATTGTTATTCTTCTTCTTCCTGATAGAAATAACAATGACCAAACGACAAATGAAAAAAATACAAATGGTGGTGTGATTGAAATACCTGTCACTTTAGATGATAATGTCAATGAACTGTTTTCTTCTTCTTCTTCTTTCAACACATGACTTTGGCAAACAATTGTTCACAAATCAAGTAAAGATTTACAAAAGTTGCTAACGTTTTTTTTCCCTTCATTTAACAACATGACTGACGCTTGATGGGTGATTGAACTAACTCAAGGCATGTTAACTAATGGTTGATTAGCAACCATTGACACTGACACATGAGAAAGACATACATAGATATATACATTCATGTATATACACACATTTATCTATATATATTATCATCATCAACATCATATCACATCGTTGTTGTTATTGTTTGAAAATCGCTTTGGGAGACGTTACATTAATGGTTTATGTTTAATCAATTTAACATTCACATTTACTACCATTTATTACCATGGAAATTGATATCATCATTTGTATAATCCTATGCTCATGTCTCATATGTCCAAGGTAAACAATATTTTCTTGTGAATGTTGAAATAATCTTCACTTTTTAAACTTGCTTGACAAGTTGAACTAGGAAGTTAATGAAGAAAAATAACTAAAACATGTTACTTAAACAACTTAAAAAATCTATTGATCAACATTTTATTAAAATAATACGAAATAAATATTCAACTAATATATCGACAGGTCAATCATTAGAACCATGGGTACATCCACAATTATCATTTCAATATGGACGATCAACTGGTCATCTTGATTATAAAAATTTACCTCAAGGCCTAAGAGAAATTGCTTCACAATGTAAGTATAATTTAATATAATTAACAATTAACCATAATGATAATTTTATTATTTTTAGATAGCGATCGAACAGCCATTACAATTGATCATCAAGGTATTAGTAAAACATATGGTGAATTTATAAATGATGTTAATAAATTGGCTAATTCATTAATTGACCTTGGATTAAAAAAAGGTGATGTTGCTGGTATTTGGTCAGGAAATGTTTATGAAATTCCATTACTTGAATATGCATTATCAACAATCGGTGTAATACATTGTCCTATTTCACCATTTTATAAATCATCTGAATTACAATATGCTTTAAATAAAGGTAATATGAAAGCATTATTCTTACCATCAGGTGATTCAATACAAAAACCAATTAATGATTTTACTACAATTATGTCACAAATTGATCTTAAACAGCTGCCAAATTTAAAATATTTAATATATTTAAATGGTAAATCAAATTGTAATGATAATAATAATAATGATACATCTATCAATAATCATCATAATTGTTATATTACTGATATGGATAATTTAATGAATAATAATAATGTTTCAATTCCTAATTGTAATATATTATCTGATGATATTAATTGTTTATATTTAACATCTGGTACAACGGGTAAACCTAAATTATGTGCATTATCACATTTTGGTATTTATAATAATGTTAAAATTTTAGCATTATATAAAAGACGAATTAATTTAAATGATTCACCTAAAATTTGTTTATCAATGCCATTTTTTCATGCATATATTGGTGTTTTAGGTTTTCCACAAATGTCTATATTTCCTATATCATTTGTTTCATCAGGATTTAGATATACATCAACATCTGTTTTATCTACAATTGAAAAATATTCATGTACTGATTGGTGGGGTGTACCAACTATGTTATATGATTTAGTTAATTATGTTAAATCATCTAATTTATCTAATGATATTAAAAAATATAATACTAATAGTTTAATTAATATTGGTGTTGGTGCTGATATTGTTCCACCTGAATTATCTAAAGAATCATTTAAAATATTTCCATCATTAAATAATGTTTTTGTTGGTTATGGTGCAACTGAATCACATGGATTAATATCATATTCACGATTTGAAGATACAATTGAAAATAAATCATCTACTTGTGGTACTGCTGCTGATTTTACACAAATTAAAATTATTGATAATAATACTAATGAAATTGTTAAACATAATGAAAAAGGTGAAATATTAATACGTGGACATAATGTATTAATTAAATATTGGAATGATGATGAAAAAACTAAAGAAAGTATTATTGATGGATGGTATTATACTGGTGATCAAGGAATGATGAATAGTAATGGTTTTATACAAATTGTTGGAAGAACTAAAGAAATGTTAATACGAGCTGGATTAAATATTTACCCACGTGAAATTGAAGAAATTTTATTAACACATCCATCAATTGCTTTTGCTGCTGTTTGTGGTATTCCTAATGAAAGACTTGGACAAGAAGTTGTTGCTTGGGTTACACTGAAAAATTCGACAAGTTCTAAATCGAATAACACTGATAATAATAATAATGACAAAGTTACTGATGAAGATATTATTAATTATTGTAAAAGTAAAATTGCATCATATAAAGCACCTTCTTATGTATATTTTGTTGATGCATTTCCTATGACTGCTTCTGGTAAAGTTCAAAAATTTAAAATGACACAAATTACACTCGAATGGTTGAAAAATGGTAAAAGATCGTAAATTTTGTTTCATTTTCATTTTCATTTACCAGTTATCTTGTTGGTAAGATAATCATCATGATGATATTTGGTAGTTTGTTTCATGTTACGTGATGATGATGATTATGATGATGATGAACCTTTTGATTATACTTGGTAATTGTTACACAAGATTATTGTGATGTAATGACAATTGTTTGTTGTAATTGATTTGAAATATTTTCTTGTCTTTCTTACTTTTGAGAAATAAAATGACTCATTTAACTTTTATCTGTATGACTAACTATTGTTAATGATGATTCATCATTGATGAATTAATCAATTGATTAATCATTAATATATGATCAATTTTATTATTAAATTACACAGATGATAGAATAGAACTTTGATTAGAACATTATCATTAAAAAGTTGTTACTTTTTACTTTATTTTACCTCATTGATGATGAGGAAAATATTTTGATTTATTGATTGAATTGATTCTAATAATTGAATTTGAAATAAAATGAATGTTTCAAAATGTTCATTGTCGATTGTGATTATAAAAAATTTTTTGTCTTGTTTTTTGTTAACTTGTTCTGACAAATTTTTATTCTTTTTATACAATTTCCTTTACCTTAAACTTGATTGAAATGACCCTCAGATGATGATGATAATTAATTGATTGAATGTTTCAAAAAGTAATTAATTTAATCTTCAATGAAATTGTTATCAGACTGGAAAAATGATAACTTTGAATTTATTATTTTACTTGTTGTTGTTGTTGTTGTTGCTGTTGAGGACAGATATAAATATGTCTGGTTGTTTAATCGTTCAACTAAATGAGTATATCAATTGCAATTTTTATTTCTTCCTCCAAAAAAGAGTGAATGAAAAAGAAAAATTGTTAAAAAGAAATAAAACATTCGACAAGGACAACATTTAATGTTCAATGTGTTACAATCTCATGTGAAGTCAAGTGAATAACTTTTTTTCACTTTCTTTCTTTTCTTCCAATCATTGACAAGTTGATGATGTTTATTTATATATAAAAACGAAATATATAAAGTAAAACATTTTCACTCTTTCACAACTTCAAGGTAAATCAAAATATAAATGTTGTTATTGACAACATTGAATTCTCTTGTTCCGGTTGTCGATTGAAATGCTTTTTTTTTATACCTTTAAACTTTTTCAAAGGTTTATCACCTTGAAATTGTTGTCATGAATGATGAACAAAATATACATTTAAATATGATGAAAAAAGGTTTTCCTCTCTAAATGATCTTCAATCAAATTCTTCTTCTTTGGTCATCGACTTTACTTTACTTTGTGTGAATAAATTTATCAAAATATCAAAAATATACAAGTGTGAATGAAATAATAAAAAAACTGGTTCTTAAACTTATAAAGATGAACTTTATGAACCTTTTTGTTTACTCACACAGGAAAAGAACTTTTATATTAGTTTTATTTGTTTTGAAAACATCTGACAATTTATCAACTTTTCAATTGTCACTTGTTAAACACTGTTAACCTTTTACTATTGTCACTATATTATTGTTGTCTTCTTCGAACTATTGTACTGTTCTTTCCTGTATTTGAATGATATTGTTTTTTCATGGATAAAATAAAATGTATGAATTTACAACAATATTCAACTTGTTTTTAACTTTCAACTTTATATGAATAACAACTTCTTTTTTTTATTTCATTCCTTTGCACTTTTATTACTCATTCTTTTGAACAAATAAATAACATCAAACATCATCATTATCATGATGAAAGTTAGGGCAAAGTCAACCATTCAACCATTGATTATGTCTGTGTGTTTGTACCTTTTCAATGTATCCTTGAGCTTTCAACTATCAATGTTAAACGTTAACGTTAACTAGTTTTATTCTTCTTGACAAACTTTTTCACATCACGTTTATGTTGTTAATAATAATTTAGTTTGTTCTTACTTTTATTTCTGTAATTCTTTTCAATGGTGCGATTGATTGTCAATTTTACACATCATCATCATCATCATCATCATCATCTGATAAACATGTAATTCTTACTTTACTTTACTTTATTCACTCTTAAATATTGATTAAATTATGACAAGCGATGACTTTACACATTTTTAAATTTATATTTTTTTTTCTTTTTTGTTCTTTTCAAACATTAACAAACTTTCAACATCATCAGTAACAATTACAAGGATGTTTCCTCTTGTTCTTCTTTCAAAGATAAATGAATTAAATGGTTTAAATTATCACCATCAAATGAATGGAAAAAATTTGTAGGTAGATGTTTAAATGAATTACAAATGAAAAAGACAATTTTTTTTTATTATTTCACTTGATTATTATAATATTTTTGCTATCTTTTCTTATCAAAGACAATTACAATTGTAATTTGTTGGAGTTACTTTTAAATTACTGTGTTTTTTTATTATCATCCTTAACTTTGTGTGAGTGTTAATTTGTGTATGTGTTTCATTGTATCCTCATTTATAATCACTTGATGTATTTAAAGAAATAAAGTTTATATGTGTTAATTTAAGTCTAAAGTTGTTATCCTTTATTCGCAATTTAATGAATAACCAAAGTGTAACTTAACAAATTTGAACATCATGTAGGTGTGAAAATGATTTAATGTTAATCATTTAACTTTATGAGAGAAATTTTACTTTTTACACCAAGTTTAATTCATTTGACTTTGACTTTGACTTTGATCATCTTTTGTTGTCTTGACTTGAACTTTTGTTTTGTCGCTTAAACTTTACAATAGTTTACAAAGATGAGAAGAAAAAAAAAACATCAAATGGCTGATGCAATTTGTTAAGTTTATTTTTTTCTTCTTTACTTTGAACCAGTGACAAAAAATTGTATTACTTTTACACCACAGTATAAAATATACCAGATAAATGTTATACAATTTCTCTCACTCACTATTTCATCAAGTGAAAGTGTATAAGTTTAAGTTTAGTTTTAGTTTTAGTTTTAGTACTTTCAGTGTATATATAAAAGTTAAAATGACGCAAACTCAGGACTACATTCAAGTGAATTTTTTACACTGAAAAAGAAAAAAAAAGAAGAAAAAGCTATTTGAAAAAAGTACCATTAAATGTATGTTTGATTTATTCGCGCACGAGTAAAAAGTGTAATTCTCTTTCTCTTTCATATTTAACTCGTGTCAAAATAGAAAGAGAGAGAAAAAAACCATTTGGATGGTAAAATTGAAGAGAGAGAGAAGGATAAAAATGACGGCAACAAAAATGAACGAATAACCAGACAGAGTGAATGAAATGAAGGGAAAAAAATGAATTGCAGCAGAGATGAAAGTTGGATTTTAATCAAGTAACAATTCAAAGGCCAAAACTAAAGTAGTGGGTGGTTCGAAGCCCCTCACATGTGATTCATGTTCCTTTTTTCTTCTTTACTTATTCTTCTTCATCATCATCATCATCTTCTTTCTCTCCCTTTAGTTGAGTTGAGACATTTTTATTCACTTGTGTGACTTTTTGGGTGTGGATTGTTCTTCTTCTTCTTCTTTCTCTTCTTGATGTCCATGAATTTTTGACTCACAGGCGGATGTAAAGAAAATGCCGAAAGATAAAATACTACAAAAATATATACAAAGACTGACACATACACAACAACATTTACTAAATAAAGTCATATTGTTGTTGTTGTTGGATTTCTTTTACTTTTAAAAACAAATATAATTTAACCATTTACATCATTTCCTTCATAATTTCCATGGTAACAACTTACAATGATGATAAGAGAGAGAAAGAAAAAATTGTTGCAAGTTTTTTCTTTCTTCCTCATTAATTTATTGATCAATTTATTCCATGGTGAATAAAATTATTCATCCTTAAATTGTATCAACAATAACAACAACAACAACAACAACAATTGGTAACAATCACTTAGTAGTATCATATACATGAATTGTACAATTTATTATTCAAGTGTAAAATGTGTTCAACATTACACACTATTTACACTTGAAAACAAGTTGCACCCAGGTGAATAAGAAAAAAAAAGAATAAACTAAATGATCATTTAAAGTCATTTTATTATTCAATTGTGTTTTATATTCTTCTTTCATGTCTTTTGTGTTATTGTTGTTGTTGTTGGTGGGTTTAAACTTTGTCTTCTTTCCTGACTTTCATTAATACACTCCTTTATTATCTTGTTCTTTTCTCTCCTTTTCTTTGGTTCTAATTAAATATCATGACAAAAACATTTCCACTTCCGCCCACTTTAAGTGTTTTCCTTAATGCTGTTTAAAGATCAAGTGCAAGTTTGCTAATTTTTTTTTATAACAATCAAATGAAAATACTTGTACAATTACAGGATGAATGTTCGATCATCATGTGATCAATCAACTACTGACTCATTGATCAACTTTACTTGTTGATTAGAAAATAACAGTAAATCTTGTGACTTGTAAAGTTCAATTGATAAATTATTTATCCAATTGCAAGGGAAATTCGTTTTTTTTCACTTTCAATAACATTCAATGAGTATTTTGTCTTGTCAATTGGATTTATTCAATTGTCAGGATTGATTTTGTTTATAAATTTCGTACATTTAAATTATTGCTGTTGTTGATATGAACAGTGATGATCATATGATGATGATGATGATGATGATGATGATGATCATATGATTGAATGTCCTTATGATTGTTGTTGTTGTTGTTGATGATGAAGGCAATAAATGATCATATTGACAAGGGAAATTCATCTGACTTTAACATCAACTTGAATGTCATTAATTTTCAATGTAAAATTATTTTATATAAAAATTATCTATTGTATATAAATGTTATTTTCTTTCGCTTTTTTTAACTTGATTGTCCCTCTTTATCTTGATTATTTCTATGTATTATGAAAAAAGAGAGAAGAAGAAAAAAAAATAATAATAAATTACAAGGCAGTAAAAAAAAAGTTTGTTGTTGGATAAAAATCATCCCAAAGTAAATGGACCAAATGGCGTAAATGGATATATATATTTTGTATGAATTCAAGGTCAATTGTCATTTTCATTCTCAAGGTTAGTGAGTTTGTTAAAATGTTTCAAGTAATTCATTGCCTGCAGCTGTGATTTTTTAACTTAAAAAAGTTTTTTCTTTTTTTCAAATAATATTTTTGTTTTTTTTTTGTTTTTTCTTTATTTCACAGCTTGATATTGAACTAAACATGTATGTATTTTTTTTTGTATTTGTGTATATATATATTACTCATTGTTGTGTCCTTGAATATTTAATACTTCCTTTTCAATGATCACGTGAATTTTAAATGACAAAAAAAAGTAAAAATTTGTAATTTTACTTCTTCTTCATCTTTTCTTCATTGAATTAATGAAATTAAAAAATACCTTTTGAAATAAAAATATAAAATTCTTCCCATCATCATCATCATCATCATCATAAAGGAAAAGATAAATCAATCAAGGACATTGAATGATTAAAATGATAAAATAATGTATTACAAAGAAAGTATAAAAATTTTTTTCCCTTCATCATCATTGAAAAAATATGTTAAAATCATCATCGATTTAATCAAGGTGATATTATTATTATCATTATCATTATTATTACCATGATGTACAATGTTAAAGTTTGATATGAATTTTATTTTTTTTTCAGTTGACAAGAAATAACAATTAACAATATAAAAAGTCAAAGTAAATAATTGTAGTTATGTTAACTCCTCCTTCTCCTTCTTTTGATGATGATTAAACTTTCAATAGTTTGTAATTGAGCAATAACATTGAAAACGAAAAAAATAAAATTGTACAGTTCGTCCTTGTGGTCACGCGGAAGAGAATGGAGAGAAAAAAAAACAAATTATTTTTAAGGTTGATTTCATGTTAACCTTTTAATATGATGAAAAGAGAAAAAAAACATATAATATAATATCAACTTATTGAGTGAGCTGTGAAAATGTAGTGTATAAAAATTCTTTAAGAACTTTTACTTTTACTTTACTTTGCAAGTGAAAAAAGGAATGAAGGAATCTTCCAGTTAAAACTGATTCTGCGTATGATCATTTTAACTTGGTTGTTGGATGAATGTGTTCATTGCAATGCAATCTCTCCCGCCACAGTTTCACTTGTTCACTGGATCTTGCAACACATCTAATACAATACAAGACAAACCTTGTTCTTGTTCTTGTTGTTGTTGTTGTATATCAATAACGACGACAATAACAACAAAGAGTTCATTTGTAGTCATCACAACGACAACAGACAAGATAACACGATAACAAATAATATAAACATTCATATTATACACAAATATCATCATCATCATCATCATCATCATCATTGATGTTGTTGGCACTTGTTCACCTGCTTATGTTCATCTTTATTGATTGTGTAATTGTTCCAATGGACCAAATTGTTCTTTATAAATATCATCAATTAACTAAAGTAACTAAGTAAATAATACACTTTACATTCCATTTAAGTTTAACTCATCAGATAATTGTGTGACAAGTCAAGAGCATCTCTCATCATTTTTAACATCAACAACTTCAAGTTGTTTTCCTTCGTGTTATTGTTTTGCTGTGTTGTCATTACTACAAGTATAATACCTGTATCATCTTCTTCTTCTTCTACTTCATCATCTTCTTCTTCTTCTTCTTCTTCTTCTTTTAACTTAGTCAACATTCACGTGACTTCAGTCATGACGACATCAGTAAAAGTCAATCGAAATCGCGATCATGCATCAATGGTTTTATCTAATTTATCTGTTATGTTACATGAAGATATTTTACTTGATTGTACACTTGTTTGTGATGGTCAAGTTATACGTGCACATAAAGCTATATTATCATCTGCTAGTGAATATTTTCGTAAAGCTTTTACTTCATTTCCAACATCATGTCAATCAACTGCTATCATTATCAAAGATATGCCATTTGATCATCTTAAAGCTATAATTGATTATATTTATACTGGTGATTTATCTATTGATTTTAATTCATGTCATTCTTTTATTAATTCAGTTGATTCGTTAAAAATTTATTCTTTAATTTCACATTTAAATGATAATGATTTAACAACCTCTAAATCACAACAACAACAACAACGTTCGTTATCTTTATCTTCATCTTCATCTTCATCTAATTGTCATCAACTTAATCAAAAAAATGTTTCACCAACATCATTAAGTTCATCATCACCACAATTAATTACTACAACAACTGCAACAACAACAACTACAAATACAACTACATCTGCATCATTGAGAAATTTACAATTAATTTTACCATCATTAAATCAAATAACAACCAATAATAATACAATAACAACTAATACAATTACTACATCAAGTAAATCATCATCATCACCTGATTTACAAACATCAACACTTGCTCAAGCTTTAACCGCTTCTGTTAGTTTATCTTTGAAAAAAGAATTACGTGATGATCTTCCAAATAATACCAATGATGATTCTAACAATTCAAATCATAGTGACCAAAAGAAATCATCTCATCATCAGTATCAACATTCTACTCATCATCATCATCCTCATCATCATCATAATCATCATTCTATTCAACATAATCATCAAACATCAAATCACCGAATAAACAATAGTAATAGTAATAATTCATATATTACATCAAATGATACTTGGTACAATCAAAATGATGAAACAGATGATATTGAAGATGGTGAAAGATCACCAGTTGATTTAAGTTCAACTGGTAATTCTATCAACAACAATAATAATAATAATAATGGTTCATGTGGATTAGATGGTAAAGTTCGTTATCCACCTAAACCTCGTGATTTTTATGCTAATGGTAATTTTTTAATGAATCATCATGGTAAACCTTGTCGATCAACTGATTCATTATCACCACCATCTTCACGTTCACCATCTAATATTAATTTACCTTTTGATTCAAGTAACAACAACAATTCAAATCATAATCGAATATATTCACATCATACATCTGATTCATTATCTTGTAATCAAAAATCTTTAACTACTGATGATATTGTAACACTTAATAATAACAATATTAATAATAATAATGTTGATTTAGTTAATAGTGAAAATCGACGTGATTCATTAAGTTCTGGTGAAAATATTACACTTAAAAGAGGACGTGGACGACCACCAAGATATTCTATTGATGATGAAAATTGGAATTCACGTTTTAGAACTTCTATACATTCATCAAATGATCTAATACTTGATGGTAATACAAATAATTGTATGAATGAATCTTTAAGATCGTCCATTCATAAAATTAATCACAATGAATTTAATAATATCATCAATAATAATAATAATAATCATCATCATCATCATTCAATTGGATCAGTTAAACGTGTTAAATTATCATTTGATATAAATTCAACAACATCTTCTAATACATCAACATCAAATACAACTTCAACATCAACTACAACTGGTTCATTACGAGGGCGAAAACCTAAACTAGATTATTCAACTACACGTGAAGTTAGTGGAAAAAATAAATGTCCACATTGTCCACAAGTTTATTATTCTACACAAGCTATGAGTGATCATATTAATAATGTTCATTCAAAAAATATGTTTAAATATACATGTAAAATTTGTTCTAAAGAATTTAGTTGGAAAATTAGTTTAAATAAACATATGAGAAAACAACATGGTGAAGATACTACAAATATTAATACTACTACTTCTAGTAATACATTATCATTATCATTAACATCATCATCATCATCTACCAAATCGTCCAGTGAATTAAATAATAGTACAACAAAGCAATATTTAGAACTTAGACCAATTTAAATTTCTTTCCTCTTTCCGATAACAATATTATCAATCAATCAATCAATTGTGTATGAAAAAATTGTATTGTCAACTAGTAAAAAAATGATACCAATGAAATTTAACTAATACTATGTTTGTGTGTGTGTGTGTGTTTGTTCACTTCATGGATGTATATAATGTTTGTTACTTTATTTTCATCACGATTACAACTTGTTGTTCATTGTTCAATTAGATCGTCACAGTTTTTTTTATTTGACAAAAATCCCAAATTTGTCCTGTACTCACGTCATCATTAGTGTAAGAAACACTGTTCACTTTGATCTTCTATCAACTTGTGTACTTGTTGTTTGTTCTCTCTTTAACATTTAATTCTCATTTTATTGTTATGACTTTTATTTTCCAATGACACATCACATATTACATGGCAGTTTATCACTAACATTTTTTTCGTTTACCTTTTATCAGTGTAAACTTACAACTTACAACTAACTAACTAACTAACTAATCAACTAATCAACAGTACACTTGTGTCACTTGTAAATGGCGACACAAATGCAATCTAAATACTTTCATTGGTTTATTTTTCTCTTTTTCTCATGCAAAACGTTAATTGTTGTGCAATCAGGTACCAATGTAAATGAAGGACACGATGAAATGAACAAAAGTATCATCAATGTGTAAATACTTTGTCTTTGTTGTGTGTACAATTTACATTGTGTACATAGGTTAATAGAATTAGAATAGAACTGTTAGAACTTTTCTTTGTTATGGAAAGAACTTTTTCATTGCATCAGTTAAAAGGTTAAGAACAACAACACTTGACTTTTAACTTTGATACAAGTTAATTGTATACATCATGTCAAGTATATTATTCAGTCTTTGGATGTACAATTTAACATAGATGAAAGATGATGATGATGATGATGATGAAAGATGTGAACACAAATGTGTTTTTTTTGTCATTCTAAAAGTTAATTTGTTCTTGTTCGCTCATTTTTGTTCCTGTACATCTTTTTTTTGTTCTACCTTTTTTTTTACTGCTGATTATTATTACTAGTTAATTACATATTTGACATCATTCAATCATTAGTTACATTGTTGCCTGCTTACACTACATACATAGATATGTAAGCTATTATTTAACTTCAAACTCATGCACTTGTACACACAACAATGTAACAATTGTATCACTCTTGTGTGTGTGTGTCATTGAAATCAGTTTCTTTGGGTGAAAAAGTTACACTTTTATTCACAGTTAATTTCATTTAGTTCAAATGCTTTTCTTCTTTTTCTTGTTTTGATGAAAAAGAAAAAAAATTTTGCCTTCTTAATGTACATAAATTTTTCTATATTAACTTTGATACATATTTTTTTTCTTCTTCTTTGTTTTTTTCGCCTCTTTATTAATTTTTATATACACTAAACAAATAAATCCAAGAGAAGAAGAAGAAAAAAAAGCAAAAAGAAATGAACCTTGTACAGTCAAAGTTCTTTTATTACTTAAGTTTGAAAGTGAAAAAATAATAAGGAAATCCTTGACAAGTTTAAAATGACTGAGCACCATGAATAACTCTACAGGGTGAAATTTAAAGTAGTAAAAGAAGAGACAAGAGAAAATAAAAAAAAAAGTAGAAGAAGAAGAAGAAGTAAATTGATTCGCAAGTTGGTGAAAAAGGCAACTTTTTTTTTCTTTTTGAATATTCTTTTTCTTCTCATTGATTTTTTTTTTGTCAAACATATTCGATCAACTACTGACAGAAAGAAGAAAGTCCGAAGGAAGAATAAAATGTGAAGAGGTCAAATTGAGACTGGTAGATGAGAAAGAGAAAGAGAAGAAGAATCCAATATTCATTATATTTACATAAAAAGACATCAAGTAAAAAAAGGGAGTATTTTATATAACAAAAATCGAATCGACTTACGAAAACGACGACGCATAAGAGTGAAATTGACTCAAAGAAGAGGAAAGAAAGAAGAAGAAAAAAAATGTTAAAGAACCTAAAGAAAGAGAAAGAGAGAGACGAATACAAATCGATTTTTCATACTGTGGATGTTAATTTTAACTGGTTCAACTTGAGCTATGAGCTTTTTTTCCTTCTTCTTCTTCTTCTTCCAAGTCTATTGGCTTTTAAATTGTAAAAGCAAAGTGAATTTGCATTTTTACTGTCAAAGTATCCTTTTGTACAAAGGCAAAGCAAGGCAACTTCACTCAAACTGTTCTGTACTGTTCTGTACTGTTCTGTTCTCTTCTGTTCTGTACTGCGTACTATGTGTGTAGTGTACATTTGTTAAAGGCGATGAAGAAAAAAGTTTTTTTAAAAAAGAACAAGAAGAAGAGAAAACTTGCATCATCGCTTTAACTGTCAGCTATTAGTTTCGCATAATTTACTAGCTAAAGGACGAAAGGAAAAAAAAAATTGTTACACTGATAAAGGGTAGAACAGTGTGTGTATGTGTGTACTTCAATATCATCCTGTTCTTCTTTTTCAATGAATTAGAACTTTTCACAACATTCACAATACAATACAATGTACATTTGAATTTTTGGTTGGCAAAATTTAATGAAATCGACAACAGAACAGAACAGAACTATTTTGTGATACATCATCATTGACTCACCTGATGTTGTTAATGGTTTTGCAAATGTAATGTGTATAGTATTTTTACATATCATAGACAAATGTGTCTATGTGTGTGTGTGTGTAAAAGTATTATTAATATTAACATTTTATTCCTGAAAGTAAAAAGAGAACAAATTTTAACTTTAATAAAACTTACAACTGTGAATTAATGAGTTTACTAGAACATTCAATCATTTCGTTCATCATCATCATCATCATCATCATTTTACTCTGTGTCTGTGTTTCAATTTGCTCCAGTCTCTCTGTATGTAAACTTTGTTGTTATAGTTTGTTCACAATTTACCAAAGAAGAATTAAATTTGTTCAAAGAGACAATTTTTTCTTTCTTTAACTTATACAATTGTTAGTTCATATGAACTTGTGAAAGAGAAAAAAAATGAGAGAGAAAAAATATACTTTAAACAGAATAGAGGAAAATTTTATATATCTTTACAAGTAAAGCAAATACACATCTCTTTAAAATACGGTTTGTAAGAAGGAAAAAAAAGTTTAAATTATACAAGAAGAAGAAAAAAAACTTAAAATGTCTCTTTTTCTTTCTTACTCTTATTTCATGAGATGGTTTTGGAGACTCTACGAATGTGTATGTATGTGTGTGTGTGTGTGATGAGCCAAGTCAAAATTGAATCTTACAAAGAAAGAAGGCAAAACACATTCTATAAGAATAATGAAGCGTTTCTAAGAGAAGCAAAGAGAAAACATTTTTTAACTTTCAAAAGTAGAAGTAGAAAATTTTTTCCCTTGAATCGATCGACTGTAACGTTTTTTACTCTTCTTCTTCTTCATCTCTCACTACCACTCGAAATGCAGTAATAAGAATCGATTTTAGAAAAAGAAGAAGAAGAAGAAAAAAAAAGTTCAACTTCAAGGCGGGCTCAATTGGGTTCTTTTCCTTTTGCTCGTTGGTGCCTGGTGCACCGATGTTTGGATAAAACTTATTGCAAAATCGAATACAAAAGCGAAATATAGCATAAGAAGAAAGAAAGAAAGAGAGAGAAAAAAATACCACTGTACTAAGAGCAACTTTAAAATATAAAGAATGCTTTGCAGAATCTTCAAAAGCAATTTTAAAGTGAAAGCATCATAAGAATCTACACACACATAGAGAGAGAGAAGGAGAAGAAACGGAAGAGAGAAACTTCAACTGACTAAAAATCAATTTGTCATCTGAATGTTCACTTTGCTGCCAGAGAAAAATCAATTGAAATGCATTTACACAGAGAGAAAGAGGAAAAGAGTCAAATAGAAAAATAGAAAAATAGAAAAATAGAAAAATAGAAAAATAGTCAAAGAGAGAGAAAGAAAGATATGGCAAATTGTACTGAGAAAGTATGAAAATTATTATACAGAGTGAAATAAGCAAATTGTTTCATATAAAAATGCTCGGGTCACATTTTAAATTTGATTGAAAAATGCAATTTAAATGAATCTGATGCTAGGCAAGTTTAAAGGAAGATCATGTACACAACTTTTACAATAGTATAGGCAAAGAAGGGAAAAAGATGTAAATGATGTAAAAGTGTGTGTAAGAGACCTGATGGTCAGTGTTTATTGGACAAATTATCTGTGAATGTATATCTGTATGTTTATGCAATGTATACGTGAATGCAAATGTGCTGATGTGTGGAAATAAACTGTGTACCAAAATGTTCAGCCTTTATCTCAATATTCAACTTGTGATGTGTATGTGTGTGTATTTGTATTTTTAGTGTTCTTTTCAATTGAACTTGTTGCAGTTATTTTGGTGATGTTGATGTTACTAGTTTTTGTTATTCCTTGGGTCAAGACCAGGTGATGGAAAGTACTTGGATTTAACACGTTCGATATGATCAACCCAATCAGGAGCACGACCAGATGGATCTTCAAGGTTATAAACACGTCCTGGTACTTTAATGTAGAAGTTTTTAAAATTCTTGCACTCCACTTCCATCTTAGCTGACCAAGGAACTTGACCTTTCAAAATATTATTAACGTGATCTACATAATAGAGTCTAGGACCTGTGGTCAGTAAAAATATTCTACATCTAGCAAGAAGACCTTTTTTTTTATAAATCTCACCTTGACGAAGTATCAAATGATTTTCAACAAATCTGTGATACGGATTATTTTGTCTTTGCATTGCTAATCTAGAACGATAATTTGGATCAGATTGATCAATTATATCTTCTTCTTCTTTGGCAGTTGATGCTTGTAAGGTGGATTCTTTTAATATCAATCTGGCATATGTTGTTTCATTAAAACCAGGGGGTAAATTTTCAAATTGTTCATCACAGGATTCAGGAATGGTCAATGGAGCTATTTCTGTATGTAATTTATCCCATCTTCCAGATAATGACTGAAAAAATGGATGATGACGAATACTTGTATATACTTGGTATTCTTTTGGATGTTGTTTATAATTGAAATCTTCAACACCAAGACGACATTGAGGATCAGCTACCAAAATTTGCTCTACTAATGACCTTGCATCTGAATCAAAATTTTGAGGAAAAGTGTATTCAGGAGGATCGTGAATTATTCTTTTGAATAAAGTATGCTCACTGGTTGATTGAAAAGGAACTGTACTAGTAATCATTTGATATAAAATACAACCAATTGCCCAAATGTCAGATGAATTAGTTGCTCCTTTACCATTTAACATTTCAGGTGAAACATATTGAGCTGTACCTACAAATGAATTACGTCTTGAACTTTGAATATGTGTCAAAGATGAATCATCAGATGAATTTCCTTTGATATAGTCATGTTCGATTAAACATGAACCAAAGTCAGATATTTTAATATGCATCTTGTGGCACAGTAAAATATTCTCCGGCTTAAGGTCGCTGAAGGGTAAAAGGATTAAGTTAGACAAGAAGAAAAGATAAAAAAAATAAGGACAAAAAAATTATTACATTATTATCACGTTATAAAGAAATGACAAGAGATACATTTAGATTAAAAGAAGCAATTTAACTTAATTGTTAAGCAATTATCAAGGTAAATCCCAAATCACAACTCACCGATGGATGATGCGTTGATTGTGCATATACTCTAAACCCATTAAAATTTCCCCTGCATAGAATCGAGCACATGTTAGGTCAAGACCTTGACGAATGTACTTTAGAAGTTCACCATGTTTGGCATAGGTCATAACGAAGTACAATCTTTCATCGTCATGAAATGTACAATGGAGTTGAACGAAATATGGACTATTTAGTCGGCTCATAGCAATTTTTTCACGATGAATAGCTTCAACTTTTTTTTCACGTTTAATTTGTAGCTTTTGGCATATCTTAATGGCGTATACTTTTGTTGGATCAGTTGCTGATCGAGCTTTTGCAACAATTGAAAATGAACCTTCGCCAATTTGTTGGAGAAAGACAAAGTCGCTGGCTGAACGTCTTTCTTGCCTTACATCAGAAGACATGTTGGTTATACCAGAATAAGATGAAGCTACACTCTTTGGAAGGATATAATAGATGAAATGATTGAGACGAAAGATGATCAGGTAGATAAGTCGGCCAAGTAAATTGCTTCAGATCACCGCCCGCCAGCGGTTCCTTCAACCTAACCCTCGAACAAGCAAATACAACAGCTGTTTTTGATACAACAGCGCCGACTCGTGATGTATGAAGTTATTCTCTATTTATACCTGGAATATATATATGTAAGAAGTAATCGGTCAAATTTAAATTTGACTTTAACTTAAGTTTTCATTTGATTATTACAAGAGATAAAATTGTTACTACCACAGTTGAATTCAATCTAGTCACCAGAGGCAGTGAAACGTCTTTTTTTTTGTCACGACATCTAGTGACACCTAGTGACCATGTCCTTCTGTGTCCTCACTGATTTGGTTGTTATATCTTGTCGTCGTCAATCATGGCCTCTCGCATCTCCAAATCTGCTATTGATTGGGCTAAATTTGCTGAATTAGTTCCCAAAAGTCAAACTAAAGAATTTACTCAATTCAAAGCTCGCTCTGCTAGCTATTTGATGAGGTAAGTTGATAAATTTTGTGTTTAATAAATATGAATTAATCATCTACCCTTTCTCTTTGTATCAATGTCTCTATCATTCGTTGTGTTTTTGTTTTAGAGTTCAAACTTTACCTGAAAATCCACCACAAATCAATTTCGATAACTACAAAAAGGAATGTTCTAACAAAGATGCCGTGGGAAAACTTCAAGAAGCATATAAGTCATTCAAGGTACCTTATCCTGAAGACACTGTAACCCAAGTGATTAATCAACAAGAGCAAGACACAAAAAAAGCTGTTGCAGAATTTATTGAGATCACAAACAAAGATATCAGAGATGCTGAAGAATACAGGACTAAATTTGAAAAGATGATTCCGGTACATGAAATGACCGAAGACGATTATGCTCTAACTTTCCCTGATTGGGTTCCTCGTCGTGATGTACCAACCATTTGGCCACATGATCCTCGAGTACCAGGTCTGTCCAAAGCAGAAATCAGGGAAGCTGAGAAAGCCGAAGGACATCATTAATTTCGTCGCCACGGTAATCCAACGGTCAATTTAGTTATCGAATATGATAATTGATCAAGGATATAGTTGCTAATAAACTGGAACTGATGAATTTCAGTTCGCAATCAATATTATTTATCGTTACAATCCCTGAGTGTCTGTCAGTTTTGTGTTCACGATTCGATGCATCACAAATGCCATTGAAAAATGTCTAACCAGTAAGTCCTTGTGCTTGTGCTAAACTCTCATCAACACTCAAACAACATTTAGTTAAACTCACAATGACATCAAGTACAATATCGTAAAACTAACTCAAATCAGCATCTCTGAAATTAAGTCACAATACAACATTGAAATTCACTCTCACACGCGTCAGACCTGATACAATGATGTAATTAACTCACATCGATACTTGCTCAAGTATACAATAGACGATTGTGAGCAACTTAATTTTCTTGCGGGAACGAGATGAGCCAACATTTGTCGTAATCTTCCAAATGTAATGGTTTGACTTCAACCATTTGACTTTTTAAGCCAAACCATGGAATAATGAATGCCAGTCATGGAAATTTCATCATCGAACTGCCAACAAGTAGGATAAGAACGTTCAGAACGTGCAGCATGAAGATCAAGTAGAGGAGCAGTTCGATTTTTTTGGCCAACTTGATCTTTCCATTCAACAACTTGATTTTCCTGAAATAAACTAAAACTCAGCACAATAGAAATTACTTAAATTGTCTTACCTGTCAGATGAATAGACAGATGTATTTGAGGTTTCTTCTTTTGAAGTCATTTCACATTCGACGAAGAGTTCGAAAAAGACATATACACCTCAATAACTACAAAGAAGTTAGTTCAGTCACTGCCAGATAGATAAAGAGATCTTTCCAACAACCATGTATCATGCAATGAAAAGTTGAAGTTGTTGTCTTCTTGATGTGAAGAACTTTCAGTTGCACTTAGAACAAGAAAAGAACTTATGTTGTCGCTTAGAACTTGTTTGATGATTGGATTAGGTGGAGGAAGATCAATGATGACACAACTTGTGGACACAGTTTTGGTAAGTTTTGAAAAGAATAGAACTTTTCAATCACTATTTAAAGGAAAAACAAGAACAAAGAATGATCTAATTGAATGATGTTGCGCAAATGATTAACTTTTTTTAACTGTCAAAGAAGAAGATAAGTGAGCACTTTGTTTTTGTGAATTTTCATCAGCTAATTATGTTTGTTTGATGTTATGTTTTTCATGGATACAATGATAGCCTTTTGTTCTATTTGTTGCCTGCAGCGATGCATTTGGTCTTAAGAACAAATTTTGATTGGAGAGAAGATCCACGAAAAATCATTTTAATTCACTTAATTGCCATCGTCATAAATTGTTATTTTTAAAGGTTCTTTTAGTGACAAATCGATTTTTTGAGGAGAACTTTGTTGACTTTTTTGTCTGGTTGAACAAGTTTTGAAAGTTCGTTGTTGTAAAGAACATGTATCCATAAACTTTGTAATGAGAATTGTTAATAAACTATAAGTAGAGAGTTGTAGATTAGTTGGAAAAAGACTACTTTTCGAATTCGAACCTGTTGAAAGTTTAAAGGTTGGAAAAGACGAATTCGCTTAGTTCTTTCAAGTGAACTGGACAGAACAAAAAGAATTTATTCCATCAACAGTTGGGTGATCATTGATCTGGTGTACCTGAGTCAAATTAAATGAATTTTGTTGTTTTTTTCAATTACTTTGACAATATAATTATCTAAGTTTGTTCATTTGTGTGAAATACAGAACTTTCGTATTGCACAGAATTTTTTTACAAGTTGTCTATTAGATAATTTAATCGAAATATCTTCTCAGTAAGTTAATACATCTCATAAGTAACATATTAACCATGTTGATGTGTAATTTTATCTAAATAAATTATTTTATTTATCAATTGAAAAGTGACAAATGATTTTTTTCATATCTGACATTCACACATTTTACTAATTTACCTTGAAGATGAAAGTTTGGCTGTTGATAATTACATTGATCAAAATGATCTCAATTGACAATGTTACTGGTTTTATTGCTGGTTTCGAGCCAGATCGTAAAGAAATACCGTATATTGTGAAAATACTTCATGATAAAGAAATTTCCACTGGTACTTTAATCGATGATCGATGGATTATTACCACTGCAAATAGTACTATAGAACTCACAGATACTCCTCAAGTATATATTGGTGGTGGAGAGATGACAGGTCAACGTTATGATATTCAACAGACTTTTAGACATCCAAGTTTTAAACGTAATTCATCAAATTTATATAATGATGATATTGCTCTTCTTTTAATTGAAACAAACGTACAATTATCAGATAAAGCTGCACCTCTACCCCTTCCTGCTCCGGGTAAATGGGATGCAGTTCATAAAGATTGTTATAAAAAAGTTGGCGTACTTAGTACATTTGGATATGGATATAGAACTGGAGCAAGAGTTAAAGGAATAGATATTCAAAATACTAAACAAGATAGAAATTATATTCGTGGAATAGTTCCAAATTGGCAAAGAAAAGAATATGGTGATAGTGGTGCTGCATTAGTTTATCGAAATCATTTTAAACCTGAAACATTAATTGGCATTTTAACTATTGATAATAGAGTTGAATTTAGTGATGAAGAAAAACCTGGTGATGAAAAATACAATCATTTAGGTTTTTTATTGATTGAAGCTTACATGAATTCATTCATTAGAAAAACAATTGAGAATGCTAAGGTTCAAAGTCAAAAATTGAGTGGAATTTTCAAAATTTGGAAAGAAGAAGAAGAAGCACAAAAAACAACAACTGAACCTTCGACACCTGAACCTGAATCAACAACATATATAGACCCCGACGACGTACAAGACTGAATAAATAAAATATTATTTCTCTATCAATCAATGATTATGATGATTGTGATAAAATTTTAGTTCATTCTCTCCATTCTGTAATCGTTGTTTTTTATTCTAATAACAACTAAAGAGTAAAATTTGATATTTAATTGATCAAATTGATAGCAATAAATCATTTGATAATTCAATTTGTTAAAAATTTAATACGAATAATTTATATTTCCGCTGATATCAATTTACAATTTACTTGTTGAATATTTAAAAAGTTAAAATGATTTTTATCAATTAAGATAATTTGCTTAAAATTCAACATGATAATTAAATTTTATATCATTATTTCAATCAACATTATCACAATCAATGATGTTCTAAGTATTGATGGTCCTGGAGATCGAGCTAAATATGTACCACATACTGTACGAATAACTAATTGTTACGATATTGCTTCACTGGGTTGTTCACCAGTCAATGGTACACATTTTACTGGTGCCATAATTGATAAAAATTGGGTCATCACAACAGCTAATCCTTTATTACCCAAGGTTCATACAATTAGAGTATATGTTGGTGTTTCTAAGAACAACCCGCTGATAAAAGGTACCTTTCATGAAGCAACTCACTTTATTCATCCAGAATATAAATTTGGAGATAATAATTCTTATTCACATAACATTGCTTTATTGCAATTAAAAGAAAGTTTGAAATATAATGAAGTAGTTCAACCGATTAATCTTCCTCAAAAAGGTCAATTTGATTGGTTATATAGCAAATGTTATGATATAATTGGAGCAGTATTTTTTACTGGATATGGAGAAGATGATGTTTTACATTCATTATCTGTAACAAATATGAGAAGAGATAAAAATTATATTCGTGCATATTATAGTCATGATTACAAAGCAAATAAAGGTGATAGTGGTGGTCCATTAGTTTATAAATTAGATCAAAGAATGGATATGGTACTATTAGGATTATTATCATCTGTTGATTCTATTACTTATACAGATGAAAATCGAACTGGTTGGAAAGAAAATAAAGAATTTGGTTTTGTAGCTATTGATTCATATATGGATTGGATTAGAGCTACAATTAAAGGTGGAGCAGGAGCTAATCTTTTACGAGTACTTAAAACATATAAAGATGATGATAAATTTAAAATTGAAACATCACCTGAAACTGAAAAACCACTTACAACAACAAAAGCAACAATAACAAATGAAACAACAACAGTATCAACAAATGAAACACCAGCTGCAAAATAAATTATTAACAATTTTCATTGATCAATTTATTATTCTTATTGTTTGTGTAATTTTCTTGACTTTAAATATATTTTTGTAACTTCATCCTCATGTTGCATATACTTCATGTCATAAAATTCATAAAATATTTGAAATAGTTGATAAGTAAGAAATTGATCATTTTTGGAGAAATACGTTTTGAACGAAACATATTATCCTTAATTGTGGAAATTAATCCAACGATGAATTATTCTTGTCTTTCTCTGATTTTAATACGATTTTTGAAAATAAATCATCAGATTACCAAAAGTTAATCTGAAGAAATTCTTTAATTGCTACCCGGAAATTACATTGACTGCGATGGACAATTAGTTACTGGTGGTCAAATCGTCCAAACTGATGGCAATAAAAATGATGATCAAGTTAATCTATCTGATGAAAATAAAGAAGATCAGAACTTTATATTTTCTACAAACTCGATTACATAGAACAAGTGAATTAAAGTGGCATTCATTATTCACTAATCACATTTATCAAGTGTGACAATCTAATTATATCGTTCAACGTCATACGAGAATTTTCTTCAATCTCCATGTAAATCATCGTCATCTTGTCATTGACTTTGAATACTTACGCTCAACTACGAAAACTACTAGACTATGATTGTTCGAATTTTTCAATATAAAGCCCTTCAAAAGTCAATTATTAGTACACAATCGATGCAAAGTAAACATTTAATGAAAAATATACTTCAATATTTATTTAAATGAATTCAACCAACAACTGTTCTGATCGTCGTGACGTCAATTGGATGAATCGGTTAAAGATAAATATTTCGTAATACATATCACTTTAGAATGTTGAAAACTTACCACGAGAAACAAACAATTGTTGTTGACTGTGAAACGTGATCTGGTCAAACTGTTACTCAATTGAAAGAATTTTAAGAATATTTTACATACACGTGGCTTTGCATGCATCGAACATGCACACTGAAGAAATGAATCAATAAAATGTTGTTCTAGTCGATCAAATAAAAGGAAATAAATTTTCCATCTTTTCGATATTCGATGAAATTCAATGCTTCAAGTATACAATCATTCTTGTTGAAAGATGCATCGTCAGTATTTACTTTCTACTGATTGTAGAACAAATTATCGACTTTCAATTCGACAAGTGATCTTACGAAAATCTGTTCTAACAATTTACCGTAAAATTTCAGTTCTTAGAAAAATACTCACAAGAACAGGTCATAAAGTCTTTCCGTGACTCTCAAGTCGAGACTAACAATGAAACCACAAAATTATCAACTTTTCAAATCGTCAAATTGAATCATCTTCATCTACGTACTACTGGTTCATGTCAGAAAAGAACAAAGATCATAATATTCGAAAAATCATCTTCATTCAACTATAAATATTATGAACCAATTGAAACTCAATGAAAATCAATCGCTTGTGAACTTCCGAAAGTATGAAACATTCTGCATGGAATTCGTAGTGATCAACTGAGAAGAACTTAACCAAATAATTAATTGAATCCTTGATTTATTCAGGTAGAGTAGGAAATTTAAAAAACCTTTAAGGTTGAACGACTGTACAAATCGAGAGAAAAAAAAGTGAAATAAAATTAAAAAAACAAAGACTCAAAATATAAATATTGATTGTGTATCAGTACAAAATTTTATAAGGCAACAATGTGTGTATGAATATGGCATGGTTAAGATGACTCAATAGAATTTCTAGTTGATGATGCAGTTGATGATCCAATTGCATTGCGAGTTGAAGGATTCATATTCAATATACCTGAACCATAAGCATCAGCTATGTACAATAAAATCAAGAACAATAGACAGAGGATTAAATTAACTAAAAAGAATAATTCAACCATAATGTATCCTTTCCAATCAACAAGAAGGCCAGCAATTAAAGGAGTAACTGCTAAACCTAAATTTTGTATTGACTGCATTATTCCATAAGCAGTTGCAAGTTGATGATTAGGAATGACAAAACTAACCATTGGCCATAATGCACAAGCTAATACAGAAAAGGATAATCCAATGATGATCATAGGCACCCAAGGTGTGAAAAATGTAAATGCCAACATGAAATGACCAAATATGGTGAATATAGTTGCTCCAATTAACCAGTAAATATTATAACCAGTTCTATCTACTAATATTCCAAATACAGGTGAAAATACAGCTGATACGATGTAAATTACTGAATCAACACTGTTTGCTTGGTTATCGTCTAAATGGTACTTTCGTTTAAAGTAAACTGTACCAAGAGAGACAAATGGTAAAACAGAATTGTAAAATAATACACATACAAAAGTTAAACACCAAAATGTTAATGGAAATGTTGTAATATCCTTTAAACGAATTACTTCTGGTTCTGTTGGTGAAATTTGGTTTGTTGATTGACGAAATCTTTCAGCTTTTTTGTCCATAATGGCTGCTGCAATGGCAGATAATAATGATAAGAGACATACAATGGCAACGATAAACATAACTAAACCAATCAATGTATGACCAACGGCAACTTTTTTAAATAGATTGTATAAGGGTTGAATTGATATTAAACCAACTGTTGAACCAACTCGAGATAAACTGATTTGTAAACCAAAGACTAAATTTAATTCTTTGTTCTTGAACCATGAAACTGAGTAGGTATTTTGAGTAACTGCAAGTGATTCTCCACCGATACCAAAGACAAATCGACCTAAACACATTAACCAAAAAGCATTGAAGAATGAACCTAATGCAACAATTACTTGACCAGCAAATATAAATAGAGAGAAAACAATTCCACCCCATCGTATACCAAGAACTTTATCAATTAGAAGACCACCAAACATACTAAGTACTACATTAGGCCATGAATACCATGAGTACAAAGATGCAAATTCAGCTGTTGTTTTACTCATATCATGGATAATTTCATCTTCTAATGATGCTGGAGAATCATATGCAAAGTATGAACCAAAACCCATGCCACATATGAATAGTAAGACAAAGTAGCGGTAAAACCGATTTGATGGGTGGCAACATGTTTGATCATTATTGACCGGTGATGCTTCTTCATCAATTTGTTGATACATGTTTCAGTGTCCAAAATATTAGTAGACGAATATTAATTGTGAAGGTTGTCTTGAGGTGATCTATCGAACTAGTTGATGTGATGAAATGTCCTTCTCGACACAGACCATTAATACAATAGTTGTCGGGGTAAACGCGTCAGCTGGGTGTCTCAGGTAAAATAGTCATGCGCAAAGAAGAAAATAATTCGACCGCGATTCGCTACGACTTTTCTTCGGTCAAAGTGTCAGTGTTAATGTCACTTGTTACACGACAACAAAGACCTTTGACCGCTAGTGTACACCTTGACTTGTGTAAATATTAAAACCTTTGTGTCACCATCTGTATCATTTTCATTGTTGTCTTCTTTCACTCCTGTGTGTAAGTCGACATAAATTCCAGTTATTGATTCATTCAAAAGTTATCTGATCTTATATAACAATAAACAAGCAAATGAATTGCGACAGTCTAAAAACAACCAGACTGATAAAATAACATTTCATGTACTGGTTGGATCAGAGGTGGTCCTGGTTACTTGTCCTTCCTGTACCAATGAAACTACGGAAAGATTATCTTTATCTTTATGCACAAGTTCACACATGAAGTTACAATTATCATTGTCATCAAAATTATGAAATTTGAAGTCTGAATAAACAGATTTTAATAATTTGTTTGATAATAATTCAGTTTTCAGTTAATTTGAGACTGAAAAACTTCAATTTGTTCTAAAGTACTTGGATAGAACTTCACGACTTAATGGTAAATCAATTTGACTGAATGGTTGAACCAATCGACATTCATTCGAATCACCATCATTCATGTGGCTTCGACAATTTCGATGAATGATAGCTGAACAATGAGCTATTTTCAGGACAGATGAAATGTTCAGGAAAGATGCAAGCAAATCATCACCACACACGGCCAAAGGATTAAGTGGAGAATTAATTAATCGCTGAAAGTCACATGCTTGAAAAGTAGAACAATCTGAATGAGTGAGATCATCACACTTTGAACAAATTACACTCAACACGGCTTGAAATGTGATATAAAATGATCGGTGTTTCTTCTTGTCTAGTGATTTGTGTGCTGAATTAGGTAAACAATTTTCATCCAAATATTCTTGAAGATAATTGGCAGACCTCTGAACAAAAAGTATCACATCGTGCATGGAAACAGCTACGGATACAATTAAAAATGATGATAGAAATGCAACAACATTTACAATCAAATCACAGTTACTTTGATCTACTAATAAAGTTGATAATTTATCCACTAATTTACTTGCCAAGTTACCATCCATATTGGCGAGATAAAAGATGGCAAAATGAGAACCAATACATTTACTGGAGGGCAAAATTATTGCTTCAAAAGCACTGATGAAATGATCTAGAATGTTGAGTGATTGTTCTAAATTAAAAAACACCATCAACTTTAACAATTTGATCAATTGAATGTAGAACTGAATGCAATGTTTTATCCAAAATTAGTAAAGATGTTTGATCAGTTGAGTTGAGACAATTGATATCTACGAGAAATAATTTGTCTGTGACAAAATTAATTATGTACGGTTGATTTATGACATCTAAACAGTTGACAGTTTTCAATAAATTACCAATGTAAAAAGGATATAAGTGATCAACAGAAGAAGCATGATAAGGCGTTCCTTGCTTTAGACAATTCATAGCAAGTTTAGATGCATGAGGTGTCAAACTGATGAATGATTTGATTAGAATTAAAATTTGAGAAAATACTTCATCGCAATTTTCAAGTAAGACTGGATCATTTTGTTTGGGTCCAGAAAATAGTGGACATATGAAATGTTTAAAGATCGTCTTCGCCGTTGAGCCATTCTTGGACATAATGGCTGGAAGACATTTGACCAGTGGAGGAAGGATTTCTATTGAATCTGGAGTAAAACATATACATTGCCAATCAACTTTGATGAATGATTCATTCAATTCAATAGATTGATTTTGACTGATTTCATTGACAATTGAAGTGGCCAAAGCCTTTTGAACCTCCATGTGACTTTTCGATGTGCATGGAAGCAGTTTGAGGGCGCTGTCAGCGTTTTCCAAAACTGGTTCACCGGTTCTCCATTATTGTCATCATCTGTCAAGTAATTAAATTATACACTGATGATGGCTGATTTAAAAGGTTTGTAATAAAAGAAAATTTAATAAATTAAAGAAAATAATAAAAATATTTTCATTCTACAGATAATCCTCTCCACCTGTCATGGCATGATTCAGCTCGAATTCCTCACTTAAATCCACAAAATGTCTTGGACTATTTTTCTGATCGAAGTAATCCATTTTATGAAAATACCTGCAATAATGAAATTATTAAGATGCAGAAAAGTGATATGAAGCAATTACAATCGATGACAGGTGTTGAATACTCATTGCTTCATGTTCAAGAACCAATTTTGTATGTAATTAGTAAACAACATCGACGTAGTCCAACAATGGTTACACCATTAGCTCATTATTATATTATTGCTGGTGTTGTCTATCAAGCACCTGATCTTCAATCTGTCATTAATTCGAGGATACAAACTGCTTTATTTAATTTAAGCTCAGCTTTTACCGAAACTCACAGTTACATGAGATATCATCCAACCAAAGGATATTCATGGGAATTTAAGGATTCTACTGGTGATTTGCGTAAAGACAAAGAAAAAGATAAAGTTAAGGAAAAAATCAAAGAAGATCAGACTTATAGTATTCATAGAAGAAGGATGGATATACTTTTGGCTGATTTAACACGAAAATTTCCTCCCAAGATGAACAATCCAACTCCTACAGCCGTTGCTAATGACAGCAATAAAAGTGAAGAATCAGTTAAAAACGATGGAAAACAAGATCAAACATCTTCTCAATCATCTCAAGGTACTAAAAGACCAGCTGACTCAGCTGTAGGACCTGCTGCAAAAGTCCGAGCTACTGAAAACAATCGTAGTTGATCAATCAAACTGATTCTTGTATTTAACCACTTTGTCTTGTATTTCATTTGACATTTTATTATGAAATTAAATATTCCATGCTCATTATGTGTATTGAAATACCAGTTTGATTAATATGTTAGTACAAGTTGAAAAAGTCAAAAGAAAGATTTACTGATGATATTCATACTGTTGGTCACTATGATGTTCATTTTCAATGTTGTTATTCAAATGATTGAAAGTCTAACAAGTGAATCGTAATTATTCAGAATGTAACCATGAAGAACATGACCATGAATTACATCGGGATAGAATAATAGTGGCTTGTCACATTGTACAATATAATTAGTCTGTTACACTTAATTTATGTGATTAGTCACAGATGTAATATGACATTAATTTACTTGTTCAGTGATATAATGGTGTGAGCAATCAGATATTGCCTCAAATGAGCATCATTCATCTCTCAGACAATCAAAAAGTCAACCAAATCGAGAAATTGACTATTGTTTCATGTATCACTGAATAGAATTAAATGTGACACCATGGACCATACTTCAAGTGATAGAACGTGATAGAACTCGACTGGAAATGTCGAAATATTAACTTTATTAACCATGAAAAGTTGTTTCTTATTGAAGCTCAAAATGTTACATTGATAATAATGATGATGATTAAACTCTATTGATTATTCTTGTCTTTTGTAATGACATAACAAATTGTACTGTTTAAAATATAAATCATTGAATACATGTTAAATTATGCAATTGATTGGCCGTTCAATGTGCAATTGACTATGTGTTTTATTTGAATTGTTCTAGAATATATAAGTGCAAATCTTTTCAATTGATTGCGAATAATTTTAACAAGTATAAAATGTAAAATGTGTCCAATTTAATTTGAGAATGAATCTAACAAATATTATTGCGTCAGTATGAATGCTTAATTATGCGTTTGTTTTGGTGGTACTTGATTTGATGGTTATTGGATAACTGAAAAATTTGTGTATATTATATCAGTTATATTCAAGTACAAATCATGTAACGTGTCACAGATGAAATATTATTAGGATGATACTTTTTTTTTCTTAAATAAGTTCCTTGCAACAAATCAAGGTTTTGCAGGTTTAACCGCTGATACTGATATTTATGACTTGTATGTCATTAAAAGATAAAAAAAAAAAGAAATTGCCTCCAACTTGTATTGACTTGACAACCAGGGTGTGATGATAAGATGAATAAATAACAACATCATCATCATCATTTACCACTATTGGTGAATACTGCGACAAGAACGATGACAACGATGATGACTGCGATGACCAGAAAAATTAGAATTTTTTTCTATTTATATACAAATAAAGATTAAAAAATTTGTTTGTTATCATCAGAATCAATTGTATTATTGTTGTTATTACTTATGATGATGATAAATCTTACCCTTCGTGCACTACTTTGGTAAACTAATGCCTTGACTGTATCTTCACGACCTTTTTCTACGTATGCGAGAGATGAAAGAACATGATTTTCAATTCTATCGATTTTATCTCCTTGCTGTTCAATTAGTGTAGCCATGTCAATGAACATATCGTGAAGTTCTTTGATTGATTTTTCAAGTTTTCTTATATCTTCATGACGAGCTGTTATATCGGCACATGTTTGCTTTATTTGCTGAGAATCGATATTTATCTGTGGATGAAAAAAATATTAACAATTAGTATCAAGTTAATTGTGTTATTATACATACTCCTTGAACAAATATTGCTGGATTATCTTGTTCTAACATTTCTTCAATTTCGTCATTACCCGTGTTGTTACGTCCATTATTGACAATTTCTAATTGCCTAATTATACGAGCTTTACATCTTTCTCGATATTCATTTTGTACCCTGTTATATTCAGTCATTACTTGTACAACTCTATGTTCAAGCATTGAATATTGTGTTTGTTTAATTCGATATTCAGCTCGAGAACGTTTAGTTTCATCATATTCATTTAAACTTTTTTCCATATCTTTTAATTTTGCACGTACACGAGTTGCTGTTCTTTTTATTTCTGCCATATTATCTTCTAGTAAACGTTTAGAATTTTCTTCAGCCTTTGGAGAAGCTAATATTTGTGAATGTATTTTTGATACTTCATGTACATTCGAACTAATATTATCTATTGCTGATTGAATGTTTTGAACTTCAATATGGAATTCTGATAATGTACCACCATTAATTGTTGATGTTGTTGTTGAGTTATTTACATCAATGACGTATTCATCATCGGTTTTTGAAGCCTGTATTAAATGAATCGTATAATAATGTATCAAGGTAAACAATTGATTGACTGACCTCATTTTAACAATAACAAAAATATTAACAAAAAAAATATATACGTACCGCAACTGATTTGAATTCGGCTAATCTATCTTTAACCATCTTGAAGAGAAAATTAAGGATAGAATAGATATATATATAATTTAATAATTAATAAAGAATATAAATTAAAAAATAAATATATAATTATAAATAACTAACAATGAAGTGAAACACAGTAGGTAGTAGGTGGATCGATGATCATATGCTTCACTCAACTCAAAGAGAGAAAAAAAAAGCAACAAGTAAGGCCGGTTATGTTATAATAAAGTATACCAATAGAGGGCGAAACATACGATTGGGGCAAAAACATCTGTTTTACTATCCAATCAATCCACATCAGCAACCAGTCATCCAAGCATGGACTTTCTAAGGTCAGGATGGAAAACAGTTACTGGAGAAAAAGAATCACCAGATTCTGAACCAGTTCATGATACAGTAAGTTTTTGTTTGTATGAATATCATAAATTTAATAATATATTGACTTACTTTATAGATACAAAAATTATTGGATCGCTTACAAACTGTAACTCTACTACCTGATCGACGTGATGCATGTCGAGCATTAAAATCACTTTCTAAAACTTACCGGTGTGAAGTTGGTGCACCTGGTTTAACTATTCTTATAGATGAAATGATTAGAGATAAAGAAGATACTGAAACAGTTAGCTATGTTCTTGATTCTCTTAGTTATATTATATGTGGATCTGATGACTGCCCATTTGATAATCCAATGGAAGATGAACCAGATGAACTTGGTGGTCAATTTACGGAAATATTTGCAAAGAGAAAAGACAATATACAAATATTACTTGAAGTTCTACCTGAACGAGATTTTAAAACTCGATGGCCAGCATTGAAATTATTAATGTCTCTATTGAAACATCGATTGAAAGACATTCAAAATGCAATCCTCGGCTGTCCTAATGGTATTTCCAATATTGTCGATCTTCTTAAGGATAGTCGTGAAGTCATTCGAAATAATTCAATTATATTATTAGTACTTTTGACTCGTGGAAATGATGATATAGCACAAATTCTTGTCTTTGAAGGAGTATTTGATTGTCTTTTCGATGTCATCTCAAGTGAAGGTTACACTGATGGTGGTGTTGTCGTTGAAGATTGTCTTCTTGTACTTCAAAGTTTATTGGGAAATCCTAAAAATCAAATATTCTTTAGAGATTGCAATTTAGTTGAAAAACTCAATCCATTCCTTGATATGGTTGCTTATGATGATATTGAATTTTGGAAAAATCAACAAAGAGTTTCAAATCTTACTTTCTTTTTACAAGTTATAAGAACTATTGTTTCACCCATAAATTCATCTCAAACTACATCAACTGTTCAACAAATAATTTCTAATTGCAAATTATTAAGTAAAATGTGTCAATTATTAATGTCATCTGGCATTCCAGTTACATTATTATCTGAAGCTATTAATACTGTTGGTGAATGTATTCGTGGGCATAAAGATAATCAAGAATATTTTAATTCATTAATGGCTCCAACTAATCCACCAAAACCTGTTTTATCAATACTTTTGATGTCAATGGTTAATGAAAAACAAAAAATAGAACTACGTAAAGCAGTATTGTATTGTTTCCAATGTTATCTATGGAAAAATGATCTTGGACAGGCTAAAGTAATTGAAACACTTCTTCCAGATGCTCCAACTAATGATGATAATGCATTAACTTGTGGTTCATTACTTTGTGGTGGATTATATACTTGTGATCATATTACCAATTGGTTAACATCAGTTGCATTGATGCATACTTTAATTGATAATAAGACACAAAAAGAACAATTACTTCGAGTACAATTAGCTACGGAAGCATCTTCACATCCTATTGGACTTATGGCACAAATTTGTGCAATGCTTAAACCAGGTGTTAAATTTCAAAAAAAAATTGGACTTCTTATGTTAATTTCTACTTGGTTAAGTCATTGTCCACTTGCTGTAACACATTTTTTAAAAATTGCTACAAATGTACCATTATTAACATCTGAAGTTGCTGCTACTTCATCTGCTGATTCACATGAAATGATGTGTCAAGGATTATTTGCATTTGTATTGGGTTTATGCATAATATATAATGATAATTCAGTTGTAAGTTTTACTAAAGATGATTTAAAACAATTAATTATTGGTCGAGTTACATTGGAAACATTTGTCAACAAATTAAGTTCAATATCTACATCTCATTATTATACTATTGCTGCAAGAAAACCACAATTAAAAGCACGTGCAGAAGATTTAGTTCTTGATTATGAATTTTGCAAATTATTTGAATCATTGAAACATGTGATATTAAAAGCTGTCAAAGGTGAAGATGGTTCTGATAATAATGATGATCGACCTCTTAGTCATTATCGTGATCTCATTGAGAAAAAAGATGAAGAACTTCAATTATTACGACCACTTGCTAAAGAAATTGAAATGATGAAATTAAATCTTGATGAAAAAAATTCACAAATTAAACAACTCAATGATCAAATTGCGCTATTAAGGGGACAAAATATTGCCAATCATTATTATTCACCTGATAATTCATCAGAAATTGAAAGATTAACTGGTGAAATTACTTCAAGAGACACTTATATTCATCAATTATATCAAGATTATCGAAATCTACAAGGACAAATTAATCATTTAACTGCAGAAAATGAATATCTACGTAATGAAAATCATCATTTAAAGACTAGTGCTACTCAGTCTATTCAACAATTAAAAGATGAATTATCTAAAGCTCAACCTGGTATGGTAAATTCAAATTCATTAACTGGTGAAACAACAACAACAACAACATCATCATCATCTCCTTCTATTGGTGCTGTTGGTGACTTACAAACACAGCTTCTTTCTATTACGAATGATCTTGAACGAATTTTTGTAAATTTAACACCTACTGGACAGGACAATCTTTGAAATAAGTTTTTTTAAACGTATAATAAAAAACTTCTTATTAATCATCCATGTCTGTCTGTGTCTGTGTGTTCTATCCGTGTGTTCTGTGTTCTATCTTCGCTAACGTAACATTTTACATTTGACTCATCAACATCAACATCACCATGATAATAATGTCGACACTTGGATTGATGCCAATGTTGGTAATTCCTTAAAAAGAGTGAGAAAAAAAATCACAACATCACAACATCACTCGACAATAAGACAGCTTTTCAGGGTAAAAAAAATGCCTTCAGTTCGACCTCAGACCAAACTTGCTAAATGTTGTTACTATTGTCGAACTGTTACGACATTTTTATTTTCACATATTGGTTTATTTGCTCTTGTATTAGCTTATGCATTTTTAGGTGCATTTACATTTCATTATCTTGAATCACAAAATGAAGAATATGTTAGAAATCGTACAACTGAACATCGTATTGATTTAGTTGAATCATTATGGAAATTAACTGAAAATCAAACTATACTTGTATATGAAGATTGGATTGAAGATGCTCGAAGTTTTTTAATACATTTTGAAGAAGAAATTATACGTGCTGTTAAACATGATGGTTTTGATGGTAAAGAATTTGGTGCTGAACCACAATGGTCAATTCCTGGTGCAATGTTATATTCAATAATTGTTATTACAACTATTGGTTATGGTAATATTGCACCTAAAACACCTATTGGTCGTCTTGTAACTATGGTTTATGCTATTGCTGGTATTCCATTGATGTTATTGTTTTTATCTAAAATTGGTGATGTTATGGCACATTCATTTAAATTTATCTATTGGAAAATTTGTTATACTTTATGTATTAAACAAAAAAAAAGTAAACGACGACGACATCGACATCGACATCATCATCGAAGACATCGACATGGTAATGATACAATTATTAATGATCAACCATCATCATATACTGGATCAAGTGATATTCGACATCATACTGGTAATATTCAAAGACATACACATAATTTAATTAATAATGTTGATGCTAATCGTGTACCTATTATTTCTAATAAGTATGCATTACAATCTGAATTAAGTGAAATGCAATATGCTACTTATCCATTGAGAAATCGTCCTGATTTACCACATTTAGATATAAATCGTACACGTTCTTATAGACAAATTGGTCAAATTAATCAATCAACAAATATATCTGATGATATTTATAATGATTCTGATAGTTATAGTTCTGATAGTGATTCAAGTGATGATGAAGAAGAAGGTAATGTACCAATATTTATGTGTATGAGTTTAGTTGTTGGTTATATTTGTGGTGGTGCATGGTTATTTAAACAATGGGAACAAAATTGGTCATATTTAGATAGTGCATATTTTTGTTTTGTCACTTTAACTACCATTGGTTTTGGTGATATGGTTCCTGGTGCTGCTGTTGTATCTGGTTCTGAAGGTAGAACTACTTTAATTATTTGTGCATTTTATTTATTATTTGGTATGGCACTTCTTGCTATGAGTTTTAATCTTGTACAAGAAGAAGTTGCTAAATCTATTAAAAATATTGGAAGAAAAATTGGTATTATTTCAAAAAATAAACGATAACACTTTAAACTCATAACAATGGTAATTTAATCACAAGGTGTGGCCATGATGAGTTTTCCTTTTTTTTCCTCATCCGTCTGATTAATTTGCTCTTTCATCTTACCATCTGTTTACTTGACTGATCTCTTTTCATTTATGTCACATCAGTAATCTTTGTAAAGTACCTCATTGTCCAACCTTCTGACGACTCAATTAAATGTCTCTTCACTTGATTCACTTTTTTTTTAAAGTTTAACAATCTCTTCGCAAATGTCACTCTGGTTAATGTAATGTACGAATGTTGTTGAAAGATGTTAATGTTACATCTACCTTATATACATGTCAATGGTCAAAGTAATTTACTACTTTTGGTCATTTTGTGAAATAGTAGAAAAGATAAAACACACATTTCAACTATTCAAGTAGTTGATAATGGATAAGAGTGAAAAATGTTACATGAAAAAAAATTTAGAGTAAAATTTTTTTTAAATATACACTGATGAGTGGTTAACTTGTCACATTGGACAGAAAGAGGTCAAAACAAAAGAATAATTGAATGAAAAAATGAAATATAACCAAGAGAAACTCAGGTCAAAGTTACAGAATAATTTTAACTTTGTGTTGATGGGTATGTTTTTTATTTATTCTTCTTCTTCTTATTTTAAGTCAGAGGTGAGCAAATGAAGTCCATCTCAATTACAGGTAATACAGGCACTCACATTCACATTTATACATAATTGTCGGTAGTTTGCCAGGTAATTTTATTCTTTAACTTCTTAGGATTCGGCTTCATCATCTTTCTTCTTTTTCACGCGTAACTTGATATCAAAACTACATTCCAATGTCATCAGACCTCACTGTGAGTGATAAAAAGTCAACCTTTTTCATCCTCTTCTTCTTCATCTTGTTGATGTTTACGTCAATATGATCAATAAAAAATCAACTATTAACCATATTTTATCTTTAAACTTTAACTTTACTCAAAGTAAAAATGACCGTACTAATGGAAAAGACACACACACTTGTTACTAGTATACTTATTTGAAAGTTGAAGTTCATGGATTAACCTGTCCATTCAATTTGACTGGAATGCACGAATGGACATTCATTTTAACCAACAGTTTTAAACTTGTCTTCTTCTTCTTCCTCTTCTTCTTCTTCTCTCTGTTAGTGATGCAGATTACATCACAGGTGAAAAGACTTGGCTGATGGATTGAGCTAGACACTGTAATTCTTAAAATTCATCCATTCGTCAAGAAGTTACAATGAATGACCAGCTTTTTTTTCTTTCTTTCTTTTTCTCTTTGATCCATCATGTTGTTCATCTTCTTCTTCTTCCTTCTTTTACTTTTTTCAAGTCAGTGGGTGTGTGAAAGTCCTTGTCCACTTTCTCATTGCTCTTGTGACTGTGAAGATGCTACTTTGAGTGTGTATGTGTATACAATATTCACAGGTATAAATGTATATAAGAGGCCTTTTGTTTCATTCTTTCATTCTATGATCATTTTGGTCCCCTTTTTTTCCTGGTCCAAGGATTTCTTTGAATATTCTTATAACTTTGAACTTCTACTACTTTTTTTTTACACTTTTTTCCCCCTTCTTTCATCTCTTCTTTTAGACTACATTAAATTTGACTAAGCTTGTGAGGGTCAAGCAACGTGTGACGACTTTTTTTTCGCTTTTGCCTTTTTTGTCTGAAGTGAGAAAGTTAATTTACTTGAAAAGTAAATTCATTCGTTTACTCGGTCACATCAGTCTCTTCAATTTTGACTTTTCAACCTTAAGTGTTGAGTGTTGAGGTTTTTTGCTTGAATGAAGTTATACTATGTAATCTTTGTATGAAATATGAACTCTTCTTTGGGGGAAGAAAAAAGTCAATGAAGGCGACAATTTACTTGTAAAGAATTGAAAATGTTAAGAGAAAGTAGGAGCGTACAAGTTGATTCATCTTTCTTACCACTTAATTGGAGTTGCTAACTACTTTCAACTTGCTCAGCACCTTTTTTCTTTGTTGTTATTCTTGTTGATGTGATGATGATAATACAATGTGAGCAGAGAAAGTAGTTTGTCCTGTCTTTGGCGGAAACAAGTGGTTTACATTGCACTTTGTTCTTTACTTCAATAACTTAGTTAACACACTGTGAACATCAACTAGTTTGTTGTGTTGTTTTACTTACTTGCATTTGTTAGATAAACCACTAATTCGACAAGTAAAACGTCATCTTGTGCTGATGAATCAACCTTTGTTGAAATACTTTGTTTCAATTTAAATTTGAATCTAATTATGTACGATATTTATAAATTTCTTCATGCATAGTCAAATGAATATGGAAATTTGTTAAATGTTTGAATGAAAAAATGTATACTTTTTATCAAATAAATTGTCTTCTTAATGTTATTGTTAATCAATTTGCGCGTGACACTTGCATTTTTAACGGGTAAATGATGTTAAATTGTATTCTTCTTCTTTCTTTTGATGATTTTTGTTGTGAATAAAAGATGATAAAATAAGAAAAATATTAAAATTCAAAAATAAAATACCAGACAAGGGTGTAAATGAAATGGATACAAATGATTCAATGAATCGGGTGGACTTTGAGGTGAGATTTGTTGTTGTTGATGAATTTTACAAGACAAAAGAAGTTAAAAGATGAAACTGAGAGGATTGAAAATGAATGAATGAATCAAGTAGGTAAGTCAAATTTGGACACTCAAGGGAGGAGATGAAGAAGAAGAAGAAGAAGAAGAAGAAGAAGAAGAAGAAGAAGTTCATTGATAACCACAGCGTGACTCAAAGTAAGGGAGTGAACGGACAAGGAGTGACCTTACAATATTACAAAATGAATCATTGGATTGAGTGAGAGTATGTGTATACACTCTCATAGTCATGCCGATGTTGTTGGTGGTAACATTGAAAGATTCTTTTATTCACGTTCAAAAGTTCTGTGTGCAGTGTTTGTATGTATGTGTGTGTGTGTGTGTGTGCATTGTCTCTGCTCATCCCATCCTTTTACTTGTATTCTTCATCATCTCCTCCTTTACTTTATGTATGTAATCAATCTGCATCAGAATACACTAAAGTATACTGGGAGGTGCAGAGGTAAAGATCAACCTGGTCAACACACACTGACAGGAAGAGGTTCAATGAAGAAGAAGAAGAAGAAGAAAAAAGTTAAGAGAGAAGAGAAGAGAGGAAAAAACAGATCACACAATGCATCACGAAAAATAAAGGAACGATACTGATGATGATGCAGACCAGACTAAGGGAAAGAATAAGATGAAGATGATGAGGAAAGAAAGAAGAACAAGATGAAAAAGTAGAAAAATAAAAGAGAGAAGAGAGAAGAAGAAAAGTTAAGCCGTACAAGCTGTATAAACTTAAAGAAGAAGAAGAAGAGAAAGAAAAAACGAAGGAAAGCAAAGTCCAGATTCTGGTGTTGCCAGGTAAGATGGACACTCGTTCTCAAGGAACAACCTGTAGAACCACCTGAACTCTGGCCTCACTAACATTTGTTGACTCCTCCTACCTTCACCGAAACCTGGCAAACTGGCAAACTGGTTCCTGTTGCAGGGAGATTGCAACTTACAAGGCTATAAGGCTTCAAACCGATCTTTCGACTGTATGGCTAGAAGGCTGCTTTGTCCCTGTGACCCAGCCCTCTTTCGCTCTTTCGCTCTTTCTCTACACTTCCTTTGGTTTTCGGGCAAATCTTCTCTACGACGCTCTTTTCTACATGTAAGAAGGTTTGAACACTCACTTCTCAATCTCTCTCATCCTCATTTTTACCTGAATCAACCTTCATCTTAACCTATTGTCATCTTGACTTCATCAAGCATCATCTTAATCATCAGATGAAATTCATCTAAAACTGAATATTCATTCATACTGTTTTTACTTGGTGTACATCAGTGTGTGTGTTGTGCTGTGTAACCTGTACATTTGTTGCCTTGGTATCGACCTGTTGCCAGTGTTTTTTTGGTTCCTCTCTCACGTCTCTCTCTCATTTTTCGTCTCTCGTCTCAACTTCCCTCTCAAAAAGGAACCAGGTGTCTTTTCGGCCCCTCTCGACGCCATCTCAAGACGAACAGAAGGTCGCCCTTTAACCTTACAAACAAACACACTTTCTCACACTTTTCGCCCTTTCTTCAGTTGCCGCAATAATTTTACTCAGTCAGTACAAGAAGAAGAAAAACATTTTTACTCCTACAACAAGAAAATACATCACTACAACTGCTACTAATCAATTGGATACTTCATACCAAGAATGAACCTTTGAATACTTTGCTACTTCTTATTTCACCTTTCATCAAATGTGAATCACTTGTTCTCAAGTAAATCAACAAATTTAACTTTCATTGCTTTCTTTCTACTTCATTCAATCAAATCCAATTGGATTCACATCAAGCCCTTTTTTTCTTCTTCTTCTCTTTGAAAAATCAACACAACACTCAAGATGCAATCTTTCACCATACTGTTTCTTCTTCGTTGAGTAATTCACTATCTTTACCTTTCTATCTATCTCTTTTTTATTTCTTACCTTTTCCTCATCAATTTGTCCCGCTCTTTCGCTTCATCACACATCTTTCATATTTTTCATCTTTCATCTCATCTTTCTTCCTCTTTCACTGTTTCTTCTTCTTCTTCTTTCTTCCCTCCCTCACTTATTTCTTTACTGATAATTGATCCACATTTGATGAAAAATCTTGATTGAGAAGAAAAAAAAGTACAATTGAATACTTTCATCATGCGGAAACTGAATCAACCTGGTCGACCTAAGGCTGTACCTTGTTCGATTCCTCGACCGCCGACACCGCCTCACTCAATTCAAGTGGAAACAGTGAAAAACATCCTCATGTCTAACCAACAGCATATACGAAATCGTAACCAAAGCAACAACAACACAACCAACAATAATAATAATAACAACAACAACATCATCAACCACCAACACCATCGTAACAAAAGTATCAACTCTTCTAGTGTACATTCATCCATTCCAACTTCATCGTCGTCATCATTACCAACATCCTTGTCCTCTTCTTCTTCTTCTTCTTGTACTTCTTCTTCTACTTTACCATCTTCTTCTTCTTCTTCTGTTCACATCAATTCACCACCGAATCATCAACATTTACACCTTAGTCCAAATAACCAATCATCTTATAACCAACATTATAAACCACATTCAACACTTTTATACGGTAATATTGTTGGACCAAACCTTGGTCATATGATGATGAATCAAGGAAATAATATTCACACACTTTGTCCTCAATCCATGATACAAAATAATTCAAACCGGAACTCTTCTATTACTTTACAAAATAAAATTGTTCAACATACTAATAGTAATACTACTACATCTGAAATTACATCAAATGTAAATACTAGTTTACCACATCTTGATTCACCTGGAGATGCAATTGAACCAAATTCTGATTTTCCTGCTCCACCTGATGAATTTCTTGAAGAAATACGAGCTAATCGTAAACAAGAAGAAATTGAAGGTCCAATTGTTGAATCATCATTATCATCATCATCTTCATTAAGTCCATCTGTTACACCACCTGATTCTATTGCATCATCTGATATTGAATTATCATCTGATATACAACAACGTATACAACAACAATTAAATTCATCACGTAATAATCCATGTTTTATTGGTAATGGTAGTCTTAATTCATCTATTACTGAAACTGAAACAACTGAATCAAGTAGTTGGTCACCATCACCCACGGCTTCACCACTTGCATCTCCATCCCACTCATCTTGGGATTGTGCATCAATTGCTAGTTTACCTTATCATAGTGTATCTTCTTCTTCTTCAGGTTCAGGTTCAACTTTAACTTCAACTTTACCTTTTAATTCTACTTCTCATCAAGTTCATCAGTCTTCGCCTTCGCGCTTCCCATTTCCACCTCCTCATTCTGTTAAAAACACTGCATTAATTACTGATAAAACACATGGATCAAATCAACAACAAGGAGTTACATTGGCCCCACTTTTACCTTGTAACTTAGAACGTGAACCTATTTATCAAAGATTACCACTTCATACACGACCAGGATCTTCATTGTCTTCGACATCAACATCATCATCCTCACTTTCATCAGCAAATCATTTAACATCTGTATCTACAGGTAACAATGCTTTGGTAAATAGTACATCTGGACCTACATCTGGACCTACAGGGACGATGGCAAGACCACCTGACTACCAAACTGCCATGAAACGACTAAGCTTAGCTAAAGCTAATTCAGGCCTTCATCGACAAAATCCGGCTTCAACCATTAAGCACGTTGTTTCACTTCACGCACAAAATATTGCCAACTGTACAATAACAAAGTCCACCCTTTGTACATCCATGTCTAATACTTCTTCTAGTTGTACTTGTTCTTCTTCTTCATCATCATCATCATGCGCTTCTTGTACTTCCCATGTAAGTTTAAATACAGGTGGTCAGTTTCTTGTGCCAACTTCACCACCAGTAGTTACAGTCAACCCTCATCTTCAATCCACTAATCCACCTCCTGTCAATGGTAATTTACATTGTACAGATAATACAACATGTACAAGTACAAAGAATATACCTTGCACATCAAGTATAAATGAATTTTGTGCTTTTGTTGATACTGTTTCTACTAATTGTAATGCTAGTCTTAACATTAATCAATGTTACAATGCACCTAAAAGTTTAAACAGTGCACATTGTGATGAAAGTTCATTAACAATTGGTCAATCAACCATTGAAAATGATGTACAATTACCTTTACCACCTAAGGCAATTCAATCAACGCCAACAAGAACATGTAGTAGTAGTACAAATAATATTACATTATCTACCACTTCATCATCTGGTGGTATAATGAAAAAGAAAGTTAAAAAACGTGTTTCATTTTCTGATCAAGTTGAACTTGTTGCCCATTCAGAAGATATGATACAAGAAGAACATTTACCTAATCCTGTGTTAGAACGTGTCTTGGGTAAAGCTTTTCTTCAACACAATCACATTAATAATGGATGAATGTACAATTTATATATATTATATTTTATAATAAAATGAAAGAACAAAAATTATTTGAATGTTGTTTTGTTGTTACGAAAAAGTTTATTCACTTGTTTCGTTGAACTTTGACAAAGTTGTCAATGAGCGAAAATTGTTACCTTGTTACAAGTTAAAATGCTTTTTAAATCTTTTCATGTTGAAAGTAAAGGTGTTTTAAATGGTCAGCAGGAAGAGAGAAAGTGGAGAAAAGAACAATGAACAACAAAGTAATATACATCATTGTAAGGAAATAAAGACAAAATGGATTGGATAAATGAGTTACTTTATCATCATCATTTGAATTTGCCACGTTTGTCTCTCTTTCTCTCTTTTTGAAATTGTCTTGTCTTGTTGTCTTCCTGTTTGGTGAATTGGTAAAGAAAATTTCACTTGATCTCGTTTAACTTTCACTCTGTAATCATCATTACACTAAAGGTGAAACCCAAAACAACCAACGTTTCCTGTGTTGTTGTTGTTGTTAAGATGTTAGATAGAAACTGACAAGTTGATCCATTAAATTCACAGGAAGACAAAATATACTTCTTCGCACAAATGAATGTTTAAAGGTAAATTGATCAAGTAAACTTGATTACATCAAATATTTTATCCTTCTTCATATCCAAATGATCTTGATATAAAAAAAAGGGTGAAAGTCTCAGATTTAAATCAATGTTGAAAATGTTTTTTATGTACAAATAAAAACCAGTTTACAATTTACAGGTGTGTTGGAAATATTTGTTTGATGAAACTGTAAATAAGATGAAATTGAAAAATTAAATGATAAAAAAAATATATATAATTATGATATTTTCATACGGATTATAGTTTATAGTTTGATATTTACTTTAATACTTTACTTCACTTGATTGAATTGCTTTTTTAATCACGATGTTTAATGATGAATTTTACTTACTTGTTCTTTCTTTTATCTAAATCATTATTTATACTTACTCACTTTTCGTGACAGTAGCAATGTTCATATCAGTGTTAAAATGTTTACATAACAGTTTAGATTTGATTTGATTGTTGTGAAAAAATTTTTTTTACAATTAACAATTAAACAACAAATAACATTGGAAAAGACATTCCATTTTTATCTGATTAAGGTAAAAATTTACTTTACTTGTCTTACACTTTGTACAAGAGTATGTTAAGTTAATTGATGCAATTGATGAGTTGTTACTTTGATCACTAATTAGCCATCCTACTGATTCACCCATCTTCTTTCACTGGTTTAACTGGTTATTACTTGTTTGTAATCATTTATTTTTTTTTTTTTTTTGAAAGATCTACTGTTAAAATCGTTACGTATCTTAGTTTTAATCTTCACTAGGAAACAATTTTAAACATCAAATGAAATTGACGGAAGTTGAAGAGAAGAACGATTTGACTGCCATCTAGTGGATCAGATATCAACTACAATTTGATTCGATTTCACTTTTTCCTGTTAAGTATGTTGAGACTCATCTTCACCGTGAACATTTCCAATCAATATGCTGTTGAAAACTTTACAAAGAGATAGAAGAAAAAATTGCTGAAGCATCTGCACATATCAAATTAGCTTTTCCCATCGTCCAAGTAAGTCTTTTAACCTACTTTTTCCCCCTTTTCTTCTTACAATGTCAACTGAACTGTCAATTGAATCGATACGTGTCTCTCTGTTCATTGATGATCATTAATTTTTGTTACAAAAGCTGAAAATAAAACAAATTCTTTGTCTTTACTTTGAAAAGATCCAAAAAAAGAACCATCAGCGATTGTTTGAAAGAACAATAGTTCTAATACTGTAACCAATCAACCATCACTTTGAACATAAATCTGATGGAAGAATAATCCAATCATCGAGAAACAAAATCAATTGTCTTCAATCAATTTGAAATGTTTTACAAAAAAAAATAAAATAGCTTCATGTATTGTAAAAAAGTAAGAAGAAATGTTCTTACAATTTGTTAGAATAAATGATTTCATCGTTTACCAGACTTAAGTTAAACGTATCATCATCACATGTATTTTCACTTATCGATCAATACAATTCGTGCACACTACAATTATTTATCTCTTTTGTAGCAAAATGTAATGTACATATGTTATGATCAGTGTGTTGATGAAAAGATTGAATTTACATTCATTTGACTTTTCCTTATTTTATTTTTTACTATCATTTTCAATGTGTAACTCGTCAAATAAGTCGATGACAAAATATTCACATGAATGAACTTTACACTGATGTTCACACATACACATCAAGAAGAAAAAAAAGTTACTTTGAAAAAGGAAACGATGAAATTTTTTGACAACCACAAATCAACGGCTTAACATTAATTCATACAAAAAAAAGCTGACGTTGAATTTTTCTTTTTCCTTTTACCACTTGTATCATATTGCACCGTGTGACAAGTGTGAATAAACGAGATGAAAAAAAAAGATCTGACTGATGACATCAATGACATATGTGTGTGTGATCTTCTTCTTCTTCTTTTATGTCTCTTCGTGTATTGATCTTGCAAGAACATCACTTGATCAACTTTGTATGAAACGATGTTCAAATTCGACATCCAAGTCAATTTGTAAATGGTACCGATATTTACACTTTTACCAACAACAACAACAACAACAACAACAATGAATTCGATGGAAATTTTGTCAACACAACTTACACTTGTTACCATGTTTGAAGACCACAACAAACATCTGTTCACTGGGTAAAATGTAAATTGTTACCTTGATTTTACTATTTAGATCTTTCATCTTTCCTTCTCTTTACTTGTTAGTGTTCATGTTCATGTATTGATCAGTTAACCGTACAAGTGATGTTGAATGTACAATGGTGAAATGTTTGACTTAAATTCACATTTACTCAGT
>JASXTE010000316.1:0-58452 GCA_030280995.1 Hemileia vastatrix | reverse complement strand
ATGAGGACTCTTTCTGGACTCTATAGAATGCTGAAAAGAGACACTACTGGTCATAGAACTTTAGTGGAAACACTGTGTTTCCGCAAGGCTACTGATGCCGAACGGAACGATGCAGAGGCCTATGCGTTTTTCATAATGATGTCCGATCCGGTAGCCTTCTCCAAGAGTTCTGCAACCTCAAAAACTGAAGAGGAGCTTCAGTCTGCTCTGGTCTATGGAACTGAGGTGGTTGCTCAGGTGATCTATGACCATCTCGAACAGCTCAAGACTCTAACACTAGAAGATTCGAACTTTATCTTCTCTTTCCACATCAAGAATGATACGACTCTAAGTCCACGGCGTTTCCTAACTCATTCACTCACGAAGCTTTACATCTGGAGATCAGAAAGAAGATACAAAGAGCTCGTACGTTGCCATTTGTCGGGAATGAATACGGTTTGGTTGCTGCTGTTTTGTCCTTTCCTCAAAGAAGCTGCTATTGGTTTGGCGGTACAGGTCAAAGATCTCAAGCTTCTCTCCGAATTGAGCGACACATTCAAAGGAAGGTCAAGAGTGCAGAAACTGGCTTTAGACATAAGTTTCACCTTCAAGGAACCTGCCAAAGAGACTTCGTTGTCGGAACTAAACAAGAAGACAAAGGCAGCTCAACACCTGCTCTCGGTCACCGATAATCTCAAGTGTTTCGAGCTCAGCACCTTTCCTGTCGATCCAATGGATATTGACTCATATCTACAGCCAGAGTGCCTCTCAAGTCTCAAAGGATCGTTCAGCTCGTTGACACATTTACGTATTCTCGGACTCGGGACTGTTCGAGGCGAACAATCTCTATCAGTCTACTCTGCCTTTTCCAATCTGAAAGTCTTCACATTCGATTATGCCGCATTGCTTAAGATTTCTAGATCCTCTCAGAAGCTTCCTTCAAGTGTAGAGATCTTTTGCCTTCCCTATTATATGGGCAATGATCAAATGGCACAGAAGAATCTTGATGAGGATACTGTGCTCGCTAACTTGATCAAGTCCAAAGGTCCTTCAAATCTCAAGGAAGTTGTGATTCCATCAAGCCAAATCGGGAAGTGGGGAGCTACAATCGATCGCTCTTCTCAGAAGTCTCAACTCTGGGCCGAAAAGAGAAGAGCTTTCGAAAAGGAGGATGTCTTCACCAGTGGAGCAGTGAAGTTGAGAAAAGTCCGTCCAGGAGAACTTGGTGAGTAGGGAGAGAGATTGAACGAGACAATCATGACCTTAATCTGCGAGATGAACATCAGAACATGCCGTTGCTTACGATGCCTCTCTTTCAATCACAGTTGGCGACGAGGGAGAAGTCTTCATGTCAACCATCCGTTGGCTTTCTCCTCGAAGAATCCACTGAATAGATGTCAGCATCGCTTTAGAATATGCAGTAGGGATGGGAAGAGCGATCGTGACGGAAGAAGAATAGGTGAAAGAATGTACACACGTTCATTCTGGACTTGGAAAGGTTGAATCGTTCAAGGGAGACCTCCTAAAGCTGTCAAGTTTTGTAGAAACACGAGTGAATGACTGTTGAAAAAGAGATCGTTTGACGAATCGATTACGAGAGAGCGAAATGCGAGTTCTCTTAGACTTCACCCATCAATCCGAACCTTTCAATAAACAATTGGGAACTGATTTGAGTTTTTTTTTGGAATGATCATACACTAGGAACAAAGGTGTCTGATCGAAAAATGGTGAGATGTGGAATTTGTGAGAGTTTGAGATAATAGGAGAAACTCGTGTGAGAAAAAAACCAACAAAAAAAGGAAAGAAAGAGGAGTAGTAGTAAAGTAGGGTGATTCAAAGCCGTATGAGCAATTCCAAAAGCTTCTAATGTCAGAGAAGTTTATGATGGAAGAAAAGCAAAGAAATAAGAAAGGAGGATGTTGTGTGCAAAGATCGTGAAAAGGTGATTGACTAGATCACTTTGGAGCTTCCTTGAAGGACATGGCTTGTTCTTCACCCATGGCAGAGACGATGGTGACGAGTAAATCCTTTCCTTCTTCGAATCCGGCACTGATTTGTTCTCCCAATTCATTGTCTGGGACCTTGACGTCATCCTTGGAGGTTCCGTCGTTGGACATCAAGTTGAGGAAACCGTCATCTGTTTCGAGAGAGATAAGAGAGAGAGAGAGAGAGAGGATGTATGCGTCAAATTTTTGTTTCTTTCAAAGATGAAGACAGTTTGGGCTCTTTTGAACGCTGGAAGAATTTGTCCTTGAAGATTCCGAGCTCGAATCTAGAAGCAGAGAGAATGAGAGCAGGAGCAATTCCGTCCGTCTCTCTCTCTGATTCGAGATCTCTGAGGTAGCTCATTATCTCTTGAAATAGCTTCAGCGTAAGATGAAAGATCTCAAGAATTCTCTCTTGGATTGAAAATCGAAGAAAGCCAAATTCGAGAGAGGAGTCCGCCTCAATTGTTGCTTTACCCTCTCTTCCTGCATCTCCCTCTCCCAATCACTTCTAGATCTGTGTGACTCCATGTCGCACGACTTCTCAAAGCCTCCATCACTAGCCCATCACTCACCAATGTTGACCAATTGGTATTCGTTACGTCCAACGTTTGGGACGTCCATGTTGTGGGTGGAAGGAGAGATATCTTCGTACTTCTTGGTGGTGAAAATGTCGGTAGCAACCAAATGAACCTTGGCATGTCCGTGCTTTCCAGTCTTGGAAGTGGACATGTCAACAATCTGGATGAGATTCAGATAGAAAAAGAGGGAGAGGAAGGGAAGGTAAGAATCCGGAACAGAGGCCAATCGGTGGAGGAAGAAACTGCTGCGAGAGAAAGAGCCTCAAACTCAAACAAGGTCCGCTTCACTTGAGAATCTTCTGAGTATTCCAATTTCTGGATCTTGTTGATGATTCCAATTCCACTCCGTCTGGAAGAGAGAAATCCCAGTGAATATCTCGAGCCCTGGACCTTTTCCATTTTCTTCTTGAGGACTTCGCGAAGAAATCCTTCGCATACCTCCTTTGCTCAATTTCAAAACTCGTCTTTGTAGACCATGTAAAATCGCAGTCTTCTCTAAACCCATTCTCTAATTCCAGAACGATCTCTGAGAGAGATCATTCGAGCTACGTCTAGATAAAGAGCAATGACCGCTCTCCTCTTTCTATCCTACCCACCCAAGATCGAACCTTGCACTCACCTTACATGGACGACCCTTGATGACGACGTGACCGTTCTTACGAAGAGCGGAACATTGCATTGGGAAGGTGAGAGAGGACCCAGCATGGGCAGTCTCGAAGTTTTGGTTGTGTGCTTCGTCGTCAGACTAGAGTTTGAAGAAGAATCAGAGGTGGATTGTAGAGTGTCGAGATTGAGGTAGAGGCAGCGCATTTTTGAGGGATTGGATTGAATGAATGATAATAAAGGAGAAATATCAATAGCCAATTAGAAGGTCAGAGAGAAGAAGATTGGAAATTGAGAGAGGAAAAAGATAGCAAAGTCAGTTTTCTTCTTTTTCAAGATGGAATCTTGACCAACCCTCTCCAGTGCTGGATCAGGAATAGCTGAGCCGATTTGAGAGTTGCTGATGATTCTATAGCTTCAAGATCAACCATTGAGCATCTTTGAAGAACCGACTTACCATGATGATTGATTTTCGATGGAGGAGGTTAAAGGTAAAGAAAAAACTTGGTGAAGATTCGACTGTCGAAAACGGACTCGGCTGATTGGCTCTGCATACCTCTCGACGCACCTCATCAAAGTCGAGAGGATAAAGCAGTTCTACAGCAAGAAAGGGTACTCAGTATGAATCTTAATCAAGTTTGGGTAGAGAACGAGGAGAATCAGACAGAGGAGCAAGAGCCGGGACGGTCACCTGAGCACCGAACCTTGCAATCCTTCTGTCTCTTTCTACAGAACACTTGAAAGATTTGCGACTCCATCACCTTGTTCATTGTGATCTCAGCTTTTCAACGATATCATGCTCGAGTCGAACTCAGAGAGTGATGTCCAACACTCGTGACCTTGGAGCGGTCTCGAAACTACGATCTTGATGAAATCCTTCTTCTTGACATCATCATCATCATCTCTTCGATCATCGACAGCAATCCTTCCGATTAAAGAGGAAAAAGAATCCTCAGTACTCAATCTGATATCGTTGCAAGACTTCAAGTCCAACTTGTGTGGAGATCAGGAGGTCGAATTGACATCTCGATTCCCAAGTGCACCAATCTCCAATGTCGAATTCCAATACAACCGAGGCCAATCCAGATTTGAGCACAGATGCAAACGTAAGCAGTAAGCTGCACAGTCTTACCAATTCACAATATCAGGCAGTCGTAGCGGCAGCTGTGAGTATTCAGTGAGAATGACAAGGAGAAGGTCAGAGCAGGTGGTTGGGTGCTTCTCATTCATGGAAGCAGAGAGCAATGAAATGATCTTGGGATTTACACAGAGCTGATATTAGATATCTGCATCTGAATTTGAAAGGAAGAGAAGAGCTCATCAGACGAGGAAAGGCTCATAGAATCTGGAGCATGTCCACCTCCTCATCGATTATCTTTACTCGCAGCATCCATCTTTTTTGACTAGTGAGACGCTGACTTTCCATTCCTTTGATCCATCATTGCTTTCTAACAGCGTAAATCGAGTAGCGTCCCTCAGACTTATAATGACTTTGACGCAGCTTTCCAAGCCATCAAGAACCAAGATTCTTTAACTCTATCAGTCCTAGCTTCGGCTCCAAGAGGTGCGAGAGGAACTAGAAGTACTAGAAGTCAAAATCAAACTCTTGAAGAAGGTGAAACTAACAATTCAAACTTAGGAGAAGGAAGTCAACAAGAACATATCCTAATGCAACGACCTTCCGAAAATCAGTACTCTCATCAACAATATCAATTTCCTCCAGGTTATGATCATCAGAATGGAAGCTTTCATCATCAACAACAACAAACAAGTAGTAGTAGTAGTGGTAGCAGTAGTCATCAACAAGGAGTTCCAACCTATCATCCCTCAGATCCATACAGTTTGAACCAAGAAGCTTTGGTTTCTAACTCGACACCGGTTCAAGAAGATGTAAAACCTATCACTACAGTTGCTAAAGGCAAAGGTAGAGGAAGAGGTAGAAAGAGTAACAACAATGTTAATGATGATGAATTCGGAGGGGAAGTTGAAGTCAAGGTCGGTAGAGGTCCCAAAATGGATGAAGCTGAAAGAAAACATCAACATGTGAGTTCGAACTCTCTCTTTTCTAAAGAAAGACTGTTACTGCGAATCTCTCACCACATGATCTATTTCTGAACTTCACTCTTCTATTCTCCAACTTCTGGATCCACAGAAAGAAGTCGAACGTAGACGTAGAGAAGCCATCAATGAAGGAATAGTCAGACTTTCCGAAATCGTACCAGATTGTGATTCCAAATCCACTCATAAAGGAGTCATCATTGCCAAAGCTGTGGATTACATTCATGAATTGAAATCCAGTGAAGCAAGTAACATTGAAAAATGGACTTTGGAGAAATTGTTGATGGATCAAGCTATGAATTCACTGACTGAACAATTGAAAGAAGCAGAGAGAACTATTGAAGTCTTGAGAGAGGAAAGAGAGGTTTTAATGGGCGCTGGAGTTAGAGTTGAATCTGGTGGCGGTTATGGTAATCATAATGGAAATGGTTTAGGAGGTGGTGGTGATGGGGGTGGGAGAGGTTATGAAGATGATGGAGATGAGGAATCTAGAAAGAGAAAAAGAAATCTTTGAGTGATTTAGTCAAAAGGTTATCCAATTTCTTTTTCCCCTTCTCTTTTGAAGCTAACTCTTCTTCGATTCTGTTACTGTTAATTCGTTTGGCTTTTCCCTTCAAGATTCTGTACTTTTAGTTTTTCGACATTCTACTTTAGCTTTCCCTTCTTACCTCTCTTCAAACCATACGCTTTTCCCTTCTTCGTTTCTTTCCCTCTAAATGTCTTCGAAAACCCACTTGTATCACATCCTCGTCACCAACAAACATGATTTTTGCCCGCTTAGTCACATCAGTAGATCATCGAGAACAGAACGACGTCGTAAAGGACGAGCCCGTCATCTCGTGCATTTCCCTGCTATGACACTATCATCCAGGTATTAGGAAGAGTAGGATAAGGAAGAGAAAGAACTATCAATCCGAGAGAAGTCCCAAAGGGAAGGAGAGGGAAAGAACGTCGAGAAGAAGGGACCGGACTGAGATGATGACACTCATGTTTTGCCTAGGTTTGCCTTCTAAGTGAAAGGAGCAGTTACGTTCGAACGCCAATAGCATCGCATTGAACCATTTTGGAAGAGGTCTGGTTGAGGGAGGGTCTTGAGCAGCTCGAGAGAGAGATCAGCCACTTATTCTCTCTCTCTCTCTCAACTCCATCATCCCTCATCTCTTCCCTCTTTCATCCAACGTCAAGATGGCAGACTTTGTGAAACTATCAATCTTTGGAACAGTGTTCGAGGTGACTACTCGTTATGTAGACCTTCAACCAGTAGGAATGGGAGCTTTCGGTTTGGTCTGCAGTGCAAAGGATCAACTGACAAACACTTCGGTAGCAATCAAGAAAATCATGAAACCTTTCTCTACTCCCGTACTCAGCAAGAGAACTTATAGAGAATTGAAATTACTCAAACATATCAGACATGAGAATGTGAGTAGTCAGATAATGTGGTCAAGTTGGTGGGAGGGTGGTGATGAGGTGGCCTTGCAAAAGACGAGAGAGAATCAGGAGTAGATAGAGAGATGCGGATCTAGAGAGATGGTTTGTTAAGTAGATTGGAGGGAGATCATTATCTTGATCATCTTAAATCATAATGAGAAGGAAGATGAAAGAGCAAAAGCAAGAGGAAAGGGCAGTATCTCGAATGATGCACCTTGACCTAACCAATCCTCAGACCAGAGATGGACGAGACAACACTCCTGTTCTTTCTCTTTTGATCATTTTTATTGACTCTATACTACTTTTAGAAGTTCTCGTGCATCTAAACCGCTCTCACTGCAAGCAGAGTGCTTCATTTCTCAACCTCGAAAGACCCTCTGCCATTAGCACTCCGCTTCCTCCTTTTCGCAAACACAAACTGACATTCGTTCCCTCTCTTCTATCTATTCCTCGAACTCAATCTCGTATCTAATTTTCTCGTGCAGATCATCTCCCTTTCCGATATCTTCATCTCTCCTCTCGAGGATATGTGAGTCTTCCATTTCTTTGTTGATTGGTTTCATTCTCAGATGCAAGATAGAACCTACGGCCTTCTAGAAATCTCTCAAAGCAAATCTTCCGAAGGTTCTAAAAGCACAATATGAATGAGAATCATTCCACTCTATTTCTCGAGGGATGAAGTAGATGCTTAAAGACCTTTCAGGAACATGCAAGACGGGAGTGGAGAAAGCGGATCTTTGTTTCCATATCCCCTAATTTCAGACTTCCTTGGCGGAGTTGGAAACTTCAGACTATCTCGAGATTGGGGTTCTAGAAATGTCAGCAATTCGAAAATTGTGACAGAGACGGGACTGGAGTCGATGAAGGTCAAGAGCCAGTTCGAGCGAAAGAAAAGATTCACAGCCCCATTCCCTCAATTTGCAATTCGAATTCTAAAGCTAGGTCTGAAATCCAAATGTGCTAACATTTTGCAAATCTGCTCTTTCTTATTCACTCTCCTCTTCCTCCAAACAGCTACTTTGTGACTGAACTTTTGGGAACAGATCTTCATAGACTTTTGACCTCTCGTCCTTTAGAGAAACAATTCATTCAGTACTTCCTTTATCAGATTCTAAGAGGTTTGAAATATGTTCATTCGGCGGGTGTAGTTCACAGGGATTTGGTGAGTATGGATTTGGTCTGAGAGGAAGGAAATTGAGGAAGAGGATGATTAGGAATGATACGAGTGGAAGAGAGAGCTCGAGCTCTACTAGGTCAAAAGAGGGCATACATTCAAGCTACGGGCTGTGAATGATCGCAGAGATGACCTCGGAATCGCTGAGCATAGCTTCCTCGAATGCTCGAGCATGATACTGACTCTAAGACCTCTGATCGTCTTCCTTGCTCTGTTCCTCTCTACTCTCTCTCTCTCTCTCTCTTGAAATCCTCTCGCAACTTCCTCTTTCTCTCTTGGAACCTGGACAATCCTCCCACAAAATCAATCTCCCACCTTCTAGAAACCCTCAAACATTCTCGTTAATGAGAACTGTGATTTGAAGATTTGTGATTTCGGTTTGGCTCGTATTCAAGATCCACAAATGACTGGTTACGTCTCGACACGTTATTACAGAGCGCCGGAAATCATGTTGACTTGGCAGAAATACGACGTGGCAGGTGAGTTATTCTCTTGAAAACTTGAATGGAGAACGCTACGCTCAGCTTTCGAGAAGATCAAGTTCCTAACTCTTCTCACGCTTCTGACTCCTCTACCTCTCTCTCTGTGTCTACCTCTCTTTCTTGCAGTCGATGTTTGGAGTGCTGGATGTATCTTTGCTGAAATGTTGGAAGGAAAGCCATTGTTCCCAGGAAAGGATCGTGAGTCATTTTTTCGAGTCTGGCTTGGAGTTAGAAAAGATTGCTGATCTCACCTTCACTCGTCTCTGTGCTACTGCAACTCTTTGTTTCATCAGACGTCAATCAATTCTCAATCATCACTGAACTACTGGGAACTCCACCAGACGAGGTCATCAAGACTATCTGTAGTGAAAACGTAAGTCAAAGAACACTTTGATTCATTGAATCGGTTTTCGAAGGACGCTCTCTCTCGAAATCGAGGCTAAAATTTCACCACTTCTTTCTTTCATTCTTCACAGACCCTTCGTTTCGTACAGTCGCTTCCGAAAAGGGAGAGAGTGCCATTCTCTCAGAAGTTCAGGAATGCCGATCCGCTAGGTAAGTAGAGCGAAACTTCTCTCGATTCACCCTACCAATTCTAATCGTGAGACTGATTGTTTCTTTCAACTCCCTTCTCATTCCCTTTCCTTCATCAGCTCTCGATCTTCTAGAAAAGATGCTAGTCTTCGACCCTCGCACAAGAATCTCAGCTGCCGAAGCCTTATCGCATCCTTACCTAGCACCTTACCACGATCCAACTGATGAGCCAGAGGCCGAGGAGGCTTTCGATTGGTCTTTCAACGATGCAGATCTACCTGTCGACACTTGGAAGGTCATGATGTACTCTGAGATTCTAGACTTCCACAACATTGACAATGCTGGAGATCAGCAGAGCGAAGGAGCTGTGCCTCCAAAGGCGAATTAAATAAAAAGGGGCAAACTTCCAACACTTCAAATTGCTTTCATCAATCCTTTTTCTCTGGTCCTTCAAGCTTGCAAATCATTTAAACACGTAACAGATTTCCTTCTCAAAGCCAAGATTCTTTGTCCCTTTTCTTTTCTAAACCTTCTTAATGAAAAAGTCTACCTCAATGTCTCAATTGTCACAATACCGTTTTTGAAAAAACTGTCACTCAAGCCGTCTATTTCATACAGTTCCCCTCTCCATCCTGAAACCTCCTCCTCTCCTACTATTCTTTCATTCTTTTACCAACTCGCACAAATCTCAATCTTTGAAACTTTTACTTTACTACTCCTTTTCTCTCTGTCATGTCTTTGTCTAAATAGCTTCTTCTCTTCCCCTGGTGCGATCTTTGTCGTCACTCCTCTTTTGTTTCAATCAGATTATAAGAGAGATGCTTTCACACCTACCCTTTTTCTTTTCTCTTCTCTATTTTCTCTCCATCTCTCTTTCTCTTTCGTTTCCTCTCAGACTCCCTTTCCTCTGTCCATCTCCCTCCTCTCGCTTTTCCTTTCGTCGTTCGCTTCGTTCCGTAGAAAAAGCATCAGCCTCTTTCTTTTGTTCGTCTCTCTCTCTCCTATCGAAGATACAAGGTGGTTCCAAAAAGTAGAAATCAGAAGAAACATGAAATTGCAATCTCGAAGTCGCGTGTTCTGTAGTGAGCGAAAGTAAACGAAACAAAGCGCGAAGACATCATAAGTTGGATGATTAGGTAAAAGAAGATGACATTCAAAAGGAGTACCAAGAGTCAGGATATACAAGAAATAACCAAAGAAGTTACACAGCGAGAAGAAAGTAGACTATTCTATCAACAACGATACAAAGAAGTGGATTTCTAAAGCTCGACTCTCTTTGCCTTGGAATGACTTCGTTCTGCCATTCTCTTCTGGATCTCGACGTTCTCGCGGTTGCTGTAGCCGTACTTTCTACCTTCGACATTGGATCTTCTTGCAGGGCCAGCGCTCGCTAGTCCTCCGTGGTAATGTTCGAGATTGTCAGTGAAGGTGGATAATTTGTCGCCCCAGTTTGAATACCAAGAATAATCAGTGTCGTTGTTCAATTTGTGAGTGATCGAAGCGAGATCTAAGTCGAGGTACTTTTCAGTCCAAGTTCCGATGAAAGCTGCGAGAAAGAGAACGACGAAGTGGCGTTAAAAAAAGAAAGTAATAGGTTTCTGTCAACACGTTCGAAAGACACTCACTGTTCTCATGGTTGCCGGCAAACTCCCTCTTTCTGTCTTCGATGTGTCTCTTGTTCTTACTTGGACTTTCGTGGTAGTAGAGATTGACATCGACTCCAGAGTGACTGCAGTGTGAAAAGATGGAAAAGGCTTTAGGTTAGAAATCGAGAGGCTCGCACAGAACAGTCAAAAACGTAACACTCACCCAACAGTTGACCATCCTAGATGAGCTCTAGTGTTGAGAAGAGTTCCAAGGTAGATGGTGAGAGCCAACTCATCTTCAGTAGAAGCGACACAGCGTCGATCTCTGCGTCTGTGACGTCGCTAACTCCAAGACCTTTCTCGATGACTTCGTCGACCAAGTAAGCGCGCTTGGCTTCTTCACTTGGAGCTGGATCAGTCTCGTTGAAAGTGGCGAACTGAGCAGCAAGATACTCGGTGGTGTGAGTCGCATTGATCAAGACATCAGGGTACCAAAGGTAGTCTTCGCCTGAGAGAGAGAAACAAGAGAGTGAGAAGAGTCAGAAAGAGGGATCGCTTTGGTCTTGTCTCCTTCAGAGAGACTCACCAGTACCTAGAGTCAGACCTCCGCACTCGTGGCTGTTTGAAGGTGAGACGATTGAAGTAAGAACAGCGTGAGATTTGAGAGTTGGCATGGAGTATTAAGGGGACGTCTGGACTCACTCTGAAGTGCTGATCAAAACGTATTCTGGATTCTCAGACTTGTCTCCTTGCTGGTCCATCCATTGAGTGACAGCTTCAAACATCTTGTTGTACTCCAAGATCTCGTGAACGTGGCCAATTGGATCGTTGGAGTGACCCGCGCTGTTTGGGGAGGAAAAGAAGGAGAGCGCAAAAGAAAAGGACGGGAAGAGAGAGAAGAAGAGGGGTGGGAGGGGTTTGGAAGAAGAGAACGAGTAGCAAGGATCAGAATCAAAATTGCAACGAAAGGTCATTACCTTTTCGCTCTCTATTACTCACTGATCGATTCTAGCTCCTTCGATCATGATGAAGAAAGGCTCATCTTCCTTGTTTAGAGCGTTCAAAGCTGCCAAAGCCATTTCTGTCAGACTTGGTTCTTCTTCTGGTTTACGATCGAGCTCGTAAGCACAGTGAGAAGGGGAAGCTTCCCAAAGAGCCAAAGTTGGGAAGGTGAGTTGAGTCCCATTGTTGGTTCCGTCGAAGTCTGCTTTGGTAGTCAAGACAGTCCAGCCATCTTCTTTGGCTTCGGCGATCAAGTCTCTTCCATCTGTTCTGATTCCTGGCTTGGTGGCATTTGGTAAAAAGTGTCTGATTCCACATCCCATGATCAAATCAGCTTGACGTCCGAGAAGATAGTTTCCGAGCTGTTGAGAAGCAATTTCGTCTTCTGCGTCTCTGTCATCGATGTGAGCTCTGAAATAGGGGTCAACAGAAGAGAAAAGGCGAAGTCAGAGAAAGGCGATCAAAGTATCTCCTCCGCTGACAAATTGATAGAAGAAGCGGTCGAAAAAGAACAGGCGAGAAGCGAGACTCACGAATAAGAAGCTGGGGTGGCGTGAGTGACACGAGAAGTGGTCACCAAAGCGGTCTTGTAACCTTTCGCCTTTGCACCTTCCAAGACGGTACCACAAGGCTTCTTGTCACTATCGACTCCAATGTAAGCATTGACGGATTTCAACCCGCAAGAGTAGGCGGTTGCACTTGCGGCTGAATCAGTGACGAGAGAATCGGTAGACCTAGTTCTGATAGTTCCTACGAGATGCTTGTCTAGGGGAAGCTGGGCTGTAAATGGAAGACTGAAGGAAGTGAGAGGGAAAGCCAGTGGAATTAAGTTATAGTATGGAAGACGAGAAGGAAAGGCAGGTCTCATTTCGCACAACGACCTTTCCTCGACTCTCACGTCACCACTCCTTAAGATCTTTGTTTTTCCTACTCACGAGTCTCTACCTTGCAAGAAAGATCTAGCAAAAGTCTCTGACGCTACCCCAAATCCATCTGATATCAACATGATCAAATTTGGTTGATTCTTCTTGGGGGCACTCTTTGGGGCTGCTTCAGCAAAGGAAGCCAGAGAAAAAGAGAATAGAACGAAAGGTAGCAGCTTCATCTTGAAAGGAGATTGAGGGAGAGGGGAGATGAGAGAGGGCAGGATACAGAAACCTGAAAGAAAGTCTCGCCTTTTATAATCTAGCTGCACACGACATCAGGTCGAAACGAGCTTCTCTTGTAGGCACGTTCTATCGATTCGAAGCAGTTCCTGAGCTTCAAATCCAAAGAGAAAGAAGGCGAGTCTTGAGAAAGTCTCCTCGCGACTTCGAGATAGGCCTCTTGGCCAAAATTCTTCTGATCGCCAAGAGGTACGCTCGCGAGTGGTTCTTCTGAACACGTTGCGTTGCCCTCGGGCGGGAGCGGAAAGAAGGGAAAAGAGAAGAGTGAGATGTGCTGACTTTGGGATTCAAAGATTGGAGAGAGAAGAGAGAAAGATGAGAGGACAAGAGACTTCGCGCTTTGAGAATTTTGGGTCCCCGCGAAATCAGGAATGGCCAAAACCATAGATACTGAGGGAGAACTAAGAGCTCATAGGCACCAGAAACATCATAAATGAAGGCAAAAAAAGTGATTGGATGTCCGAATCAATCGAAAATGGCAGATTGTAGCGATCTCGAGGTCTGGAGAGAGAGTCTCACTCTGTCCAATTCAGGCGAGAGCTACGAGAGCTTCTTACGCAAAGAAACCAACAGCCACAAGATACATATCTGAACTGGCAGTCCATAGACGAAGCCATGATAATGATATCAAGGGCAAAGGCAATGCATAGAGAGGTCAGAGCAAGCCGAAAGAGATCAAAAGATTAAGACGGACTGAGAATGTGTCGAGAGGAAGGACGGGGGAGGACAGATATGGAAGTTATTGGAATACAATTCCACCAAATTAGATTACAGAAAATACAAATTGATTGAATCGAAAGCTGGGACAAATCAAAGAGAAGAACTTTTTTCACCCATTGTCGTCACCAGAGAATTTCCTAGCCAAAGCGAAATCAGAAGCGTAAGCTTGAGCTCTTCTAGCTGGAAGAGTATGGTAGAATCGGTTCTTGAGCTCATCGAACTGTGAATGTTGAGATTGATTGGGAGACTGATTCGGATCGAGAGTATCTCTTGGAACGAAGTTCTTAACCTCCTCTTCTGGATGAAACGATTTCAAATCTATGGTTGGACTTGGATTCCGGACGTTAAAGACATCTTTCCTCCGAACCGGAGGCTTGGAAGAAAAGGACAAAAGTAAAGGATTCTGTAAACTTTTAGTAGAGGATGATTTCAATCTCTTCTTCTTCTTCCGTCTCTGTCTGACTTGATCTCCTTCCTCAGCCATCTCGTCATTCTCATCACTTTCAACTTCTTCATCATCATCTGATAAACCTTCTCTCTCGTCTTCTGCTTCATCATTCAACAAAGCTTTGACTTCCTTTGCCTTTTCCGTTTCTTCGTACTTGCAATCCTCTTCTCCCAACTTCCTCTTCCTGCAAGGTTCACAGATTCCAGCTCCAGCCTCAATTCCTTCTGTAGGGAAACATTTCCGCTTTGCGTTCCTACAAGGAAGGCAAGCTATTCTAGTCCTAGTATGGGAACCTTTGGATTTCTTCCTTGAAGAGAGTGAAGTGGAATTTATGTTTTGATGTTGAGGATGTATCGAGTCATGATCGTCCAAAGCCCTAGCCTTGCCCTTCGAGGAAAGAGAATAATTGAGACTCGATCCTTCAAGTTTGAGGTTATTGAAATTCGAGGCAGGTTGAGAATAAGAGGATGCATCTTGATTGGTGGATGGTAAAGTCGAGGTTGAAGCCAAAGGTCGACAGAGCCAATCCAAACCTAGATCGAGATCCGAAGATGTTGAATGAATGAACTCGGATGTATGACTTGGTATGAGTTGATGATGAGGATTGTACCCAAGAGGAGAGATTGAGGTTGAAGGATAAGGGGAAGAAGCAGAGAAAGATAGGCTATCTTCGAGAAGTGGATAAGGATCCCCCTCTGACCAATAACCTCGAAAGGGAGAATGAGAATAGAACTGATCCTGATTCTGAGAAGAACTTGTGAGTTGAGGTTCAAACCACAAAGAGGGACGCAATTCCATTCCAGGATCCACTCCTCCATCTCCATCTCTTTCCATTCTCTGGTTCTCTTTCTTTCCCTCCTTCTCTACTCATCATTGATCTTTTCCTCTCTAAATCAATCTCTTCCAAGCTAGATTCTGCAAAGTCGTCATGCGAATTTCTCATCATCATTTCCATATTCACCTCTTTCTCTTCCCCACTCTAGCAAATCCTTATCTCAATCAATTCTGTTCTGCCAATCCGATTTGCTGTTCGGTTTCTTAGGTCTTCTCTTCTACTTCTTCCACTTTAAGAAAGCTTTATACTGAGTTGAAGTAGTTTTGATGGTTGCGAAATCTCGAGGATTGAGATAGATGGTCAAGAGGCAAACTGCACTCAATCTCGACATCTGGGCTGCTCGGTGAAATCGGATCCGAAAACGACAATCGCAAGCAATCTTCAATCCACTCTGTACTTCTAGACAATTCTTATTAGATTTATGGAAAAGAGCATCACTGGCTTCTAGCTACATAGAGAGAGAGGGAAACATGTTCGAGGGAATCGAAATTCGAATCGACCACTTTGAAGAATCACAATCCCAGAACCTTTCAACATTTGATTCGAAAAGATCAACCAGATTAGATAGCAGAGAGATCTGATGAAAAGAATCGAAAAAGAAAAAGCGGAAAAGAAAGAAAGGAGAAAAGAGCGTTTGGTTGATGATCAGTAAATGGACAAGGAAAATACCTTTTCTTATCAACTTTCCCCTTTCCTTCTGACATCTCCGGAAAAGGATCGAGGTCGTGAATTCTTTATCAAACATCTTTACAATCTACTCACTTCCAAACTTCTCGTCGTAACCAGGAGTGGTCCATTTACCCTTCTTGACCATTTCCTCGACAGCCTTTCCGATTTCAGGTCTGGCGCGGATGACGTCCTCGGTGGACAATTGATCAAAGGAACGAGCTTCTTGGATGTTTTGGAGGGTGGATTTGAGGTCTTTGAGTTCGGCTTGGATGGCTTTCGAGGTGGCTTCGGCTTGTTCAGTCTGTTGGGAGAGAGGAGGAAGAGATAGAGGAGCATGGCAAGAAGAGTTAATGGAGATAAAAGATCAAGGAAGGTCAGTTTGAGATTTGTTTGGATGAGCAGTTAGAGATCACACGAAGAACGAGACCTGTGAGTAGAAGAGTAAAAGCCAATTCACTTCGAAGAGCGGAGGAAAGAGAGGAGGAACGAATCCCTCGCTCGTCTATCGCCCCCTCTCTCTCCTCTGTTTCTTCTTGGCCTCCTTTCAAGATCAAAGATCTTGCAGCTCTTAGATACAAAAGACCTTCGGTCCTTCTTGAACCAGGTCTAGCTTGATGATAAAGAAGCGCGTAGGCCTCGTAACGAGAACTAAAGAGACGTTTCGAGTATTCCCCAAGTTTCAATCTCGAGCTTTCGGTTCTGCTGTCTCTTGATTTGTTCGCATGAATTGAGTCTTGAGCCTCCTCATCTACACTTGAATTCATGAACCAATGGAAGAAGACTTGGGCTTTCTTGATGGAATCCATTCTGCAATTTGAAAGCTTCCTCCTATCCCAATCTGCTCCTTCTTGATCCTCCCTCCACCGTCTAGTAAGTTGAGACTTGACGAGCCACCTTTATCTGATATTTCATCTATCAAACTTTGAATCTAATTAAAGAAAAGAGAGACTTTGCCTCTTCAAACGCTCCAGCTTCTGAGAGTTCTCCACCTTGGTAGCCATCGCTATCAATCATTGTCTATCTCCCACGTCTCTCGAGTTATCCTCGCTCCTCTCATTCCCTATTAATCGCTGGATCCAATCCGAACAAACTCTTTTACTCACAGCCTTGCTTTCGAAAGCGTCTAGGGCCTTGATCTGGGCAGAGACGTCGTAGGTGACTGGCTTGAAGTCCTTGAGGATCTTCTCTGCTTGAGCTACGACATCTTGGTTCTAAAGGGCGTGAGCGATTGGAATGAGTAGACAGAGAGGTCAGTAGAATGAAAACCAATTTAGATAAAGTGGACAATAGATGGAGAAATGATTGGAATTGCAATCTCTTGAATCTGAAGCACCACGACCTCATCTTTGAACTTGAAACATCTCATCCTATCCTCTTCTGCCTGTGCTGTTCTGTTCCAGACTACCAATCAGTCTCTAATTGATCATTCAACATATTCTATCTTGAAACTGAGCTCACCTTGAGGACACCCTTGTAGTAAGAGAAGTCTACGTCAACTTTTTGATCCTGTAAAGTCTTTAATTCCCTTCTTGCGTCTTCATTTCTCTTACGGAATGCTTGCAATTGAGAAGTAGTGTTCTTTCCCAATCCCAAAGAGGAGTAGATCTTTGGGAATAACTCAGAAGCTGCCTTTGCTGGAGCTGACATTGTCAATGCTGGAGTGGTGATGAGCTTGATGAGAACTTCTCGATTCGTTCCGAACACATCATAGTCAAACAACGATGTCTTCAAAGTCAAAGTCAAAGTCAAAAGAGAAGTCAGATTTTACAATTTCAGATCAAGATAGAGATAGAATCATCAAAAAATCTGGCATCTTGGAGAAATTACCTCCAGATTTCATCCCTTTCGATCCTACGAATAAAGAGAATCCATTTGGGGAGGATAACCCTTTCATTTCGACGAATCAGAAACAATCTTCAACTTCAAAGGATCCAATTGGTAGTAGTAGTGGTAGTAATACTAGATTGAGAAAAGGAAAGGAAAGAATCATCTCTACTTCCAACAATGGTAAAATCCAGGAGTTCGTTCAAGAACCTTCCCAACCTTCCACATCTAGCCCTAATCAAACTCAGAATCAATGGTCTGAGTTAATCACCGACTCGGAAGAAGAAGAAGAAGATTCAGATGTAGGATCAGATACTTCATCAAGATTCAAAGTCAAGAATTCAATAGATGATCCTACTTTGATTGAAATGAACGCAGAGACTTTATTTCAAGATCAAAAGGAAGATTCAATCCCTCCTCATGTAGAAAGGTTTTTGGATTTGATCATTTGGACTATTCCTTTGGGTTTCCTTTATGTCATGTTGGACGTCATGATTCATCAACAATACGCTCAACATCCTACAGTTTGGGAGGAATTCAAGAGGGTTTTGGCTAATATCCCTAGTGAGTCTTTTGATTGTTTCAGAAATGCTTTTCGATGATGATTGCTAAGCCATTTGGTAAATCTGTTTGTTTCCTTGTGCGATACAGTCTTTGCTGTGTTCATTTTTTATAGTGAGTATCTTTTGAACGAGGCGAAAGAGTTCGTCTGAGACTCTACCTTCTCTTTATTCCTCTTTCTGACTGATCTTTCTCATGTTTATCGTTGCTTGAATCATTGCTTGATCTTCGTTCCCTCTCAGCAATGCCTCCTGTTCCAGCATCTCGGACTAGGAACCTAAACTACTTCTTCTTCGCACTAGCGACCGTGGCTGGAAGTTCCTTTCTCTACGTCTTTCATACTGTGAGTAGTTACTTCTCTACTTGCTCTCTCATAAGTCTGTCTCAGTCGATGTCACCTATTTAGGAAGCTAGCCAAAGTGCTTTGCTCGTTTTCGAGATGGTCGTTTGCTGACTCTCTCTTTTCGTGCTGACTCCGTCGCTCGTGTTCTCTTTCTCTTTTCTTTTCCTCGCCTCTTCTTTGTCTCTCAGGGCAAATACAAAGATGTCATCCGTCAAACTCCACCGTTGGGAGTCCTTTGGGTGTACTGCATCGTGAGGACAGATCTCGTCTCGTCTGTGGTTTCCCTCTTTCTCGTCGGGTTCTTCATTTGGTTCATGGGTTTGCCTTTGATAGGCGAGTGAATAATCAAAATGGAATAAACATGTAAATGAGCATTAGAAGAAGTCTTGATTCGTGGAGTGAATTTCTGTTGGCCACACTTCAGCCTCTCAAGGCTTCTAGCTCGTCTTCTCCTATGGGATTTCCCGAAGTTTTTCTGCTAGACTTACCATGGAGCAGTTTCTGACTTGTTTTGATTGAAAATTTGGGTCGGACCTTGCGTCCAAGGGACACGCCGCAGCCACCTCAATTTGAAGAGGAAAAGACAGAAACTCAACAAGAAGGAAGCAATCCTCCAAAACAACGTGTTCGAGTATAAACAGAAAGATAGTAGTGAAGCAAGTCAGGCGCTGAAGTCCTTAAAGAGAGGAAGAGGGAACAGTGACTTGGTAGAAGAGGGAGAGAGCTGAGAGGACGCCCTTCTTGACGCTCATTCTATCTGGGTCTTCTTTCCGAATAAATATAATCTCATTTTGATTTTCACTTTTCTCTGTGATGAAAAGCTGCATCCCTGAATTTGACATGGGTGTCGGAGAGCCTTCGGCGTTTCGAGTGTAGAGATGAATGCGAATGGGCGAAAAACAGTTTGACCTTCTTCACCTCAAAGTCAACGTGAATATCAGCCCCTAATTGTTGGTAAGAGATCCTGAGAGCTGAGCTATCAAGCATAGAATCACAAGCATGATATTAGACACATCAAAGCAAAGTTCAAGAGAATCACAAAGACAGGAAGAGCAAGAGGAAGAGTTTTCAAATTGATCAAGATTTCAAGCATCCATCTCCAAGTCTCCAGCAAGTTGATTTCTATTTCAAATCTCAATGACTCATTAGTCCAAGTGAAACAACATAAGATACAACTCGATCAAGACTGGAGTGGTCGAGGGAGAATCAGCTGAGATTGAACTGCAGCAGATTTTGAGAGATGGCTCGAAGTCCTCCTCTTCCTCTTTCTTCATGATTCATCATTCAAGCTCGAATTCATCCAGCCCAAGTCTTTCTACGTTTCGCTAGTGTCTCTCACTTCAACACCTTCAGACCCATTCTCGCTCGACTACTGCAGTCCACCACTCACTCTAGACAATTTGACTAATCTGTCACTTCTCCATTTCATTCTGTTCAATCTGAATCTCTCTCAATTCTCAGATGCCTCCAAAGAAAGCCGCCATTCTCGCCGCCGCGAGTAAGACCTCCAAGAAGAAGAAGTGGTCCAAGGGAAAGGTTAAGGACAAGGTGAGAATCAGTTCAGAGAGCTGGGGATGTGGAATTTGGGATTGATTAGTAGAAAAGATTGGCAGAATCCTGAGAATTTCAATCAATTGGACACTGAATTGGAGGAACGCAGTCATTCTGCTAGACTTGCACCAGCAGCCCTACTTCTACCGCTCCTCTCGAATCAATCTGACTCATCTGCTTCCACCTCTTCCTCATCAATTCATTGCTATTCAGGCCCAAAACATGGTCGTCCTAGATCGTCCAACTTACGACAAGATCCTCAAGGAAGTCCCAACCTTCAAGATGATCTCTCAATCCACCCTCATTGACCGTATGAAGATCAACGGATCCCTAGCTCGTGTTGCCATTCAACACCTAGAGAGAGATGGTCAAATCAAGAGACTCATTCACCACCACGGTCAACTAGTTTACAGTAAGTACACGCAAGAGAGCTGGGATGAGATATCAGGTAGACTAGGAGGAAGCGAAGAAGGAGGAAGCTCTGAGATAGATAGTCTCTAAGCCTCCTGTAGAAGACATATGATCTTCAAACTGTGCAGCGATCTCGAGACTTATCTCTTCCTCATCCACTCCTCACTATCTCTTACTTTCACAGCTCGTGCTAGCGGAGAGTAAACTCTTTCAACTCAAAATTCAACCTCTAGGAATCCCTTTCCTTCTTTGCTCTGGCTTTATGTCAACCTTCATTATCATGTATTAAATCAGGCAATTCCACATATGTTCCGCGAACGAAACAAAACAAAATGGAGACATGTCTGTGTGAGAGATTCTGACTGTTTCCGAGGCATACTCTCGTTATTTCTCCTCATCCAATCTTCTGAGTTTAAGACCTCCTCCAAATACAAATACGATTACGAGGATGAGCAAAGAACGGAATCCGTAACAATCTGAGAAGAAAAACAAAAGCCAGATAACAACAGTCGAAGCGATGGCAGCTGACAGGGGCATACATCGTCAGGAAAAAATAGTAAAGAAACCTTCTTTGACTCCCTCGACTGCCTCTCTTTCTCCAGCAACCACCTTCATTTCCTCTCCCAAGACCTGAGAAATCAACCTGTAGTCTTCGTCCTTGTTCGAGCTCTGATAATCATAAGTCCAACCGATCAAATTCCCTCCGACAAAGACCTCACGTCTCTTCATTAGATTCCCAATAGATTCCAGAAATTCAACTTTGGCTCTACGTTCTTCATAAGCTTGATCCAATGATTGAAGTTTTTGAATAGTTCCCGAATTAAGGAGAGTGGACCAAGACGAGGACATTGGTTCTACGTGAACCTCTTCAACTTCCAACTCCGCTTCATCTTCCAACTCCATAATCGATCTACTCTGGAGTGGAATGAAAACCCTTAAATTTGCTTCTGGTGAAGTTGAAATTGGAATTGTAGGATGGTAGAAATCCAAGCCTTCTTCTGATGAACTTGAAGAAGTCTCACTTGCCGACGAAGTTGATGAAGCAGGTGAAGGAATCTTGACGCCACCTGCACATTTGTGATCCCAATCTTCAACTACGATCTCTATATTGTGTGAAGAGTAGAACTTTTCTTTCAAATTGGTTGGAAGAGTAAATGGAGCCCTCAGAGTTGCGAAGGTCCGTTGGAAGGTCTTCAAATGGGTCGACAGAAGTTTACTCTTTCTTAACAGAGGAATGTAATAATCTGGATCCCTGATGGACTTTCTGTTGATCTTGGCTACTTCTGAAAAGCATTCATAGCCTTTCGATAAAAACCTTCTGGTCTGACAAAGTGAGAATTCCAAAGCTGAGGTGACCACTGGAGCGAGTCTCAAAAGTCCAGCTCTAACTACGTTTGATAAGCCATTAGAGATTCTTGGAGCTACATATGCTGTCCTAGAGGCTGATGCAATTGCACCCTTCCGGCCTATTATGATGGAGGTCGAGTTGAGAGCTCTTGCTGAAGCGTGAAGTGCCGGAGCACTTGTTGTTCTATCACGGCTAGACATGGTTTGAAGGAGAAAGATAAGAAACTATTAAAACAACGATGCCTTTTTGAAGGGAAGAAGAATGGAGGTCTGAGAGAATTGAGGCTATGAATAGGGGTTGAATCGATTAGAGATTGACTCCATCACCCATGCTGTGCACACTCTACCAACGTCGTGCCGATAGAGTTGAATCTTCCTATACGCAGACGAACCATTTTGAACCTTTCTGATAGCCAATTTCGAGCGCATGAGCTGAGACAGAAGAGAGAACGCCATTCTTGGACTGAGGTGTCGGGCGTAAAGAGACCCCTGATTCTGACCTCCCCCTCAGTCCTTCTCCCTCAATTCCTTCCTCTTTCCTTTTTCTCTCTTGCCGTTTCGGACCTTCTTTCGATTGACTAGATAGATATATAAATCTTCAAGAAATTCAAATCTCTTTCTTCTCCCTTTCCCTCACCTCCATACCTTCTTCTTCTTTTCAGTGACGTCTGGACGTCTTGCTTTCTCAAACACTTTACACTTTCATTCAACTCAAGAGCAGGAACTCTTTACTTCTTCTACTTCTTACAAGCATCCCTTTTCTCATAAACCCCACATTCTTGAAGAATGTTGACTCAGAACACTCTCACAATGGCAGCCTTGGCTCTTGTCGGGCTCGCCTCTTCAGCTCCCCTACCCGCAGTTCCAGATCTATCTACTCTTCTACGCAGATCCGTTCATTCACCAAACAACAAACCAGGAAGCTATCGTATGCCACTCAAGCCAATGAGAAGGAATTCGCCAAAGATCATCCAACAAAAGAGAGCTACCAACAATGGAAGCACTAATTTCGATGACGAAGATCTTGGAGATGATGGAATTCAAGACGACATGGTCGATGGTGGAGCAGATTTCTTATATGCTGGTGTTATCGCATTCGGTCATCCAGATCCTCAAGAGCTCTACATTCAATTGGATACTGGTTCATCTTTGTTGGCCGTTTATGGTGAAGACTTCGAAAATAACTATCCAAACAAGAATGATGGTACTTCAAGAGGAGCTCCTTTCAAACTCACCGAAACCAACGCTACTGATTTGGGAATCAAGGCTAGATATCGTTATGCCGATACTACCTACTTCAACGCTTCAATCTACCAAGACGATTTGATCATCGGTGGATTCAAGTTGGAAGACCAACCTTTCGCTCTCATGACCGTGAGTATCGACCGTGGAGAAGGCTGAATAGAACGTAGAGGGAAGCTCTAGGATGTTCAGGATCTGACCAGCTACGCTCTTCGATCTTCTTAACCTTTCCAGGCTGGTAACTTCTCTACTCCTGGTACCTCAGTCTCTGGAATCTTGGGTCTCGGATGGTCGACCATGAACGCTGGAATCAGTAAGTGTGGATCTCTTCTCACATCGTTACTGCTTTCCATCTCTTCTGACTCTCTACTCTCGAACTCTTCTTCACCTCTGTCTCTCCCTCAGCCCCTTCGAGAACCAACACTACTCCAGCTGTTGAACAGCTTTGGAGAAGTGGTGCTCTCAAAGAACCTCTATTCTCCTTCTCGATGATCAGAAACAAGGTCAAGGACAACATCACCTATCACTCGGAAAACGAAGGAGGTGTCTTCACTCTTGGAGAATTGGACTCTAGTCTCTACTCTGGAGATGTCGCTTGGAGACCTTTGGTTTACGAAACTCCTTACTCTACCACCAAGCCTTCTTCGTGGCATTCTCAGATCGACTCTTTGACTGTCAACGGTAAGCCTCTCGTCGGAACTGAGAACATGACCACCTTGTTCGACACTGGTTCAGCTGCTGTAAGTTTGTGGTTTTACGGTCAACAAAGATTCTCAAAGCCTCATCACGAATGTGAAGCTGACTGCATTTTCTTCCCTCGCCGTCTATCGTTTTTAGATCTCTCTTCCAGTCGACATCGTTCAAGCTATCTATGCCAACACTCCAGACATGCTCATCAACGAATCTGGAGACTACGTTAAATGTCCACTACCATTTGCAGGTCCATCCCCTCTCAACATCACCGTCAATTATGGAGGACAACAATTCCCAATCCTTTTTGAAGACTTGGTAGCTGCAAGAGTCAACACTACCGATGGAGTCCTAGCATGTCAGGTTCAAATCTCTCGCTCAACTCACGCAGTCATGGGAGCTGGATTCTTGAAGAACGTCTTCTCTGCTTACAGATTCGATCCACCATCTATCGGTTTGGCTCATCTCTCCGAGGAGTTCTTGTCTGAGAATCCAAAGGCTGGCTCTACTCCAACTATCCAAACTGCAATGGCACCTTGGGGAACTCCATCCACCATCCCAACTCCAACTTTGACTGCTTACGAATTCGACACTGAACACGTCGTCTCTGCCACCAAGACCAAGGATTTGATCCAGACCACTAGCTTCAGCCTTTCTGTTCGTGAGTATCTTTTCGAGATCAAGAGAGCTTAAGTGAAAAAGAAAACCGTTCAGAAGCTCAAACTCCCTCATTTCTCCTTCATTCTTTCTTTTTCTTCTCAGAACCAACATTCGCAGGAACTACTACGATGGTTGCCCCCAAACCATTCGCTACTGGAATGACTCCTTATACCAACGGAACTAACTCGACATCTTCTGGAGCAGGAGCTGGTGCTGGTGGTCTAGCTGGTCTTTTGAGCAGCTTGGGTGGTGGTGCAGGTGCTTCGTCGAACTCTTCGTCTTCTAGCTCAAGTGATATCGCTTCCATTTTGGGTGGTCTCACTGGATCGGGAGCCAACAGTACCGATTCTTCCAGCTCTTCAGGATCGGGGTCAGGATCAGATGCTCTTTCATCAATTCTAGGTAGTCTTGGAAGCTCGTCCAACTCTTCTTCAGATTCTTCGACCTCAGGATCACCCGATCTCTCATCGCTCCTAGGTGGTCTTTCAAACTCTACCGACGCTGCTACGGACTCTTCTGCTGCTTCGTCACCATCGAGCTCAAGTGACTTCGCTTCAATTCTCAGCAGTTTGTCCAGTCCTTCCAACTCAACCTCGACCTCTGATTCTTCAGGCTCAAATTCAACTGACGGAGGAGATTTGGCTTCACTTCTCAGCAGTCTCTCAAGCTCATCCGGCGCTTCTTCCAAGAGATCTTCCAACGAATCGGATTCAAGTTCGACCACTCCTTCCACTGGATCTTCATCAGGTAACGGATTCGATCTTGGTAGCCTTCTCAAGAGCTTGAATTGTACTTCCAGCTCTGGAAACCAAACTACCGACTCGGGTGCTAGTATTTTCTCGAGCACTGTTTGTGGAACTTTGAACGGTCAATCATCAAACTCAACCTCTAACTCTACTTCTGGTGCAGTTCAACCTGCTGAAGCTGCTGCTCAAATCATTCAACAGGTTCTAGGTGCTTTGGAAGCTGTCTTCTCCCCTTCCAATTCTTCTTCCGCTTAGATACAACACGTCGTCTGCGTCGTCCGATTGATGAGATCATTTGTAGATTTTATTGAACTTAATTTAACTCAGAACATACACTTTCTTCTTAATCTTCTTCATTCGTTGTGATGTTGTGATCTCGAGGGAGAATCGAACATTGTCATTTTATGCGTCCCGATTTGGACATTGATGATAGAGAGAGCCTTCGTCTCGAGACCCAATCATGTCACTGCGTGTGCCTAGATCTAAGCGGTGCTTTACGTTGAGCGGCGATAAGGCTACAATCAGAATATAAGAATACAGTAATAATGAACACACTGAAAGTATTTCGAAGCAGGAGGGTTGTGCTAAGATGGAGCACCGTTTGTTGACGTTCCTTAGTTGGTCGAAACTTCTTCGTCTGTCCCTCCAATTCCTTTCTCAATCTATTCCGCAAACCCCTTTCCCTCATTGGATCTATTCGGAAGCTCCATCAGAATCTCGTTGACCCTTGACCTCAACCCTCGATTTCAACAAGCTCAAATCGAATCTCTGAGGTCTCAATCTCAACCTTCTATAAATCAACGACATTTTCTTCTCGTCATTACCAATGGGAATCAATTCCAATCCCAAATCTCTTCTCTTCTTCGAAGATTCGTCGTAATACTTGAGATTTGAAAGGGTATCATTTCCAATTTCTCTATCAAGGAATTCTCTAGATGGACCTTTGATCAAAGTGACGACTTTACCTCCAGGTCTAATCAATGAATCCGAATTGAGGTTCGTTTCAGATTCAGATTGAGTTTCTGAAGTGATAGTTTGATGATGACCTATTCTTGAAACTCTTCCAGCCAAATGAGTATATCTAACTGCATCACCAACCGAATCCAATCCTAAAATGAAGACATGAGTTAAATTTGGTAAATCTAAACCTCTTGCACTTGTAGATTGAATCAAAGTTAATTTAGTTTCATCTTCTACGTTTTTTGATTCTTCTTGTTCACCAATGAATCTCACTGGAACTCCCAATTGTTGCAGTTTCTGCCTTGAAGTCAATAATGACCAACGTGGAGGAATGACAGCCAAACCATTACTGACGACATCCGATGCGAAAGTGAAAGCCAAAGCGGTTCAATAAAGAATCATCAATGACATGTTCTTCCAAAGAAGAAGATTGAACTGTTCTTTCCGAAGGCTCTTTCGGTTCTTTCCTTGATGAAGAGAGATTCCTTCTGGATTTCGAAGATGGAACTTCTTCTTGATCTTGATCTTTGAATAGAATTCCTGTTCTTCTCTAGTTAATCTATGTAATCTTTTGAAATCCAAATTCCTGATCAAAGGGACTTTGAAAGCTTTTTCCGAACCTGAAGTCGAATTACCATCCTCTTCAATTCCTTTCTTTTCATTCGAAAGATCCAATCCATCATCGACCACCAAACAAGAATGATCCAATTCTCTAGGTAGACTAGTAGGTTCGTCTTTATTCTCTCTCCATCTCTCATCCAACATTTGTTGTTTCTCATCATTTTCTTTCATCCCTTTCATTCTTTCGAAACCACTTAAACCAGTCAAATCGATCCATTTACCACTTTCAACTTTCTTTCCATCTTTGGATAATTCTTTGATTCCAGTCCTTAACCAACCAGTTCTCGAACCTAAGAAATGTCTCAAGACGGCATTTGCTGTTGCTGAAATGAAAACCAATTGTAAAGGATTGGAAATCGATAAGGAGGATGAATCTCCCGTTCTTTCTAAAGGAATTGAAAATCCTCCAGGTAGTAGATTCGAAGACAAATCGGAAATTTCATTATCATGATTGAGCTTCTCTATCCTTTTGTCAATTCCTTTGTGTTGAATTCTTCTGATTTTCTCTGGAGGTCTCTTTTCGTCTCCCATTCTTGACCAATTGGAAGGTTCCATTCCAGCAGAGGATAATAAGGAACCACCACTGAAACTAGGTCTCAAAGACATCATAAGGTTCAAAAAGGATAGAGTTGGAGATTTATGATTGAGATTTGAAGTGAATGGAGAAGCATTTTTGAAAGTCAATTTCTTTGAAGGAAATCTTCCTGGTAGATTTAGAAGTTGATCTCCTTCATCGAAAGCTAGAGTCTTCAATGATTTCAGGTTGAGTATCGATACTGGATCTAGAGTTGAAGGTTCAGAAGCAGAAGAAAGTTCCAAAAGATCTTTCAATCTACCAGGTGTAATGATCAATAAATGAGGTGGTAAATCTCTCAATTTCTCCAATGATTTCATCAACATTTCCTTTTGACCTTTTTTTCCCTTTTCGATTCCTTCTGGTAAATTGAATAAAGTTCCATCTGGTTTGATCAATAATTGAACTACTGAATCAATCGAATCTTTTAAATTCGAAGGTAAGATTTTCTTTGACCATTGATAATATTGGAATGCTAATTCATTGGTTGGAACTATTAAGATTGATGAAATACCATTGATTGGTTTCCTAGATGATGAAGTTGAATTCGAAGTTGAAGTTGGAGAATCTCTAAAGACTAATCTTGGTTTTGCTAAAAGAGAAAGTAAGAGAGCAAAGGATTTGCCAGTTCCTGTATGAGCTCGAAGTAATACGTCGTTGGGAGATAGGATGGCTGGTATTAGAGCTGATTGAGCTGAAGTTGGGATTTGAATATGAGGGAAACTTGATCGGATTTGCTTTGTGAGAAGCGGATTCATGCCTAGTTTCTGAGAGAAAAAGCAAAAAGGGAAGGTGAAAAGAAGAAGATTAAGCCTCTGTCTCCAAAGAGAACCTTTTCTTCTGCTTCTTTTTTCGATCTCTCTGAATCCTATTGTACTCATTTCTTCTACAGATCCTAATCGGCTGCTCTGAATGAGATGAGACTGAGACTCACCTGGAATGGATCGATGATTTGTGTCTCATCTTTTTCCTTTCCTTTGCTCGACCGCTGCGAGTCGATGATGGCGTTTCCACTGCCACTTCCAGTGCCATTCTGTTTGAGTTTCGGTCTATTAGAAGCTACATGATCTATCTGACCTCTACTGTGCTGACTCGATGCAGTATTGTTGATGGAAGGAGCATTCTGAGGATCTGATGCAGAAGAAAAGTATCTTGAATTGTTTGTAGCCAAGCTTGCAGGCGAGTTGCAGTTGCACTTCTTGCAGACCTTGTCCAGAATTGATTTCCTATTCAATCTGAAACTGCTCGTAATGCCGATGCTTGCTCCTCTGAGCATTTAGAGAGAGAAAGTGTGGAAATGTGTCGAGATCGTAAAAGACAAAGTGAAATTTAATGATCTCCACTTTTGACTCTGAACCAACTACATCCTTGAATCATCTCATCCAAAACTATCTTAGACTTCTAATCATGGTAAGCATCTCAACAGCAATCCATTCTTCGATTCCATAAAGTCATCCTCAATCTACAAAGTGGAGAGAGTGTCGTGTGCATCCACTCACCCTCAATCCTCTCCCACTTTCCATCCTACCAGGATTTCTTCTTCTGTATTCCAGTCATCTTCGGTTGTCCAACAAAGATCAAACAAGATCCTTCTTCTGGCGCTCACGTTTGTCCGCGATGCCACAATGGTTCAGTCACTCAAGGAAAGGCAAGGTGAGTTGTCTCATCTTCCCAACCCCACATTCCTCATTTCGATATCGACCTACAATCTCACGCAACTCTCGCCTTTCCTTCTTCTCTTTGTGAATAGGACATGGTTTGAACTATGTTGGATCCCTCTCGTGAGTGCTCCCTATCGAATGTCGTTGGTCAGAAAGAGAGGTTGGCATTTGCTTGCAAGTTGCAAGCCGGTTTCGCAAATGCTGCAGTCTCTCTCTCTCTCTCTCTTTCACGCTGCTGGAAGAATCTGTCATGAAGAGAACTCAAGTTTCAACTCCATTGGTCTGCTTCAATCACAGAATAGAAGGATCATCGAGGAGCAGTCGAGGAGTTCTTCAGGCTGTGCTCACTCTATCTCTCACTTGATCTTCGAATTCTTGGCTCAATCTCTCTCCCTCTTTCTCTCTGTCTTCCTATCGCTCTTCTCTTGCTATTCAGATCCCCATGAAATCAAAGCACATCTTCATCTGTGGAATATGTCAATGGGTAAGTCTCATCACATCTTTCGAGAATTCTCATCTTCTGTTCTCGATTGACTCACACGACACTTTCTCGAATCCTTCCTCTTCTTTCTCTTCCTACAGCAAGCACCCACTGATGGTCAATATCAGCCTCAACCGGTAGGAGGAGGTGGATACGCTCAACAGCCTCAGCAATATGGTTACGGAGCTCCTCAGAATGGATACCCTCCAAAGCACTAGACGAATAGATACGTCTCATTTTCGTCTGGTTGCTTTTCTACTACTTCTATCTGCTTCATCAATTTCGACTATAGTTCCAAGAAGCCTATCTCCTTGCTACTCTCATCGAAACTCAAAGAGCAACGACAAGCAAGTTTTCGTTTTCCTCAAACTCTTGGCTCTTCTTCAACTCTTTTCCTCCTGCAACACGAAGACAATACACTTGTCGAACTCTTCGGATTTTTCGTCAACTGTTCTACTTTCACTGGTCGATTTTGTACCTGGCGATTTGTAAATACCAATTCCTTTTTTCCCCTTCTTTTGAATGTAATCCCCTTCTCTCTCTCTCTCTCGCGTTGTAATCTATTGCCTACTTCTTCTTTTCTTTGTCAATACAGCACTTATATCTCTTTTCCAAACGATACTCGGATTAGTGAACGACGATGATCTCGAGAAACAGGCGTGGTTCGATCGATTCGATCTGAACATTTCTTTGAAGTCTCACATCCTCTCTCCCGCAAAGAGCTCCACACACCAACTTCTAGACTTGCCTTTTCAGTAGATCTTCTATTCTGATGCCTGGTTTCTCTACGATGCATGAGCGAGTAAATGTTCAGAAATCGGCGCATTCCTCCCTCGCGCTCGAGCCACAGATTGCGTCGAGTGTCCCATCCCACCTTTCTTCCTACCTGGGACGGATCGAATCTTTTTGCTGACGAACCGCTCCACTTTTGAAGGGTCTGGAACATTCCTCTGGAACCAAGATCCCGGAAGGGGCTTCCAACGGAACCAGCACAGGATTGGATATATAAATCTCTTTCCCCCCTTCTTCATCTTCCCTGTCCCCTCTCCCCTTTCTCCTCTCCCCTCTCTCACAGACCTCTGCTTCTTTGGCTCACAGGCCTCTGATACTTCAAGACACAGACCATCATGGACTCCTACTCCAACCTTCCCTTCCTACTCTTCGACAACGATGGCTGCTTAATGTCAAAGAGAACTTTGAACGTCACTTCAAACATGACGGGTCTGGAACTCGTAGAAGCATTCCTAGAGAGCGCTTTTGGAACGGATCAAGAGCTAGCTGGTCAAGAGCCACTGCTTATTTCGATCTTTATCGTTGCATGGTTGCTGATCCTTACTCATCGGGTTGGAGACTCACCTCGCTAGTCGGTGCTGGAGAAAGATTGGGAGAGCTAGATCCATCTCATCTCTCTCTTTGTTTGAAGATGAACACTTCAATCTCAAGATCTCTTTTTGGATTCGAGATTGCTGACCCAATCGTCAGTAAGTTTCGATGATGCAATTGGCTTTCTAGAGATGAAAGAGAGGTATGATGTAGAAGCGCGCTCAGCTTTGGCTTTTATCTTCAAGAACCAAATACTTTACTTTATGATAGCTAACATCGCCTCACTTTCTACTCGGTTGGATCTCAGGACTTGAACCAAATCCTTTGAGAACCTCTTCCTCACAAGATGTCACTGAACTATCTATGGAAGCTTTCTTAGCACCTGTCATAGAGACTGCTTCATTCACTTCTAACCAAATGATAAACATCAAACCTTCAATGGCAGCTTCAAATCAAGAATCTATGAATGATATTCAGATGAACGAAACGGAGTTAGATTTAGCAGAAGCATTAGAAGAACATCCTTCACCATCACCATCTTCTCCAAGTTCAGATGCATCTTTCTGCTTTCCAATGACTCCAGCTTCTGAAGTGACTTCGCCTTCATTGGCTCTCAAAGAAGCACTCTCCCTTTCAAAGCAACCACATCTCTTACAACAAGAAGCTCACTCCTTCAAGGCTTCAAGTTATTCTACAAATGAAGAGCTGGCTTCTTCTACTCTGCCAAAATTGACTTTGCCTCGCACCAACTCATCATACTCTTCAGAAGATGAAAGCTCAGAGAAACTTGACAATAAGTCAAAATTCAACTCATTACCATCATCAGTTATCTCTCAAGTCAAGATGGAATCACTTAGAGCAGTCACTTATCAGGTCTTTGTTGACTTTGCACTCTTTGATCAAGATGGGACTCAAGTCTCACAACTTGCCTTTGTCGGGAATTCTGAAATGACGGGAAATGAGGCTATTTTCTCTTTCTTGAGACAGATCTGGGAAAACTGTTATTTGGGGAGAGAGGGACCTTTAGAAGATTGGTTGGGGGAAGCAAACTTTTTTGAGCTATACAATTTGGAGAAGGATGATGAAAGCTGGATACCAAGCTCTATGCTTTTGGCGGAGGAGAAACTAGGAGACAGAAAGCCACATAACTGTTACTTTTTTCTCAGACATGTCAATCAGCTTTCTAGAGAGGAAGAGAGAGCTCAAACTCCGTTCAACGAAACTCCAGGTGAGTACACTAAGGTCAGAGGTTTCCAAGAGTCATCAGCCACCTTTAGAAGTATCAAACTGACCTTTTGTGTTGAACACAAGTCTTTACAGACCAATCTTCAATTGCTTCTCCTCCACCTCTCAGAAACCTTTCAAAATTCCCCAGATTCTCCAGCCTCTATCCAAATACCAGCTCCTCTATGCAGACATGCTGAAAGACTCTCGACTCTGAGTGCTTCACTCTTAGCCAATATTTCTACAGGAGACAAGGTTGGAGCACTTTCGGTTTATAGTGATATCAAAAGAGAACAAACCCAATTCGAGGCTCAACTTTCAGGCTGGTGGGGGCAGCAAGAGTAGTCAAAAGTTGAGATCGTTAAACAAGAATAAAGAACAAAACATCCAACAAAATTTAAATGGGCACAATAGAGGCAAAAATCAAATAGGGCACTTAAGAGAGTTTTCATTAGTCACTTGAGGGGGTAGAAACTAGAAATTCATGAGGTCTTCAATGGGTCAAGGTCACAGTGTCAAAGTCACTTGATTTGTTCAAAAATGGGTTTGAGAGAAGTGAATTCGAAACAAAGACAAGAATGCATAAGAGTTAAGACCCTGTATAGCATGTGAAAAAGGCCAAAAACAAAGATGTGAAGAGATTTCGTGAATGATCTTTCTTTGTATCTCAACTGTCTTCCTTCTTCTCCTGCTTTACGACTCTTGTGTGACCTATCAGCCTAAAAAGGATGTCTACTGAGCTTTGAAGCGCCACTGGAGAGCTTTTGAATTTTGAGTTTTGGTCGTGAGATGCTCACCACCTTTTGCACCAAAGCAAAGGAATCTCCATTTTCGACCTCTACAAGGCCCAACTTCTCTTCCCTTCTCTTTTCAAATATTTTGGCAGATTTGATCATGCTGCACGTATCTGTAAAAATCAAAGTAAAAATCAAAGTAAAAATCAAAATGAAAGCTCTGTGGGAGGTTTTCACAGAGCAATGCGGTGGAAAGAGCCAAAAATCGAAATAGAGCCAGCGGTTAAGGCGACTGATTCCTTCGACTGCTGAAATGCAAGCTGCAAATCTTGCTCTAGCGCTCTTCCTTTGAGCTGTCCCACTGTCAATCTCTCTCTAACAATCAATTATAATCTCGACTAAATCTTCGTACGTTTTCACACCTGGCTTGAGACGACTCGAGAGCGAAATCGAGGGAGATTGTGTATGGAGCAACGTCAAACTCTTTCATTGCTCGTCAACGACTCTTCCCGACTCGCTCTCACCTTCAAATACTTGTTTCAAGTCGATCTAGACCATTCTGAGCCATTGAAGGCTTTGGTTTCTCTTGGGAGACCTTGGCTGGTGGCTCGTCGTTCCCAAGGAGAGCGTGGGAGATGTTACAGCGAACAGCAGGATCGGACACAGAGAATAACAGGCTCCCGAACTTGGATATGAGAAAAACACTTTGATTGAGAATATATTGAACATAATACTTTTTTGCGGCGAAGGGGAGAAAGAGAGAGAGACAGAAAAGTTGGGAAGTAAATCTAAAAGTCTAAATCTATGGGAGAAAAAATAGCTGCTTAACTGAGAGGGAAAGATTGACGAGAAAGAAGGGAAATGAAGTAGAGTATAACAAGAGAATGAAATTTAATAACTTAATCAAAAGCATTGCCCGAAGCTTTCTCCTTCAAAGCAGCCTTAGCATCTCCCTTTTCACATTTCTCTCTCAAAGCCTGAACTTCTTCCGGTTCCAATTTTGAACAAATATTATCCAATTCATTCAATTGATTTTCAATAACCTTAACATCAGGAGTTTCTCCTTCCGATAAGAAATAATTCTTTCCAGTAATAATACTTCTCAAAAGTTTCTTTTCCTTTTTCAAATTCTTTTTAGCAGCTTCCTTTAATTTCTTTGCATCCGCTTTATTAGCTTTCTCTTCTTCAGCTTTCTTTTCCTCTTCTTCTTTCTTTTTCTTTTCTTCTTCTTCCTTTAATTTCTTTTCTTCCGCTAATTTGGATGCTGATGATCCACCAGCTTTACCATTGACGCCAACAGAAGTTGGACCACCTTTTTTCTTTGCATCTCTGGCTGCTTTTGCTTCTTGTTTGAATTTCTTGATACGTGGATCTAAAGATAATGCTTTGTCGACAATTTCACGAACTCTGACGTTGTCTGCCTTCTTCTTTGCTGCACGTTCAGATCGGTTCTTCTTTTCGGTGTAACGCTTGTCGTCACGGCTGAGGGAGAGAGAGAAGAGTTGAACAGAAGGAAGCATTTTATCAGCAAACGAACAATCTCATCTTTCGAACTAAATGACCACGAAAAAGCAACAAAACTCACTTATCAGAACCTTCATTGATTTCCTTATCTTGATATTCGAAACTTCTCCAAGAATCGAAAGAATAAAAGAAATCATAAAAGGCATCCACTTCCTGTTTAGTAGAATTCTCACCTCCCAAACTAGGTACAGGACCATTTTTAGCTTCAGAGAATCTACCTTCTCTTTCAAAGACTTGCCCCCAAGCTTTATAGAAATCTTCTTTTCCTTTGCCAGATGGTAAAGTCTTTACATCATCGTATTTGGACAATTTTGGATCTACTGAATCGAATTGTCTTCTCCTTCTGGATTGGATAGAACTTCGAAAGCTTTTGCAATGCATTTGAAAAAGGAATCATCGTTTGCTTCACCACTTGAACCTGCTTTCTTGTCTGGATGATGACGTAGGACTTTACGACGATGAGCTATTTGGATTTGCTTTGGAGTGGCTTTGTAACGAAGAGATTGGAGTCCTAAGACTTCGTAGTGGTCTTGTTCCTTTACGAGGAGAGAAAGAAGAAGAAGATGAGAAGAGAAGAGAAGGTAGAGGTTTTCAGTTGAGATGATTCTGACAGCATGCCTCTCTCAGAACAACAATGATTTCAATCTTCGATTTGATCCAAATCCCCAGCCATATCCAAAGCAATGCCAATCTCACTGTCAGACTGAACTCACCTTCCATTCCTTTGGATCATGTTCCAAGATTTCCTTTGATTCTTCTTCTTCACCCAAACCAGCCAAATCCTCGTCTTCCTCTACCTTGTTTGCATCGTTCAACAATTGGATTCTTTGTTGTTCTTGTTGGTCGTCTGTTTGGAAATCCAACTGTCTCAATTGTCTACGAGAGTGAGAAACGTAATCTTGACCGATGGGAAGAAGAGTAGCGTTTGAAGGAGAAGACAGAGAAGATGGTTGACCTGCCTTGAAGGAAGAAGGAGTGGATCCTAAAGTGAACGGAAGTTCAATCACTGCTGACATGGTGAGATAGTCAATTAGTCAGGAGAGAGTAGGGAGTAGAGAGAGTAGTAGAGGAAGAAGAAGAAGAAAGAGGAAAAGAAGAAAACAAAAGGTCATTCTCAGAACAACGACAGTTCCTGCTAAACAACTAACTACTCTATTCACAGTCATGATTGATCTGATTCGTAAGTAGAAACTGAAAATTCAATCTTATAATCCATCCAGGAAAGAGAATCACAGAGACCAGAGTCAGCCAGCCAGATAGACGGCTGTCTCTTTCTCGCAGTCCAGTCACAGATAGCTTCAGTTCCTAAACCTTTGCCTCTCTTTCTTTCCTCCTCTTCTCTCAGAACTTCAAACCAGAAAAGGGTGGAAACCCAGAAATCGTTCGAGAATCTCAAAAGAAACGATTTGCGATGAAAAGATCGTCGATGACGTCTTGACTCTTTACAAGGAATGGACTTCATTGGATTTCCAACTAAACGGTCTATCAAGGGAGATGAAGTTGGCAACAAAGGCCATCGGAGAGAAGATGAAAAAGAAGGAAAATGCAGACGAGGAAAAGGCTCACAAGGCAAAATTGGACGCTGATTTCGCTGCTTTGAAACCAAAGGTCGCTTTGGCTGAGGAAACTATGAAGAAGAAAGCTGGGACTATTGGAAACATTGTTGGAGATAAAGTTCCTATTAGTGATAACGAGGTGAGTCTCGAGTGTCAGAAGAGTTGGGAAATGGGGTGAAATACGTGCCAGACTTGGTTGAGAAGAGAGAGAGAATAGTGCTGCAAAGGAAGAGAAGGCAAGATGAGAGATTAGATTTCTATCGCTTTTTGGCACCTTTCCTCCGCTCGAAAGAATCTCTTGATTACTTCAAAAGGAGTGAAATTAGTGTCACCGAAACCAGATGCCTACTATGTGGGCAAGCAATGTTAGGAAGAGCCTGTCTTATCTCTTCGAGAAACTCGAATCTGTTCAGCTTACTTCCCCGGCCCTCTCTTTCGTCCTACTCGCGTTCCGCCTCTTCCTCTCAGGACAACAATGAAGTGGTCAGGAAATGGCATCCAGAAGGTCCAGAAGCAGACGTTGTCAAACGCACGTAAGTCCAAATCAATGATTCTCTCTCTCTCTTGTCTTCTTCTAATCTGTCGATTTCTCACTTTTCATGCTTTCTTTGAACTTTCTCCTTTTTACAGCATCATCTCTCATCACGAAGTCATGCATAGACTAGAGACTTTCGATCCAGAACGTGGAGTGAAAATCGCAGGTCATAGAGGTTTCTTCTTGACTGGAGATGGGGTGGATCTAAACCAAGCATTGATCAATTACGGTCTAGACTTCTTAAGAAAGAGAGAGTACAAAAAGATTCAAACTCCTTTCTTTATGAGGAAAGATCAGATGTCAAAGACTGCTCAATTGGATCAATTCGACGAGGAACTTTATAAGGTGAGCAAACAATCCAGAAAATGTTTCCATTTCTCGTTTGATAGCGATTTTATTCTTCTAACATGTCTACGTGTTCTTTCCTTTCGGCTTTTTCGTTTCTTTCTGTCCTTTCTTAGGTCGGTGGAGATGGAGAAGATGATAAATATCTAATTGCAACTTCCGAACAACCCATTTCAGCCTACCATTCCGAAGAATGGTTCGACAGACCAGCGGAACAACTACCAATCAAGTATGCCGGTTACTCTACCTGCTTTAGGAAGGAAGCAGGTGCTCACGGTAAGGATACTTGGGGTATCTTTAGAGTTCATCAATTCGAAAAGATCGAACAGGTGAGTGAGAGAGAGAGAGCCCGAGACAAGGAGTGAACTTGGTTCGTCCTTTTTTAGACTTCTGTTTCTTTGGATCACTGAAAAGTTATCCTCTGCTTCTTTGATTTTTTGGAATTTTCTCAGTTCTGCATTACAGATCCATCTTCTTCTTGGGAAATGTTGGATCACATGTTGAAGAATTCTCAAGACTTTTATGAATCTCTAGGTTTACCTTATAGAGTCGTAGCCATCGTTTCTGGTGCTTTGAACAATGCTGCTGCCATGAAGTACGATCTAGAAGCCTGGTTTCCTTACCAAGGAGAATACAAGGAATTAGTCAGTTGTTCAAACTGTACTGATTATCGTGAGTCCTTCGGATCTCGTCAAGTGAACTGAAAGTAAAGCAAAAAGAACAGAGACGAGAACTAAGAAACCTGACTCTGTCCTTGTACGATTTTCATCTTTCTTTTGCTTTCCTTCATCAGAATCTCGTCGTCTTGAAGTCCGTTGTGGATTAAAGAAACAGGGAGATAACAAGAAGCATTACGTTCATATGCTCAAGTGAGTTCTTCGTTACCTCCATTTCATTCGGCTCTTCTTCAAGCTTCTCGTGCTAGGTTCTCCCATTCTAACCAGTCGTCTCCTTCCCATCATCCTTTTGCTTTGTTTCCTCATTGACACTCCTCAGCGGAACTCTCTGTGCAACCGAGCGTGCCTTATGTTGTGTCGTTGAAAATTGGCAAACGCCCGAAGGATTGAACATTCCTCCAGTTCTTCAACCTTATATGCAGGGTAGAACTTTCCTACCTTTCACAAGAGAATTACCAAAGGATTCCACCTCAAACAAGGCTAAGAAACAGTAGATTATGAAAAGAGCACAGGTTGGGAATCGTTGGAGAGGAAAAGGAAATCATGAAATACTCTTTATGTTTACCTTTTCCTCAAAAAAAGAACAGCAGGTCTTGCTTTCCATTTGTCACTTTGATGTTGTCCTGTTTTTATTTCAATCTCGTCTCGTAATGAAATCCTTTACGAGCTGGAGAGTATCGTAGAGTAAGGGTTGAATTGAAACTGATCCCATCAATCTTTTTGAGCGTATATTTTCTCTTTTGGCAAATCATTCGCGATCTGATGTTGAAATGCCATAATAGTTCGTTGAGTCTGGAATGCAGAATTAAAAGTACAGAGAGATGACTATGAAAACGAGAAGGGTGGAGCGTGAGAAGATTGCACCGAGAGAGAATAGAAAGTTCGACAAAGAAAGAAAGAGAAGTCTTCATAAAGTTGGGAATAAGGAATTGAAGGATGAGGTTGGGAAGAATTCCAAACTTAAAACTACTTGTTCTTTGTCAAACTGTGAAGTATAGGGGTGAAGAAAGAAGAAAAAGAGAGAAAGAGAGAGAGAGAGGTTAGAGAACGAAAAATGACCATCAGAATGTTCTTTTTTTTTGCGCCTTCCATTCGGTTTCTTTGAGGCACAGCATCACCGAAATCACTTCAGATGCCTGAAACAAGAGAGTGAAATATCTTTTGGAGAAAGAAGTCGACTCGAAAGGCTATGTCTAAAGAAATGAAGATCTGAAGATCTCTCTCCTCTACGAAACAGAGATCAAGTAGCAGCTAGAAAACCGCATATGCTTTGATTTTAGTTCCTACCAATATTCTTGAACGAAGTTTGTATAAGGAATGATAGCTTGAACGGGGAGACTGGCTAGAATGAATTTGCTTCTCTATCCTCCCTTGCATCTTGACCTTCTCCCTCTCCACTCATCTCAGCTTCATATCTTCAACTCACCGATAGCTGAACCTCTTCCTGGTAGGTGCAAACTCTCCCAACTTGTGGCCAACCATTTCATCAGTGACAGAGATTGGAATGTGAGATTTACCATTATGAACCAAGAATTTCAATCCTACGAAATTGGGCAAGATTGTGCAGGCTCTGGCATTGGTTCGAATAGGAGTATTGTTCTTGAGTGCTGCTTGTAGATTTGGGAAAGCTACAAAGAATGGACCTGGAACGAGAGGAGAGGATAGGTAGTCGAGGATGAAGAATGAGAATGAAGCTAGCTAGCTGGGATTGATTCTCTCTCTCTCCCTCTCTGTCTCGTCTCGATTAGATGATTGAAGCTGGGATAAAGTATGGCATTCCTTCTTGCTTTTGTGCTCACCTTTCCAGGCCGATCGCTTGAGTAACGTCGACGTTGAATGCATGGCTTGGTTAACAAGTTAAGAAGATTTGACTCAAGAATTCCTTCTCAACCAACAACCATCAAGATGACTTCTTCATTCGACAGCTGGCAATCTCCTCTTTCTGGGTGAGAACAGAATTCAGTCCATTACATTCTCAATCATCATCGAAGGGGAGACAGAGAGCAATCCCAAGCAGAGCTGACTGACTGACTTGTCCTTCTCCAATCTCCAACTTTTTTTCAATCTTCTCGATTCTCTACTTTCTTCAATTCAGACGATATGCTTCCAAAGAAATGTCTTCCCTCTTCTCAAATGCTGTCAGTAATCCTCAAACCTTCTTTTCTGTCGTCATCATAACAATTCTCCAGATCTAATCTTCTAATCTTTGTGGATATTTCTACTATCGACTTCCTTCCATTTTCTCTTCATCCAGACTCGTTTCGGAACCTGGCGTCAGCTTTGGTTAAACTTGGCAATCGCGGAAAAGGAATTAGGTTTGGAAATCCCAGATGAAGCCATCTCTCAAATGAAGGCCAATTTGGTCAGTATTCCATTCTTCTCCATGCTTTCAAGACTTTTTCTTTTGGCTTTCTCATCTACTGACCAAATCTCTCGTTTCCAATCATCATTTTCTTTACTTTGTAATTGAATCTCTCAGACCTTGGATGAAGCTCAAATGAAAGCTGCTGCAGAAGAGGAAAAGAAGAGACGTCATGATGTCATGGCTCATGTTCACGTCTTTGGAACCGTTTGTCCTGCTGCTGCCCCTTTTATTCAGTGAGTCAGAAGAGAAAGAGATTGAAGATGAAAGTTATTGGAGCTTATTCAAAAGATTGGATAGGAGGAGGAGCTGGCAATCTCATCAAAGTGTTGCTCTAGAAGAATGGAAAGCTAGTCAGTCCTCTCAAATTTCTAATCTTCTTGTTTCCTCCTACATCTCTATCTCTAGTCTCGGAGCTACTTCTTGTTACGTCACTGACAATGGTAAGTATCGAAGCTCACCTTCCTTTTGTCACTCCAATACCTTCGAAGTCGATTTCAAAAAGCTAATCTATCTCTCTTAAAATCCTTTCTTCTTCTTCAGCCGATCTGATCTTCCTTCGATCAGCTCTAGATCTACTCCTTCCAAAATTAGCTCTAGTGATTCATCGTCTTTCAGCTTTCGCAGAGGAATACAAAGGTTTACCAACTTTGGGTTTCACTCATATGCAACCTGCTCAATTGACCACTGTAGGCAAAAGAGCTACCCTTTGGATTCAAGAATTACTTTGGGATTTGAGAAACATTACTAGAGCTAGGGATGATTTGGGTTTCAGAGGGGTCAAGGGAACCACTGGAACTCAGGCTAGTTTTTTGCAATTGTTCGATGGAGATCATGACAAGGTGAGTTCTCGGAGATGAAATGCAAAACTTGATATGCCTTCTTCTTTTCTTTTCTTTTCTTTTCTTTTCGAAAAGTCTCTTGTGATCTGATGACTTTAAATCTCTCGTGCTTTTCTCTTTGTCTCATTCCCAGGTCGAAGCACTAGATGAAAGAGTGACTTCTCTTTTCAATTTCCCATACGCAATGCCAGTTTGTGGACAAACTTATTCAAGAAAGATTGATGTAGACGTTTTATCCTCTTTGGCTTCTTTTTCAGCTTCTGCTTTGAAAATGGCAACTGACATTAGATTGTTATGTCATTTGAAGGAAATCGAAGAACCTTTTGAAAAGGATCAAATTGGTTCAAGTGCAATGGCTTATAAGAGGAATCCGATGAGAAGTGAAAGAGTTTGTGGTTTGGCTAGATGGTTGGGAAATACTTTGGGAAGCGCGAGGGAAACTGCTGGTGGTCAGTGGATGGAGAGAACTTTGGATGATAGGTGAGTAGCAATTAGAGTCGTTGAGAACGCTTTCCGAGAGGATGTCATTCTTCCACAAGACCCACTCACTTCCTTTGTATCCTTCTTTCGATTGAATGAAATTCCCTCTCCTTCTTTACCCATTCTCGTTCCATTCAGTGCCAATCGTCGTCTAACTCTACCAGAAGCTTTCCTAACAACAGACGTCATCCTCACAACTCTACAAAACATTTCAGAAGGTCTAGTAGTCTATCCAGCAATCATTTCAAGACATATCGCTGCAGAATTACCTTTCATGGCAACCGAGAACGTCATCATGGCAATGGTTAGATCAGGCGGTGATAGACAAATTTGTCACGAAAAGATTAGAGTCCTTTCTCATCAAGCTGCAAAAGTAGTCAAAGAAGAAGGAGGTGAAAACGATTTGATTGAAAGGATTAAGAATGATGATTATTTCAAACCTATTGTTGGTCAGATGGATAAATTGTTGGAACCTAAATCTTTCACTGGTAGAGCTGAACAACAGGTCGAAAGCTTCTTGAAGAAATGGGTCGAACCGGCTTTGAAGGATTATCAGGAAAGTATTAAAAGTGCTACTAAGGCTGAATTGTCTGTTTGAGAAAGGATAGATGATTTGCTCTTTCTTCGGTTTCTCTCTATTGTATCTTCGAATTTCGTTTAATAGATCTGTTTCACTCGTTCACATTGTGACTTTGAAGTGCTAGACTCTCGATGAAGTGTGAGAGGTCAAATGTGAAAGCGACCCGTTCTTTTCCTTTCGTTCGAAGACAGACAGACAGACAAGGCAGCGACTGGAAGGTTTGTGGGTTTCAGATCAACTCCAATCTCTCGTCAAATCAATTCCAGTCCCATTCTAAACAACTTCTTACTTCCGACCTTCCGACCAATCTAGAACCTCCAACACTTTCCAGACTCAGGAATCTTTCTTCCCACTTTCTAAAGCTCTCCATCTCCTCCGGGTGTAGGTAAAGTACCAAGTCTGAACAAGGATCAGGACCATCGACTTTCGAATTTAAGCGTCTTGATACTACCATGATGGCCAGTAGACTTGAGGAGAAAACCTGATTCTGGTCGATCCAGAGTTTAGAAAGTCTTGGGCATCTAACCTGTCTACCTGTCACTTTGATCAGATGGAGGAGGATGGCATCGACGGAAGGTGAAACCTGATCCAAAGGGCTGAATAGTTGAAGGCTCTCTAAAGAGGAGTGATGGATTTCAAGCGGCTGAAGAAGCTTTGCTTTGCCTGGAGACTCGTCAATTGGTAAGTAAAGCCCTGCTTTTTTCTTCTTCGTAATACCTTTCACTTGCATCCTGAGAGATGTCAATCTGTCGAAGGAGACAGCAGAACAGAACTGGGGAGTTCCAGAGACTTGAACAATCTTTGCAAAGTTGAAAGCTTTGTTCTTCGTGTTCCAATGACCATTTATCAGTCCGAAGGTTTTGAGGTTTGGCAGCCAAAGCAGACTGTCTGGAATAGGCATGTCTGATAGGTAAAGTTCTGTCCAAAATTCCTCAAGGCTTGAACCGCAACTTTCTACCAATCTAGCGAGTGCTCCTGAAGGTAGATTACTTGTAGGCTTCTTCTCGAAAGCGACCAACAAATACCTGAGACTGGAGAGCCAAACGAGATCTTCTTCTTTCCATTGATAGTTGTCATCGACCAGACGAACTCCTAGCCCAACTAATTTACCTCTAGATCCACGCTTCGCTGCTTGAGGTGGAGGGAAAGAACTCAAATTGAGATTTTCTAGATTCGGGAATGATCGAAAGTAAGTGAATATGTCTTGAGTCTTGCCCACAACGTAGTCTGCTCTGATGAAGATGTCGATACTTTTCAAAGTCGCTCTTGAGCGTTCCAATTCGGTCAGGATGGGATTCACCATCGACGTTCCGTAACCATGAGAACCTTTCAAAGAGAGGCCAGATGCAAGCTCGATTTTGACTGATTTGATAGTCGATTCCGAATACTGATTGACGTGTTTGATAATCTGGTAGGCTCTGTATTCGCTTTCGAGTTGTTCTAGATTCAAATGCCTCCATACCGAGGTCGTCTTCCCAAGGATGAGATTCCATTCCTTGCAAACCTTCATTTGAGTTCGAGCTAGATCCAAACATGAAACTGTTTCGAAAACCTTCACCAATACTTCTGCGGGTACTTTGTCCATCTGATGAAAGGTTGAGATCGAGAATGGCAGTGAGTGACCGGAACTTTAGAGCTCAGAAAGAGGTTCGAATTCTGAATTCTCGTAAGGTAGGTGGTACAACTCACTATCGAAGCAGCGAACGCTGAGAAATATCTTGATCAGTCCTTGCTTGAGTGTTCTTGGAGAACAAGAAAGCTGCAGAAGATAGAAACCAGACAGTGATGTCAGGATCTGCGTCTGCTTTGGTCGTCAAGTTTGATCTCCGTCTCCCTTTTCGTCTTGGTACTCACGATCAACCTGGCGAGTGAGGATTCGAGTGGATCTGATCAACTAGTCTCTGTTTGAGCTTGCCGATCGTAGATCTATCGATCCGGTTAGATGTTGTTCAAGAATCGTAGTTGTGGTTTGAAGGCAAGAGCGAAGAGGATTCTCAAATCTCAACTTCATCTTTTTCGCTTCGACCTTAGCTGACTCAGCCTCGCACTCGAGCTTCTCCTCTTCATTTCTACAATCTGGGAAACAAAAAGACTGCTACTATTTCAGCTGTCCGAGTCGCTCGTTGACACACACCTTTGCTTTCTCGAGCTTGAACAAGCTCAACTTCTTTGAAGAGAAGTTGGAGGCAGTCGAGGGAGCAAACGATTGGAAATGTCTCGATTTGTACAATTCGAATCTCGAGGCTGTATGAGCTCCTTGAAGTGTCAATCCTTTTCCCTCCATCTGCATTCCAATCCCAACTAAATTCCTATTTCCCATCCCATTCCTTTATCGTAGTTCTCCCAGCTTGTCTCGACATCCACCTCGGAATTCTAGAAAGCACTTCTTCTTCTGCTAACTTGAATTCTTTGATATGAGAGTTGTCCAAATGAAGGACCAAATTTGAGTATCGTCTTTCCGGCGCTTCTCCTCCTCCTTCTTCTTCTTCTTCTCCTCCATTGCCATCTTCACCTTCGAATTTCCAGCCCTTCGCTGCAAAGTTACGTGAGACCATGACCTCTGCTAGTAGAGTGAAATTGAATTGTTGCTCTTTGCTGATGAACAAATCCGAGAGAAGAGGGCATACTGGTAAAATGTAATCAACTTTCAGAGTCCTTAAAAATGGATCGATCCTAAACCATCCTACGTGGTGAATCAGTAACTTGATCGATCGCAAAGTAGAACTTGAATCTTTGACCAATCTAATGACTTCTTCGATACCGTCATATCTATCATCTTCCTCCCCGTAGTCGCTACTCCCGATGAGGAAAACGAAGCTCGAAAGTTTCTTGAAATCAAACCTGCCAATAATCTTCGGATCACCTTCGATGTGCTCGAGTTTCGGTAAAGGACGTGTGAAAAGATTCTCATAGTTGCCATAAATTCCTAGAGTGAGATTCGATAGATTGGGGAGATCGAAGTCGAGAGGAGTGAACTCTTGAGAAGCGCACATCAGCGAAAGGTTCACGAGAGAAGGACTGCAAACCTCCAAAATCTGATAGAGAGAACCCCCTTGATAGTAGAAATCGTCTTCTTCTTCCAGATAGAGTGTCGTTATGTTAGACATCTTACCCAACAACTCATCATCCACTGATTTGATGCGCCAACGTTGATCCATGCCAGCATTGTAAGAACACCTGGAATGTGCTCTCTCTCTGGAAGATCTATCGTCGTCAAATTTAATCTTTCAATGACTGAAAGAGTTTGAAAAAGTTGATGTCCTCTTCAGCCTCATCATGAGGCCAGAATCTCATGTCAATTCTTCGGAGGGTTGCTTTCGACTCTTCCAGTAAAAGAGCGAGCTCCTCCATGTCTGGGGACGTCATCGATTCGGGAGTCGTGATTGATACCAGTGTATTTCTAGAGCGAGCAGCAAAGATCTTGATGATCTTGAAAGCGTTCTTGTTCGGTGTCACTTTGTCCCAAATCGATGATTCTCCAGAGCGAAGGATTGGTGGAGAGGATATCATTGAAACCCTGCAAACGACCATCATTCTACCGATGTCTAGAGTGGGTACGTACTTGAAGACGTTTGCGACTAATTCTGATGGGATTTGATCCAGCTTGAAGAAGCCTTCTCTGACTCGGTGGTGATAAAGGCAAGGTGCTAGAAAAGAAGAAAGAAGGGACGACGAATCGACGATGATGATAAGCAAAAGTTGATGCTCGCAACCCCAAGGATGATCTAGTGGTATAAAGACTCACCTTTCATTCTGGTGAGTTGGATTCGGAGATAGCCAGCCTACTGAGATTGAAATCGATGTTATGGTTGAAGGTCAAGAAGATTTTCGTTCGACTTTCGAATCTTCACCTCCTTCTCTCCACTCAACTTTGAGAGTGAATCAAGCAACTTCCTTCTATCGAATCTGAAGACATCCTAATACTCAATATCATCAATCGGTAAGGATCATTGATCGCATCGTATTCTCTCATCACCCAATAACTTCACTGACTCTCAGTTTTTTCTCTTCTGACCTCTCTCCAAACTCTCTTGCATCTTCTCCACTTCTTCTCTTCACAGATCTTCATTATGGATAGATTACCAAACTATGTTCTAGCCAGAGTCTTCTCTCATCTTCCAACTCTGGATCTAGGAAGGATCATGAGCGTCTCTCGTTCCTGGAATACTCTTCTTTCAACTTCACCCAAACTATGGATCAACGTCAACCTGCCGAGTACCCTGCTGGAAAGAAGATCTACTGGAGAGGCCCTCAAGATTCTGGAAGTTTTCTCAAATTGGTCCCAATCAACTCTAGAGATCGTCATCTTACCCTGTTCACTCCTGAAGAATCTAGAAGTTGCCAGGGTGATTCAGTTGCTAGAGCCATCTAGAGCAAACCTAAAGAAATTGGCTCTTGCCCCTTTAGACTACAGTAGCCCGGCGATAGATTTGATGGATTTCGTCAGCAGATGCCCTCAGTTGGAGGAGTTGGATTTGACTGGAGACGATAGAGGTGGTGAACAAGTCGAAACTTCTCCTGGAGTTCTTACCCACTTTTCCTGTTTCGATCTGAATATCGTTCCTGAGGATCATCAAGTTCTACTTCGTAATCTCAGGTTTCTCCAAGTTATAGAATCTGGAGATTCTCTTTTACTCGAGGTACTGTCAACATGCTCTGAATCTCTTCAATACCTCACATTATGTGGAGAGGTCTTGTCGGAGAGCATCCTAGATGAATTTCAGGAAGAGGTATCGACCTCTCTTCATCAGCTCAAGGCTCTTCGCATCGAGAGTTCCTTGATACCTTGGACAGAGAAATGGGATTCTTCAGCTCTCACTAACCTCGAAGAGCTTGGAATCAATCCGGAATATCATGCGGGAGTGGGTCCCTTTGCAAAGCTACTCAAGCTCCATTTACTTCTGCCGTACTTTTCCGAAGACAGAGAAGACTGTAGACTGGAATGGTTACAATCTATGATCGACATCGTAGGATCTCACCAAGGAACTCTTCAAATCCTATCATTCTCTGGTTGGAGCGGAGCGGGCATCATCAGTTATTCTATAGATCAATTCCTAGAGTTTCTCAGAGTAAACTTAGTCCTAGGTGCCCCCTGTCCAAACCTCAAAGAGCTTCATCTACCTAAGGAATTCGACTTCAGTGCTACTCTTTTAGCAGAGGTCCTTCTAAGTCGAAGGCTGCTTTCAAAAGGTTATTCGATTCTTGGTCCAGAAGGAAACGAAGATGACGTTCATGGTTGCTCCGAAGTAGTACTATTTCTGGATCAGGAGAATCAAGAGGGTTTCAAAGAGGCTGAGAGAGAGGTTTTGTCGAGATGTTCGGGATGGATGAGAGAAGCAGCAGGAAAAACAATCCTACGTACTCTTTCTTTGAATGGTTGTTAGGTTGGAATGCTTCTAAAGAGACTTCTTTGATTTGTGTTACTCTACCTTGAATCATTCTGCTGAAGGTGTCTGAGAAGGCCCAGTCGAGATCAACAATAGAAGGTGACACAGATCGCTCTGAAAATTGAAAATTGCAGGCAAACACAAATACAAATGCTAACACGAACCAAAACGACTTGAATACTTCTTTTCCCTTCAATTCTCATCTTTCCAACGTTTCTCCAAGATCATCGTCATCCAACAACGATTTCAACTTTCTCTTCTGGCTCTTCGACTTCTTTACCTTCCCTTCCACTGGGCCATCGACAGAGTTTCTATCCTTTGCTTTAACCTGCTTGGGTTTCTTTGAAGGAGAAGAATCAAGCTGTTTTTTTGAGGAAGGTGTCGACTGTTGCTTTGAAGAGGATAGTGCTTTTTGAAGTTCAAGAGATCTTTTCTCTCTTCTTCTCTCTCTTGCCCCGCCTCTCTTTCTTTCCTTCGAACCAGAAGACTTTGATGATAATTTGTCATTGACGGTTGTTTCTGCTTTCGTTGAGCCTACTTCTTTTGACTTGAAGGAAGCTCTCTTTTGTGATATCTTTCTGTTAAGAGTAGGGGACTTCGTAGAAGACTTGACAAAAGGATTCGAGGGAGTTGAGGTGGAATTGAAATTGGAAGTAGAAGTAGAAGTAGAAGAAAGGTTCGAGAATGTTGAGAAAGGATCTCGAAGATCCCTGAGGTCTTGACTTGATTTCAAAGCCGAGGAAGTATCATCGAGAAGTAATCGAGCTATTTCATTCTTCGATCCTAGCGACTTTTCAGAGAAAGGTCCCCTCCTCTTTCCTCCTCGGTTTCCATCCCCTCTTTTTTGGTTCCTCTTTCACCTTTTCCTGATCCACCTCTCCGTTTGGAGAGCGCATGGCCATGCCTTCAATGTCTTCGTCGGTCCCAATTCTGACTTTTTTATTTTTCTCATCTTTAGATCCATCGATTGACATTCTCTCGTCATCGTCATCTCTAGATCGTTTCCTACTAGTTTTGTGAGAAGTGAGGGTACCGAGTGAAATGATCCTAGGATCAGAAGAAGATCCAAGTGAGGATCCATTCAGTTGATGAAGAGATTCGGTAAGTTCTACGATCTTGGTGAGTAGGAGTGATAGGCTAGGTTTCTGTTTCGGAAGTGAGCTTGATCCTTCTTCTTCTTGATCTGGTTCTTGAGCTTTGAGAGTGGAAGACGGAATCGACTGTTTTCCTTTGAGGGTAGTAGCATTGGAATTGGAATTTAGAGGTTGACTTCCGCTGTGATTAGAGATTGGATCTGTTGATGGAAGAGAAGTTCTAGCACCCCAAGAAGCCTCCCCAGCCAAAAATTCGATTCTTGAACAGATTCCGAGTAGTAGAAGGCATAGAGGTGCAAACGTTGGAGCTGGAGGAGTTCGAAGATGAGCAGAGAGAATCCTGAAAGAAAGAAGAATGTGAAATAAGAGAAACCAGGAGTCAGTCTAACGTTGGATTAGTGTTCCCATTTATGAAAAAGAGGAAAGCGAACCGGAATTCAGCGAGAAGGCAGACTAAGAAAGGAAAGGAGACTCACTCGAAGGCATGACGAGATCGAAGTCTGAGCTCGTGCAGAAGAGCTAGCGATTTCTTGAGAGAAAAAGCTAACTCATCGAGTAGGTCACGTGTAGGATGATGACTCGGCTTGTCATGTAGCTTAGGAAGACTGGAGAAAGAGGGAGAACAATGTCAGAAGGAGAAGGGAAGAAACAGAATTATCAAACCTTCTCTTCCTTGTCCAAATGAACCTCTCTCAACATCAACGAATGAATCTACCATCCTTACTTACCTAACGTTATCGATTCCATACTTGTCCACTTCTTTCTGATCACTGACCCACATCGAGATCCAGACCTCTCGACTCGATCCTAGAGATTTCCAAGCCTGGCCATCTCTCCAGCCTCTGACTGGATTCTCCTTTTTCAATGAATCTTTCTTTACTTTCTCTTTGTTATTTGAATCTGAGTCTCTCAATTTAGATGACTTGGATTGTTTCCCTTTACTTCCTACGATTTTTTTCCCACATCTTCTGATTGAATCGATTTCCTTCCACCATTTTGCAGATCTGAATTGAGCATGATTCTTGTACCACAATTGATCCAACAGCGATAGTTCTTGAGATAGAAGAGTGATATTCTCTAGGATGGATTTGTGACTGAGTCTATGAGGTTTGATGTGAGCGATTAGAAGTTGCTTTACTTCTGGAGAAAGATTGGAAGATAGTTTGGAAGGTGGATTGGATGGCTGTCCTGCTTCTTTGTTCTTCATTTTCCTCTTTTCTATTCTTTGAGATTGTGCCATTTCTTCATCTCAGTCTGTCATCTTAATCTTGTTGCTGAATTTGAAGTTGATTGATAAATCAGAGTGAAGAGTTCGAAGTCAAGAGAAAAAAGTCAAAAAAGTCTCCGTTATCTCGAAGTCGCATCTCACATGACGAATCGTTGAGGGGTGATTTTCGCAGTCAGAACAGAAGATATACATGTGAATAAAAGTACAGATCAAAGCAGGAGAATCAGAGAGAGAAGAGTCTTGCTCGTTCATGAAACGACGCAGCCGTTACTTCCACTATGAGAACCATTCTTCTCTTCTTCCACCTTCCTCAACAAAGCTTTGGTACCTTCCAAGCTGGTAGCAGCCAATCCTTGATCCCAATAGACGACCAAAGGTCCTTCCTGAATCTGATCCAAAGAAAACGGATTCTTCCCCTTTCCCTTCGTCTTGATCGTCTGAGAGATCTTAGAACTTTTACCAGTCTTGATTCCATCTACTGCTGCATGACTTGTGGAACCATCATCATCATGATTCTCAGTGTTTGGTTTGGTATCGTTGAGATCAGAGATGTCTTCTTCCTTGGTATCTAACTTCTCCATAGAATCTTTCAGGTAAACCAAGATCGAACTCATTTGATCGGTAGTTGGTGGAGAGACTTTACGGTTCAGTATTTCTAGATCTAGATGAGAGTCGATGGGTTGAGAAGAGGCTTCTTTCAAATAGGTAGAAGATGGAGAATCGTTGGAAGTTTCTGAAGTTGCTGTGCGATTCGGGGTAGGATGGCTGGACGACGAAGCTTGCGCTTGACGTAGCAGTTTGAGAGCTTGTAGAGAGACTGTAGATGATGGATCATGGCTTTGAGATGGAAATCCAGATGTAGAAATGTAGAAAAAAAGATGAGCTCTCTGTCTCAAGATTGAGCAGAAAGAACGTTCTGACACTCACAAGATCGTCAAAAGTGGAGGGCCTTTATGAAATCTGATCGACATGCTGAGCTTTGATTGGATCTTTATTCGAACTTCGAGATTATGACTGGCTTTGTTTTGATGTTGAAATTGATGGTGATGGTTAGCTGAGAGAGAGAACAAGCCTGTTTTTGCTCCAAACGAGTCTTGATCGGCCGAAGGAAAAATTCTCGAACATAACAGAATGAGGTATGAATGATTGAGTGATGATTGCAAATGAACAGCATGCTATGTATTTACGAATAAATGACAGATCAAAGCGAATGATGATGAAAGAAAACTTGTCTGCTCTCATTCCTTGGTATCAACTCCCGCTCTTTCCAGCAATTCAGCCAATCTGGAAGCAGCTCCCAAAGCATCTCCTTCATCTCCACTTTCTCCTCTAGGTCTACTTCGGCTATCTACGGATCCACTCGAAGACGGCGAGGACCAACCTTCACTTCCACCACCTTCACCTTCGAGACCTATTCCTCTCCCACTTGTTCTCTCTTGATTCATTTCTGAGATCATCGCTCGCACTCGTTCTTGAGCTATGGCTGCTAAGACTTCAGATCTTATCCTAGGCTGTGAAGCGGTGGATTCTGAAGAAGAGGTCGATGTTATGGAAGACGGATTCGATGAAGAGCTTTGAATGGAAGAAGGCAGAACTTGATTCGAACTTGAAGTAGTCTCTGTTGTTGTTGATGATGTTGTTTGAGTTGAAGATTCTTTCTTTGTATCTCTACCCTGTAAAATATTATCTAATCGAAGAGCTTCTTCTCCTTGGATCCTAATCATCAGAAAAGTAAAAGAGAGAAATAAGAATAGAACGAATAAGCTCGCAGAGCTCTTTACGAAACACTCAGATTGACTAAGCCTCTTTGGAAACTCACCAACCAGATCTCAAAGCCATCTGAAGCAGAATCTGAGTAGAGGCTCTGAGCCTTTCCAATTCTTCTTCATCACTCATCTTTCTCGTCGTCCTCGTCCTAGCCTTCGCATCGGTTTTCGAAGACTCAGACTCTGACTGAGATTCTGTAGTGAACTCTGAAGTGGTGTCCGAATCTTCGTCATCTTCTATAGGAGGAGGAGGTTTGATTTCTTCCAAGTTGATGTCTAATCGCTCAGCCAGATTCTGAACCATTACTCGTACTTCCTCCACAGCAGCTTCGGTCGAATCTCTCTGTTTAGCTCTATTCCTAGAACCTCTATAAGTCTCTCCAATGATGAGAGCCTAAGAATCAAACGAGGGTGGAAGAGAGAGAGAGAGAGAGAGAGAGAGATAGGTTACTACCTTTACCTCTGCCGATAAGAAGAACAACATCCATCCCACTGATTCTCTATCGCTCTGTACTCACAGCAGCCACTGCGAATAAGAATCCTTCAGAGATAGCATTTGCACCATTTGCCACTGCCTTTGCATCGTTCAGAGGCCTTACTTTCTGATGAGTTCCACCTATAAGATTGGATCTCAATGTGATTTCTGATCTGTGCATGAATTGGGCCAAACCTATGCATGCCTTTCTAAATGTTTCGTGATTTGCAGCTTGCGATTTCAATTGGTTGGCTATCGGCTTTGCTAACGTCCTGATGACTAGCTGGCCAATCTTGACTGAAGCCATGCGATCAAATAGTGTTGCTGTTCGAGGGAAAGAGTGAGAACTTCTTCTTTACTTCACTTCAACCATATCTACTGGTCGTCTCAATCTCTACTCGCTTATAAGCTGATCTCTATTAGAAGAAGGATCGATTCCTCGAGCTCGAAACGGTTCAGAGCACATCATAGAAAGAAGAGTCAAGGGAGAAACATCAGGCAGACAAAGAAGCCTCTGGCTTCTCCGTTTCTTTCTGCCTCTGCGTCAAAGACAAGTCTACTCTACTTTTGGCTCTCTGATCATAGTTATCACCAGGTCTCGGATCAGAAAGAGGGTCTTTCTCTCAGATCGTCTTTAGCGTTACGATATAGCTTTCTTCTCTCGTCCCCTCGTCCACTTTCGCCTCCCTTTGGAAGAGGTTTGACCACCACAACATGAAGCTTTCGTTCAGGAAAGGAAGGCATTTCACAAGATTGCACGATCAGGGATCTTGACAGTGCTGATAAAATGCCAGAATGATCGACGCTCATCAACCTGGTGCTGGATCTCGAGATTCGAGCCAGCTAGCCATCAATGACGTCAATCAATCAAGAATCGATACTCATTCAGAGATAAGATTGAAGTAATACAATTGATTCATACATAAAATCAGAAGATAAGAAGACTCCTCAATAGCGGATGCGCGTCCACTTCGAGTCCTCTCAGTCAACATCACTTCAACGTGCATGCAACTCATCTCGTCGCTATTGGTCGCTCTCTTCACCTCCTCGATCTCAATCTCTTCCTCCCTCGCTTCCCCTCTCCGAGCTCGTGGAGTATCAGGCTCAGCTTTTGGCTACGCTGCTGGTACTACTGGTGGAGGTAATTCGGCTCCAGTCACTCCAACGACGACTTCAGAATTGGTTTCTTACTTGACAGACTCATCTCCGAGGGTCATTCTCCTCGACAGAAGCTTCGATTTCAGACAAGGAGAAGGTAGATGTGAGAATTGTGCTGGCTGCATTCCAACCAGCTATTCTTGCGGATCTGAAGGTCAACTGGCAATCGATGCTGCCGGCTGGTGCGCAGACAAACCTGCTACGAAAGTCTCTTACGATAAATCAGCAGTCACTCCTATTCAAGTAAAGTCCAACAAGTCTATCGTTGGTGTTGGAAACAAAGGAGTCATCAAAGGGAAAGGCTTGAGAATGGTCAAGGGTGTATCGAACATCATCATTCAAAACATTCTCATCACTCAATTGAATCAGGATCTGATTTGGTGAGTGGGAGTTTTTGATAAGACCACTTAGATTCCCCGAATGTTCTTTCTGGTATCTCAAGTTTTGATTCATGCCTTTTTGAGCTCAGCGGAGGCTCATCTTCTCTTCTCTTCTCATCTCGTCTCGTCTCGTCTCGTCTCTTTTTGAAAAAGGGGTGGTGATGCAATCACTCTCGATGGAACTTCGAAAATCTGGATCGATCATGTAACGACTTCTCTCATCGGTAGACAGCATTTAGTCTTTGGATATGGTGCCAACCAAGGGTGAGCTTGAAATGATGAGCTAGAGTAAATGCTCGAGGTTTCAGTTTGAGAGCTCAAGTAAGATTTCGACGGCTGACAATGGTCTGTCTTCGATGCTTTGCCCCCTTTCTCTTCTTTCCAGAGTCACTATAAGTAATCACCACTTTGATGGACGTACCACCAACTCTGCCTCTTGGTTAGTTCGATCATTCCATCAGAATCTTACTTCGCTTTCGTCTCGCTTTCTATGACCTGAAGACTGAACTTTCCGACCTCCAACTCTTTTGTCTGCCCTCATCTCTCTCTTCCCTTTCTTTCTCTTCTACATCTCTCTGACGCTCTTACAGTGACGGAAGACACTACTGGACGTTACTAATGTACGGCTCATCAGATTACATCACCATCTTTGGATCTCATTTCGATTCAGTATCCGGACGTTCACCAGAGGTCAAGTATCAGAATCGAATCCACATGTTATCGAATCTCTGGTCCAACAATGGAAATTATGATCATTCCATCACAGTTTCAGGAATCAATTCAGCGCATGTTTTAGTGGAAGGGAATATCTTTGATGATGACCCGCAACCTTACAAGGTGGATCCCAAAAATCAAGGTTATCTTTACGCTCAAACTTCAAATTCTAACGCTTGTCAAGGTGTCTTTAGAAGAGACTGTTTGTCTAATGCTTTTCTACATGGTTCAAAATCTTTTAACGGAAATGATGTTGGAATAGTGGGAGACTTCAGACGGGAATCTTACGTTCGACCAATAGATTTGAATCAGGTTGAGAATTATGTAAAGAGTCATGCTGGATTTGGAAAGATTTAAGAAACAAAAAGCTTTCGATACTCTTTTCTTCGTCACTTTAGTTTCACTTTGACATTTGCTTTTTCTATCCCGTCACCGTGTCTTCTTGTCCTCTTGATCTCGTATCTATCTCTACCCTGTCTCTCATCTTTACTCATACCATGACGGAAGTGTATTTAATACTCAACTTGAATGATTTGAAGCGCAATTCTCTTATGAGCTCGAGTCTTTTCAAGCGATATCCTGTTGGAAAAGATTCGACGACTTGACGGCGAGCTATTAATGAAAGATTCAAAATCTGACACGCTTTGTTGAAGCCATCTACTAGAGTCTTCAAGGAATGACGAGGCATCAAGTGGCTCAGATCGGTCTAGATCGACTCGAAACGAGTCTTTGAAGGTGAGAGCGAGTTGGAAAGAGTCACTGACCAGCTTTCTCGCACGATCTCCCACCACTTGTTTGGGAGCTCCCAGATGCTGACCGCACGAAATACTAAACCACTATACTACACCCGAAAACATGGACAATATTGGAGCTGTCCAAGAGTCTGAGACCGGTACCTTGCAGTGATTCTTCAGATGTCTGATTTTTATGGAGAAGTTGGTCTGCCTCTTCAGTCGACCAAAGTCGTTCCGAAATGATCAAGTCTCGCAAGTCAAGAGCGATTTGAATGATCTCGAACGATCCAACTTGTGTCTTTTCAGAAGAGAGCGTGTCGGAAAGAGTTGATGAGTCGAAGGACCTTCAGCAGTTTGAGAGAAATACCACCAAGTCCCGAAAAGCGTGGCACTCTCCCTGATAGGTTAGCACAGTGAAGCTTTTCGACAAAAGAGCTGCAGATACTCGGCTGCCCTCTAGCGTCTTGGTTGAAAGGCTTGCTTCTTCGTTCGTCAGTCTTTCTCTAGGGTCGCGCCCATGAGTAATGAGAAGATACTAGATCTCTCGGCTTTGTTAGGCTGTGTTGTAACTCTCTAGGGTCGAGGCCCATTCAGAGGCTTATAGTTATTAGACTCGAGCCTACCACTCTCTAGAGACGAAATTAAGCTCATTCAGAGTAGCAGGCTGGTCGACTTCTTTCGTTAGCGTGGCTAGCTAGAAATACAGTTATGGGTATATAGTAGAAATACAGTTATGGGTATATAGTAGAAATACAGCTATGGGTATATAGTAGAAATACAGCTATGGGTATACTAGGAATACAGCGGTTTGGGTATAGGGTCGTTAGGGTCATTAATTGTTAAAAGAGACGATTCTCCAATCCTTTTTTCGTCGAAACGAAAAAAGAACCGAAACAGCTAGGTTGATCCAGAATACTAGGTCTCACATACTATGATCGAATATGCCTAGCTCATGGAAAGATGAAACTCGTTCACTCGCTCAAATCAAAATTGATTCGTGCGGTAGATGGTCGTTGACCTCTTTATTAGGGAAAGCAGATCTAAATTCATCGTCGCTACCAGCATACTAGCATTAGCCCCTTATATTTTATAAGGGACCGTAACCAGCACGAGAGGCAGTCTCGAAGAAAATTGTTTTCTTTTCGCTTTCCTTACAGACGGGGAAGGTCTGTTTCCCTTTAGGACTATTCTACCCCCAAAAGAGGCGATTTGATCCAGGGAAGATGCAGAATGACAAAAAGCTCCTATAGCGAGAACACTAGGGCGATGAGTCAGGAAGACGTTTTCGAGCGAGTCCAGGCAAGCGAATACAGGGGCTCGATCGATCTTTGGGAAAACAATTTTGAATAGAAATACAAAAGGCAACCAGATTTTATCAAAGTACATCACATTCGTGTATTTCAGGTTCGATTCTCAGCCTGGACCAAACTTTTGGCACATTTTTCGGTTTTCGGTTTTCGCTTCCAGCTCGCTTCCAGGTCTCTTTTCGACGCTTTTCGAACGCTGGGCGAACGTTGGAAGGATTCCTGGAAGAGAGAAATCTCGTCGTCATTGGCCACAGCCAGCTATCGAGAGTTTCGGTAGACTTTCAAGTCGGCGCCAGAGCTGAACTGTATCTCGTGAACTCGATTGGATGAGTTACAGAAGTTGACGTTCGAGTTATTGAGAAGAAGAGTCCAAAGGTGAGATTTTGCTCTGGAAGTCAGCTCGTCGCCACTTCTTGTCAGAGACTCATGGAGATTCAAGAGGGGAGGTCAATGAGAGACTCTCTGAAAACTTCCAGATGAAGATAAAACGGGTGAAAGATCGGAACGGAAGAGGAGAAAGATCGAAAAAGAATGATTTTTTGGGGGCTGTTTTCGAAAAGTCCAAATCTCGGCGGACGATTTGTGGGCTTGAGGGAAAATCGAGTCCTTTTGGTCTCTGCTAGGAGTATGCAGGGAGTGACGCTCCGTCCAATGTTTTTTGCAGATTTCAAGTATTATTTCAAATCCAGACTGAAGACTGAAAGGAGTCTAGGGAGGCTCCAAAAGATGACAGACCTTGAACAGAGCGAGGGGACAGAGAGTGCTTCTTTCTCCATCTTTTTCGAGATTGATCATCTTGTCCCTTCCAAATTTCAAGCGGAAGTTTAATTTGATACAGCCTCGAAGCTTTGCACCAGCTTAGAGAGCACAAAATTGAGGAAAGATCGGAAGGAGAGCAATCAGACCTTCTATCTTCAAATCAACTTCTTGCTTCAGACTCACCTTTTGCTGTGCTCACAGAGCCACTTTGGTAGTCAATTCCTACGCTCAAAGGCCTGAAAAACGATTCTAGGCTGAAAAATAGATGACCATCTATCAAATTCTTTCTTGAAAGCTTTCTTTGTGGGTAAGACTTCTGGACCTTGGCTAGAACCTCCCTATCTTCATCCATGACTGCTCTGACAGAAGACGACAGAGCGTCAGTGCTTATTCCATTGTCACAATGCTTTTGAACTTTGTTTGGGAGAGTTTTCACAGCTTTATGCATCTTCTTTGTTGAGAATTCCTTGAAAAGGTCCTTGAGTGAGGATCTGGAGTGTCAGTGGTGCCATCGAGAATCGCTTATGAGAGCCGTATCGAGGATTCCGTCGACTTTGGTCGACTAAAGAGGCAGACCAACTTCTCCATAGAAATCGGACACCTGAAGAATTACTGCAAGGTACCGGTCTCAGACTCTTGGACAGCTCCAATATTGTCCATGTTTTCGGGTGTAGTATAGTGGTTTAGTATTTCTGCTTCTCAATAACACGTGATTTCTTCATGGTTGTGGCATCGCAGACGTCCCGGGTTCGAATCCCGGCATCCGAATCTTTTTGGATCGCTTCCTTTTGCTGCTTCTCCCCGTTTTGGACCTCTTCTCATGATTCTGAGCTATTTTTTGATATCCAACAAGGTGGGTAGGTGATATCAGAGATTCTATGGCCTGACATTAAGACTTGATTTAGCAAGCACTCTTAAGAAAATGGAGTGGCAAATTTCATTGTCCAATCTCGCGAGCCCTAAATCCAATTTCCATGATCCGTTTCCTTTTTGTCTATACGATGACTCAATTTCATTCATTAGATGAGATTGCGGTCTTTTGTGACGTTGGCGCGGATGGGTTTCTAAGAGGAGTTGGTCAGTCTTCAAAGATGACCTTGTTCTTTGCGCTTTGCAGAAGGTGATCTGGGAAATCTAGAACTTGCAGAGAGAATCTTTCTCTCTACAAAAGGTTCAGAGGTCGAGGTGAAAGCTCGATTCTCGAAGGTCGAACTTTTTGAGAGGGGAGATGGAGGATGAGGCGGGAAGGGAATGGGAAGAAAGATAAATATGAGGAGAGATAATGTGGCTTTCTGAAACAAGATCAACTTTCCTTATTTCTTGTGAATTATGATTAAGAAGTCCAAAGCTCGCAAGCATGAGAGCCCAAGGTGAGGTTCAAGTGTTGATCTCTGAACGAGAAGACGACATCTCGTGTTCTTCTTCTCTCTTCTCTTCTCCTTTCAATCCACTCTCTGCATCATCAACATCATCGACCATCTCCACCATCCAAAGATGGACTCTGAAATGGAGATTGTCTATACTTCGGATGCGGAAGAGCAGAGAACGTCGATGCTGCAACGAATGAATCCATCTTCACCCCAATCCATCCTCTTTGGCTTCTTCTCCTTCTCCTTCTCCCACACGCAATCCACCAAAGAGGAAGACGCGTAAACTCAATCATTATCCAATCCAAGATCAAGCAGAATCAAGTGCAATGGCATTGACGCGCTTGCAAAGCGGCCAGAGAGAGAAAGAAGGCAACAGTCAGCACAGCAGGATCGAAATGCAGATGGAAACAGATCAGTTAGGTGAGTGGCAACCTTTGCTTTGATTCAATAGGAATTGAAGATGATACATTCAGTAATCAGGACATAGAGATTGGCTATCACTATCACAAAGGAGAGAGCATCTCATTCTCATCCTCATTCCTTTCCATCCTTGACTTCTGCTTTGGTATCACCCTTTGCAGATCCTTTCGACGATCAACGGGACGAACTGGACCTTTTAGCTCCCACTCAGCAATTCAGTCAACATTCAGGAATCAATGCAGATTCACCAAACGGCTCTCAGTCTACCATCCGATTGGGATACTCTTCAGACCCCTCTCTAAAGGCCAATTCAAGTCGACTGCCTTCCTCTTCTCAGCCTCGATCTCGAACTCCAACAGGGCAAGACTTACTCAATCTGTCAGATCTCGAAACAGCCAATCTGTTATCTCATTTGCCAGTAGCACCCTCGATCAGAACCCAAAAGATTAGGAGGAATAGTGATCCTGCTCTAGCTCCCAATCTTTCCCACTCTGAGCTTCGAGAGCATAGCAATGGAAAAGACAGGTATAGAGGAGGTTCAGTACCTCCTGAGTCG
>JASXTE010000760.1:2500-24036 GCA_030280995.1 Hemileia vastatrix | reverse complement strand
GGTTATGTTGATTGACTGTCCATGTCCACTTTACGAGATCTTTTTATCTTCTGAATTTAGGAAGTTCTGTGATGTGAAATTTATTTTCTAATATCGTTTCTTCTTATATCTTTTAGTTAAGTTTTATCTTAACTTATTATTTAATAAATCCTGATTACCCTATTTTAACCCCCCCCCCCCCTACACATGTGTTGACCCTGGTTTAGAAATATCAATTGCTTTTGAGCAGTATTCATATACAAATCCAATGGTTAGTATAATTATAAAAATAAGACCTACAATTAGGCCATAGACTGATACTATATTTAGACATACAGCTACAGGATAGAATAGCGCAATCTCTAGATCAAAAATTAGAAAAAGAATCGCTACAATATAAAATGCAATACTAAATGTATTTCTCGGGCTATCTACATTATTAAATCCGCACTCATAAACAGAAATCTTCTCCGGGTAAAGGCTGCTAGGTGCTAGTATTATATTTAGAAGAAGAAGAACTATTACTAGGAATAGAACAAAAAAGATTATTACTGTTAGTGTCATATTAAATAGTTCATAGTGCCAGTTCAATGCTATTTACAAGAAGTTCGGAATCTAGTATAAAAAAACATATAAAGGCTGTACAGGATGCCATTGAATATGCATGAATAGAACTTATATTATAATTGTCTACTCCTTTAATACCTTGTCATTCCCCTCTCTCTATACTTTGTATATCTAGAGCTGGGTTATTATTTATTAGTGTTTTATATTTTACTTTATACTTGTCTTGTGTTATTTGTACTACTGGTTCATCAAACATTATAATCTTAATTATTTTTAGATAATATGAGGCACTCACTACTGAACTCATAATGGTGATGATAAAAATCACATAGGCTCCCTCCTCAACTGAAGATCATAGTACATTCATCTTAGCTATAAATCCTACTAGTGGTGGTAGACCACTTATTGAATATATACTTATTACCATACTTATAGTAATTATACTATATTTACTATATATCTGTATTAGATCTGATATATAATTGACACAAACACCTGTTCCAGTTCTGGTCCTCCTACTGTGACAGGATCATTACATGTCTCATAAGCTATAATACATATTCAAATTAGAATAGATGAAATACTATATTGTACTATATAAAATAGTAGCGCATTATTACTTGTCTTCGTTTCTAGACTTAGACATATAATTATTAGTCCTACATGACTAATCGTACTAAATGCTAGTAGTCTTCTTAGTTGTGTCTGTACTAGACCTGTTACTGTCCCCATCATTATTGATATAACTGCTACTACTAGTAGTATAACACATTACTTGTGTCGTTATAAACTCATTAGTTATTGTGAATAGTGCTGTCACAATTCCAATCTTCGGAAGGGTTATCAGCGCCATCGTTACTACTGTTGGTGTGTTCTGATATACATCCGGTGCCCAATTATGAAAAGGTGCTGCAGATACCTTAAATATAAATCCACTAAAAATAAACATTATCCCTAGACTTGCTATAGATCAGGGTTCGAATGAACTACTTGATATCCAGTGACTTATTCCTACTAGTGATGTACTTCCGGTACATGTATATATTATCCCCGTCCCTAGTAGAATAAATGCACTACTTCAGGCTCCTAGTATAAAATACTTTAGTGACGCTTGCACGGCATTTATTGAATCCCTTGCAAGGGCTGCTAGAATATATAGTGCAAACGATTGTAGTTCAGTCGCTATATAAAGGGTTATTAGATTATTACTCGATAGTATAATACTCGCACCTATAACACTAAATATCACAATTAGTGAATACTCTTTAGGTACTGCTGACCTACCTCATCCTTCACAACTTTTATTAAATCACACCCCACTAAAATTAGGTGTACTATCATTATTACCTCTTACATACCCTGTTTCTGTAGCATCCCTTTTCGAATCTCTTACTCCTTTCGTATTAAAAGTTATTATACATAGACACCCTACTGTAAATAGTAGCTGCTCTATAAACAGGGTTATTTCGGATTGATATTGTTGACCACTAAATATACTTAGTCCTTCAAAATCTATATTTATATTACCTATCGTTAGTATCCCACATGTAACAAAAATTATAACTGTTAGTCTCGTATAATGAAAAGCATTAACAGTGTTAGAATTTAGCGGAATCGCTAGACAAAATATTATTATCCCCATCAGAAGCACCCCCCACCCCTTCTTTATAAACATTTAAGTATCTCCACTATACCCTATTATAACGTACTATACTTTACATGTATCATTCCCTATCATATCCTATATATCAAAAATATAATAACCTACCCCCCCCCCTATCCATATCATACCCCCCCCCCATCATTCAGGGTAGGGTATATTATATATATATATTTTTTTTTTACTCTTACTCCTTTTATAATTTTATATTAATATTAAAAAATATAAATTTATTGATTTATTGATAAAAAAAACTTATTTTTATTTTTTTATTTCTTTATTTTTTATTTCTTGATCATATATATTTTTATATGTTAAATATTCATCACCCCCCCCCCCCCCACCCTATATAAGTCAATTTTACATTTAAAGGCTAGGCGGCAGATATATATCTATATACTTTATTAGCGTATAATACCACGACATCTTACTCTGAGAGATGGATATAAAAATAAATTCAACTTCCCCCCCACTCTTTACTTGACATTACTCTACATTATTTTATATAATAGGATAGGCAAAAAGCCTATGCATCTCCTATTTTATGAGTATAAAATCAGCCTATTTTTATACAAACTAAGCTAATCATTAGTTGTATAGCCTGGTCCATTATAATGGACCAGTTTAAAACAAAAACAATTTATAAAAAAAAGGGTAATTGATTTTATAGTGAATATATAATACAACCTATCCCACACCTGCGTGTGTGTGCGTTATATTGTCGCTGATCTTATCTTCACCCCCCTTTTTTTTATTGTGTTTAAAGTCTAAATCATGTCCACAAACTACTTAAAAATAACCATGTTATATGGCTTTATTGTAGTTATTATAATAACAGCACCTCCCCCTAATATTTAAGGTCGATTATATCAGCACACTCTCTCAGTTTTTGAGAGGGTTTAGGATCGTCATTCATAAATGATTGAATAAAAAGTTGTTATAACTAATCTCCATTTGATATCTGCAGCCGCCGAGCCAGGATATAAGCATAAGCAGAAGCATTAGATGTATATCTACTTATATATTATAAAAAAATATGACCAGACCCTCTTATCTTACTAATATTTTATTATGCTTCACATATATTCACTTCTATTCACTTATTCTATGCTTCAATTATAATCTCTTATATTATACTATATAAGACACCCTACCCTGCCCCTCTTTATTATTAATATATATATATATATACTTATATTATAATATGTTTATATATATTATATCACATCACCATTACTTTCTTTCATACAATCAAAAGTACAGGGAAAACATGAAGCTATTGAAAGCATATTATACGTAAATATCAACAAACAAAATACTTATAATACTTAGATTTAAACTCTACACTACACACACACGAATCTTTAATTGAAGTCATCACCCTATTTTTTAATAAAAAAAAAACCCATTCCATTTATTTAAAATACAATACATCATTAATATATGACAGGGTAAATCCTAGATATATTGTTTCACGACATGGACATAACATTCTTAGATTTATCCTGTCATGTCATGTTATTATGACATAATACACGCCCACAGAACTTGAACAAAAACCTATAACTATAAATAGATCTAGACCTACAAACGACATACTTAAATGACAACACCCCCCCATCTCTAAAAACAAAACCCATAATAGGTGTCTATTTAGAGAAATATAAATAGACGGTAAATGTAACGATTAGGTTATGTTATATCCCCCCCCTTTAAGAATAGGATCAGATCACATAAAATGTGATAAAAGGAATGGATTTAAGCAAAAATTAAATTAAAAGGGGGGGGGTAGGTTGCTGCTCGAATATTGCTCAGCAATAAAACAAGTCATTTTTTGATTTTAAGTATTTTTATGTCACATGAACATTATCTCGTATACGCAGGAGAGTGCAGCAGTGTATACATTTTATTTAATAAATTTAAGGTCCTTTTTTTAATTAAATAATGTACTACATGCCAGCATCGCATCCCTGAGGCTTGGTGACTTAGTCATTGGGTTCTATATATCACCACATTGCTTGCAATGTTAAATCTAGTTAATGAGGGCGTTACAATTATGGGTGTGTTAAAACCCTCACCTCACCTTATTAACCCCCCCATTCTGTCTAGGGTCTACTATATATCTCATAACATATATCTATTATTATATTTACCCATATATTTCAGGGTCGTTATGGCCTAATTAAGGTGTAAAACGAACGAATTATTATCACATAAATTTAAGTGGGTTAAGTATTTTAAATATCATCATCACTATATAGTGATATTTTGTAGTATCCCTAAGTTTCACGCTTATCCTATGACACACGATGGTTGAGTTAAATCATTATGTTGGCTTGTTCATATCATTTTATCATCTCTTATGGCACTTATATAAAATACTAAAATTTATTTTTAAGTCTATATTTAGTTTGGAACACACCACCACATTAGTGACTTTATAATCCATCCTATCATAACCATGAACTCTCTTGCGTGAAGCTGCTGCTTATTCGATACTCTACCCAGGCCTGCATTTACAAGTAGCAGGAATCGAACCCGCGTTTTCAAATTGGAAGTTTGACATATTAACCATTATACGATACTCGCTAAGTTTATCCTTATTTTTTTATTTCTTGCAAACTCTATCTCTTTTTTTCAAAAAAGCTTCAACCATTCTATTCAATTCTTAAATATTCAAGAATTGAATATTCAATTCTATTCTAGAAGACAACAACTTATATTAAATCTTACTCATAGCACATATGTCATGCTAAATGACACTTTTTATCTCTACACATATCTATCTTATACATATTTATATATTCATCTAGTTAAACTATTACTAAACTATATTCTACTCTACTCTACTCTACAATATATATTATATACTATTACCACTTTTATACTTGGTATATTGGGCTGAAACTTATACGCTCGATTCGAGACTATGGCGGCTAGTTGTTGTAGTTATAACCCCCTCCGCATCAAAGCAAGGCGACGTTGTGCAAAGCAAAGTAAAGCAATATGATGCAAAGCAAAGCTTCTAAAACTTAAAAACTTAAACTTTAGACAAACTGGTAGTTTATAATTTTGATAAATATAGTCTATAGGCGATATACATCCTCAGGAATCGAATCGCATGATAAACTTTTATTTATCTATTTCTATATCTTGGATATCATCCTAGTTTATCATAAATAGTGATACTGATTCAGTCATTCTGCCAAACTTTTCATTCCCTCATAAGTTTGTCATCGTGGGGTTGAAAAGATAAGACTTGAATGTCCTACACATCCTGAAGGGACCCTTACCTTAGTATATGCTTATAAAACTACGAAGACATTACTATCCTTAAGTGTGCTGGAGTTGGAGTCTCGTCTCTCAGGGTCATCTATCATATGAATAATATATTAATTAGGATCAGGACCTTTTTATTTTTTATTAATAAACATTTTTCATGAAAAACTACTCTACTATTATAGGTCTATAAGCTTAATTTATATTACATATACTAAATAGTATACCTATAAAAGCTAAGCTCGTTATAGTTATTCTCTACAGTGTTTCATTTTTAGTAATAATTATTACTAATTTGGGTCTAGGACTTTATTTATATTATAACTAACAATATTAGTTATATAATTAACATTAACATGTTAATATAAACTATTTTATTTAGTTAGTTTTATAAAGGACATTCTTTTTTAGTTATATGATTTATTCTATAATCCTTAGGGCCACACACATATTATTTTTTTTATAGAATAAAATAAAGCATAATAGATCATTGTGAAGGTACTCTTAAACTGATTATAAAATCAGGATACTATAACATTTATATGTTTGTTATATTTTTTTATTACTATAACTAATTATAAATCAGTACCCCCCCCCTCTGCTCCTTACTTACTTTTATTTATTTTTATTAATTATATTTTATATTTTAAATATAAATACATATATAACTATATATATATATATTTATATGGGTATGTCTATCTCAACTCTTATAAACATTTCATTTTTTAGGTTAAACTTTCCCCCTCATATAATAATATTATAATTTTTTATATAAATATTATATTTCTCTCTTCTCACAAATTTATTTTTACGGATATCCAAAAACCACTACATTAGGTTTTTATTATACTATTATATTATATATATATAATAAACTACTATTTTTATCTGTACCCCCCTTTCTCTAAACTTAGCAAAAACTTATAGAGTGCTATGGACGGGCTATATTAGCCATATACTATAGGTTATACAGGTTATAGTATATAACTAATACTACTATAATAATATATATATATATATGGCTACATACCAAACCCTTTTATGACACTAGTAGCCGCCATATCTATTCAACTTATCCATTTTTCATCAGTCGCCTCTAGACGTCATGATGTTCTATTTATTCTTATAACCCTAGGGGCTCCTCATAAGAGGAATACCCGTGTGATACCTTTCCTAACATAGATCACGTTTTATAGGACTTGAACCTATGTTTAACCAGCCGAAATGGTTAGTTCTACCATTAAACTAAAAACGCTGCAACGTCACGTAACCTCTTGGCCCTACCTATTCAATCACCCACCATTGTCATACTCAATATATTTTTTTTTATCTTTCTATTCTATTATATATTCTATATATCTCACCCATACCATACAATACCACTTTATTTCGTCTTTAGCTACTCTGAGTTATGTCATACACATTGTATGACATATAACTATCTCTATTGTGTATCCATATTATTTTAGTTTTATATTCTTTCTTTCTGTATCACTTACCCTCTCTATACTTATTCTATCTATAACTATGGCCACTCATCTCATCTTTCTTATTGACGAGATGGGCTGAGCGATACGATACACTATTTTTTATAAAATGCTATCTTGATGATAACCATTGTATCGAATGGAGGGTCCATAAATCTATCTTTTTCACTTCTATAATTTATTATTAAATAATAAAAAGGCCCTTTATTTATTTATAAATAACACTCACGTATGTGTTAGCTATCATAATCTACGATATTTGTCTTAATTTTAGTGGGCTCACCCCCCCATCCTATTTATTAAAACCCTTCCTAGACTTACTCTTTCACACCACAACACACCCATCATGCTCTTGAATATACATCCCATCATATACCTCCCCCCCCTCATTATAGTTGTCCTGATATGGAGGAGGTGAAGAGGAACAAAAAGTTTATATTTCATCCTATCCATAAACGTCTTAGTATGACTATGACTATATTTAAGCTAAAGTTATTCTATGATGGGTTAGTTTTTTTTTATACTTAAATAGCTTAAGTTTGCCTATACATTTTATTTAAAATGACGAGTAGGGGGATGACATCATAAGAACGAATCACGACAAAACTCAATCTCAGTTGAGCGTAACAATTCCTAGATACATAAAATTATCTCTCGGACTTGGATCCTAAATTTTATTTTTAAATGCGCAGCTTGCATTGATTTTATCCTTTCGCTTTTTTTTATTTTATTAAATAAAATTTAATTTTCAGGCTTCGCTTTTATTTTCATTCTTTATTTTATTTTTTTTTTTATTTTTAATTTTTTTTCTTTGACAAATCAAATAGGTAATGGTTAGTGTCACCCTCCTGATGGGGTTACGGTAAGGCTAGGGTGACCATAACCCTAATTTTTGAATCACATTCACCAACTTTATAGGCAGGGACCCGGGACCCTGGTTGTGAAGGATTCTTAAGATATAAGGGTTTAGTGCGAATAGTTGTTCTAAACCATAATCTTATATGTAATAATAGTTATTGTTAATAATAACTATAATAACTGTTTTAAATTTATAGATTGTAACTCTTCTCATCCCTATGATATGACTTAGTTAGGGCTCTAATTCGAATCCTAAACAACTCCACACTCTGGTAAAAGTTGGGTTTTAAAATTTACCTACACCATGTGGCGGGTGGTACTATTTATTTTTTTATAATGAAACGAAACTAAACACAGCGTGTTTTTATACGAACATTAGTTAAATAAAGAATACCAAAGCAATCGATAAAAAAACACCACAACACCTCGTGTACATTTTACGGATGGAGAGACTCGAACTCTCACGTCTTTAAGACACAGCAACCTAAATACTGTATGTATACCATTTCATCACATCCGCTATTCTATCCCTTTGCATCTCTTTTCTTATATCTTTATTTTTATATCCTGGCTCGGCGGCGGCGGCATTTAGTTATATTTTCTTCTTATTATATCCTTGACTTACATGAATATATAAATGTAAAACGTACGTACTACTTATAACTACTTTTTTTATTTTTTTTACAAGCTAAACTAAACTTTTTATCTTTTCAGTCTCACATAACCATGCAACATCATCGTTTCTCATGGATAAAACAAAACATATGATCCTTCTCTTTTCGTCGTTCCACTACATCCCCTCTATAACTATCCCCATATTTTTTGCTCTAGACTCTCATCACTCTTTATTATCTACTTTTATCTGCTGTTATGTTAGTTTTACGTTGCTTATTTCATTTTAAATATTTTTTTTTATTTAATTCTATTTTTTTTATTAAAAATAACATTTTTTGTCTTTTTTTTATTTTTTTATTTTTTTTTACACAGAGCACTGCACTCACTTTATTAAACATAATTGTCAAAGTGTGCTTATTACGATATCCCACTCTTTATACATTATGCGTAGTCTTACCCCTCTTATGAAATATCATTCTTGATACTTAACCCTGTGTCACCGCACACATGCTCTCGTGGCTCCTTATCATACTGTTCACCTACTTAAATTATATGATCTTACTTCACATAAAAACATATAGTTATATAATTTACTCCTCTTTACCTAATGCGGCACACACGTATTTGGATACTTAGCATGTACATATTTATATAACATTCTACATCCTGTTATAAGTTTACTCATCTTTTATGAGTTATCTTATATCGAATCCATCGCCATTATATATTATATCTTTATCATAAAAAATACTATTTTTTTAGTATTTATCGTATAAAATATCTATTTATTTTTCATACCATCTACCCCCCCCCATCCACATCCCATCTTTGGCTTTTTTATTCTTTTATTCTATGCGTATACACCCACCCCCCCCCATATATATTTTTATAGGCTTACCTGTACTTATAGACTTTATCATGATTATCATGATCATTATTTCAATACATTGACGCGTTTTAGCCCTATTACTCTACATTACATAATATATTTAAAATATAGTCTACTACGTCAAGTTTACTCAGGGGTAAAGAGTTACTTACGCTCATCAACTACATATATTTTTAATATATCAGGATTGTGGGTTTATGTCATGCATTTTTATGATATGATCATATACACTCTCATATGGAGTTCGCTCGTGTAACTTCACCTATACCCCCCATCACACCCCCTTCAGGCTTTAGCCTATCCATTCTAACCTTGCTCAGATGCAAGAAGGCGTGGACCGTATTAACTTTTAAGTTAAAACAATAATCATTATTTTATGGCTCTAATAATTAGATCGATCCTCTGGAGACTTCCTTTGGGTTGGTTTGTCTATTATCCTGAATACTGCAGCTAACCCCCCCCCCCCCCCCCCCCTAATTTTACTATTTACATAAATTTAACCCCTTTTCTTTTACTTTCATATATTAGATATATATACCTGAATAACGGACTAGGTTTAACTCTTTCACCTAATATTAATTAATACACCGATGAATGTAGGCTTGTTTTACGGAACAGGGATTTTTTAGAGGTACTAAAACTATTTTATTATATACTATATATATTATTATAATAATAACTGCTGTAGGATAAACGGAAAATAAAAACGATTTAATTATTAATACTCCCTGTTATTTTTGTATGGATCTTAATTGTATCTTATCACACATCTCGAATCCTTTATATAGATACTCACCCGATCCAATCATGTCTCAGAGGTTTATATTTGTTAAGGAATTAAAAATTATTGTTAGATATGAGCAGCCCGCCCATCAACACCCTGATCTATTTTATAATTAGGATGACCCAACCCTCGTCGGAACTTTTTTATTATGTATAAATAAGTGGGAATGACAGAATAACTAAACCTGTTAGTTCATGATATAAGCATGCATGCGCTATAATAGCTAAACGGAGTATCGGCATTGTTAACACCTCCCCCCCCCCTACTTATACTACTTTATACTTTAATTTATAAAGAAATGTATAATATGCGCGGGCAGCGGCGTTATAACATACTGTTATTTATTGAATAACAGTATGCAGGGATGGGATGGATATAGTTTTATTTAGTACCTGTTGTGATTTATATTACAATAGAGTCAACATTTCATTTTGTTATAACTGAACTGTAAGCATCTATAATGCCCCCCCCCATCCTCTCTCTCGTAATTATGAAATAGAGGGTAAAAGGTGGGTAGCAATTATATATATATATATATAAAATATGCAATACGACATTATCTATCGATCTTATGAACATCTCTACGTGGAAGGGTGTTGTTGAACTGACTCCATACTTTATCTTTAGCGTATGACGTATCCCTACATCAAGGTTTTAAATATATTTGTGTAAAGAATCAGAACACCCTATCGCTTGCAAAGATAGCCAGCCATCTGCAATTATCCTATTAGCTAGAGCTATAGGGTCAAGAATATAATATTCGCCTGAACCCATACCATAACGTAACAATCCCTTGAGGATAGACAAGAACAAGACAACTCTCCAACTTTTTATTTCCTTTCCTCGTTCCAAAGGCCTAGGTTTTGGACTATTCGAATCTGTCAGGGGTGCTTGGATAGAGGAGTAGAGAATCGCCGCGGTATTTTAATCCTAAAGCTATCATTTTTTTATATTGATTAAAATAAAATTACTGATAATTATCCCTAATATACATATTCATGAAAATAATACAACCTGATGGAGGCGAGGCTACTGGAGTTAACATGTCAATAAACTGATAATTTCAGTCTTTAGCCTAGTCATTTCACGAATATATCTATTTTATAATACAACATACTACTATAGTGTTACTCATGCAATAACTAGGGTGATTTTATTTTTTTTTATGACTTAGTCGGGAGAAAGGGGTTTTGTTCTATAACCCACTCCCCCCCCTAGTATTGTATTGTCTTCTATGAACACTTCTTATTTTAATAAAATAACTATTTTTGGTGCGTTCCGTTCAGTAAAAGAGCGAGCTGCTGTAGCATCCAGATGGATACATCACATACCCATACCCATTAATGACTCTTAGTTATTATTGTGAATAATCTAGAGTAAGAGCTTTTTAACCCCAAGATAGGATTTATCCTTATTATTTTATAATAAAGTACACTATTTAAAAGATATATAAATATATACGGAATTTACAAAGGTTAGTGCTATAAAAATATACGTTAGCATGACAGGCATTGTTATGCATTTTATTTATAGTCAATAATTATTAATAACCCTAGCGTTCCAATTCCAACCCTGATATTATTTGAGCTATTGTCATTTGGGTAACGATGATTACATTCCATTCCAATCAATTCAAATTCATTGTTACCGTAGTATTGTTTTTTTGATCTCATCCCTAGTTTAAAATATGTCTATGTCTGTCTTATATAACTATAACTCTCGGTTTGTACACCTTATAGTTGATAATTTACTCAACTCGTTGTTAAACAATGCTTATTTTAAGTAAAAGTTGTTCGATAAAATTATTTTAAAAGCTGAGGGTCGAGTTCATTAGCTTCGGGTGTGTGTGTGTTTTATACCTTTAAATATGGGGGGGTATGGGTATGACCTGTATGCAAAATATAGATTCGTGCTCATAACTCTGGATATATTTTATAACCCTATATCATCTGTGAAATGATTGAGTGTCCCCTGCTATTGCTATTGCCTCAGGAGTGTAAAGTAAATATATCTGAGGGAAGCTGAAGCTTGGCTGTTAAATTTTATCATTTAGGGTATTATATAATGGCGGCGGCTTCAGTTATTCTATTCCATTGGGCTCTTCTGCTATCATATCATATGATGATGTATCCTGTATAGAGTACTATATATATATATAATATAAATATTATTATTATTTATAATAATAAGGATCTAATCCTTTTTATGCCTACATCTATATCCATCTTGTATATAACCCATCAGGAATGAATCAGGTTATATACAGCATGACACCCCCCCCACATTAAACTCACCTTTCACACTATTTTCTCAAAAATAAACACCATAACTCCCTTTACTTACTAGCTTGATATTTATATCACCGGCCGCCGCAGGATATACACTAGTACATTTACAAAAGAATGTAGGTTAGTAACCTGTTGAACAGGAACTAATATATATAAGCCTATATCCAACAGGTGTTATTTTATATTTATAAAAATAATTGTTTTCATTTCATTGAGGGTGTGATAAGGTATTTTATAATGAGTAAAGCAACAGTGATCTGCACACTTATCTTGTTGGGATCTTAACCATAGTGATAAAGTAACGATTCTTAAAGATTCTTCATATCATATTGAAGAAGTGTCCAATTAGTTGTTCCTATCTTTATAGCTACTAGTCTCATAGATCGTTCTGTTTGTACACCTAGCTCGGGTTTCATCAGATCGGTGAAACTAGTTACATAGCCATGGTTTATTGGAAATTGTTCTTCTTAGAGCAGGTTGGGTTGTATTAGGAGTCCGTCCTACTGCCGTGGTACTGTGTTTTATTTTATACCATAAAAGGTATTGTATGGTCTGGTATTGTATGGTATGGTTTGAACACCTCTGATATACCTTATCGATATTTGAGCTCGTACCGAGGCGGATTTAGGTTTACCCTGCATCTTCTGAGTGATGTTAACTCTGGTTTCGGAAGTTTAATATAACCTTTACTAGACCCCCCGCCACAGTTAGTTGATTATATGAAGGTTTTAGCTTATCCATTTCTCTTTGCTCTGCCGCTAGAATAGCTGACTTACTAGAATCTGTATATTCAACAATATGGAGAATGAAACTTTCAATACCCTACTTGTATATAGCTCTAATGATAGGATATTTCATCTTTGAAGACTTATATATGACTTGACTGCATATAATCCCTTACTCTCGGTCGTATATTAACTGTAATAGTGCTACCTACGTAAAATTAACAGTTCTCACTATTTTCTCAAACACTTTATTTTTTTTGAATCTTATTCTTGAGTTCGTTGTCATAAATAGAATCCTGTACATTCACAAATAATTACATTTTAGTCCAAAATTGGACGAGTGTGCAGTCCTATTATATAATAAGGGGATATTATTATAATATAGTAGTAGAAAAGATAACCTTAGCGCTTAAAAAAACCTAGTTAGGATCAGGGTCTTAGCCTGACGGGATCTTTCTTATAACGATTCTTAAATATTTTCCCGTCATAAGTCTTGAGTGTCTGAGATGTTATCAAAAGTATTATGGCCGCTAGTCTCCTTGATCGTTCTGTTTGAGAACCTAGCTCGGGTAAAAAACCCGCTCAGTGAAACTAGTTACATAGCCATGGTTTTTTATAAGTATAAAAACTTAGTGCTCCATTGTCTTAGTCTTTCAATAGCATCAGGTGTACGTTTCTTTCCATAAAAGTTATTTTGCCCTCTTATTCTGATTCTGATTGATCTTTGAGCTCGTATCTCGGCTGATTTAGTCTTACCTTGCATCCTTTGTGAGATAAAAAGTGTGCTATTGCTATTTATATTGCCTCAGGTGTGTGTTTATATCCTTGACTAGAACCAGCAACCATTAGTTGGTTATATGAGGGTTTTAGTCTCTCGATTCAATTTGGCTCTGCTGCTAGAATAGAATAGTTGTCTTACTTGAATCCTGTGCTGTGTATTCAACAAGAATACAATTTTCAATACCCTACTTATTTATGGCTTTAATGATCATCATCATTATCAAATTTTTATCAAGTCTGCATATCATCTATAATTCTTGATCGTAGATTAATAGCACTACCTACATAAAGCTGCTTATTATTCACCTAATTCTCTCAAACATAGAATAGATACCGGACTTATCTTTAGTTGCTGTCCTAAAAGCTACGTCATGAGTCTTTATCTGCACATTCTCAAATGAATATAGCAAAATAAAAGTTGCTGAACGAGTGCTATTACATATACACGAGTCCAGCAATGATAACTTTAGGATAGGAATAAGTTATTATGAGTACAGCAGTAGGAAAGATATTATGAGAGAGAAGAGCCCCGTCGCCTCACTTAGTGCAAATCCTAGAATTGCGTATGTAAATAGTTGACCTCGCATGGCAGGGTTTCGTGCTGTACCGCTGATCAGACCGTGAAATACTACTCCAATCCCTACTCCAGCTCCAACTAGCCCAATTGTTGCAAGACCACTTCCGATAATTTTAGCACTCTGTAGCATGTTTTAATTTTTTTTAGCCTAGTCAACATTTTATATTGATACTATTTTGTTCTTATACCCCCCCCCTATCTCTATCTATTTGTATAGACTTACCCATCACTATCGTTTTTTTTTATTAAAATTAGTATAAACTATTGTTATATTACAAGAAGATTGTTTATTATTCTAAACAATAGTTCGATTTATATTGGTCGGGTCGGTTGGGCTATATTTTTTTATTATAGTATTTTTTTAATTATAAATTAATATAAAAAAATAGGTTTTATACAGAAACAAAATCTCATGACGATGCATGAGCAATAAGGATCAAAAAAGATAAGGCAGTCTATCTCTTAATTATGTTTATATACTTGGAACTCCATTTATATTTGCACTAGGGCTTATGAGTCTTTTTTTATATTATTATATTATATTTAATATACCTAGCTTGCTTTATACAGCATTTTATAAAATGTAATTTTATACCGGTTTACACATTAGAACATCGTATTATTCACCGCAAAATGTTATAAAACATCGACATTCTGCGTGTGTGTGGATTTAGTTTTAAAAGTTAAGTGGTTAAAACCCTGTGGGATAACTTGTTGACATCTACTTCAAGTGGCCGTCGTTTATATCTTACTTTGAATGATATTCTCGATTCGATAATCTTGTGAGGATTACAATTACATCACACGTAAAGTTATTTTTGGCAACCTTCTTAGCAGTAGCCTACATGTGAATTTATCTTTTCACAGGGTACATGGTCTTACCTCCCCCCCCCTCACATTTCCTATCTTATTCTCTCTCAGCATCTAAAATCATTCGTGTTTTTTTGAGACTCAATTTTATTTCATAAATATCATGAAAAGATATTTTAATAAACTCAACATAAACTGAAACTAGGATCATTACCCTGTTAAAAAAGTTTAGCAGACGTTAATAGGACGTTAAGTGGACGTTTTTATCTATCACATAAAATTAAGTTTCAAGAGTCGGCGTAGCCACTATAGTATTATTATAGTTATAGTCGTGGTTATTTTTTAAGTAATAGTTCTAGTTATTGAAAACCAATATATCAGATCCCTGAGAATATTCATATGAATATAATAGGAGCCGGCAGAATAGTCGAATGTGGGGAATCTCATATAATCAAAATCACATCATTCTAAAGACATTCACACGTTTTAGACATAGACAATCAACACTCGACCTATATCTCTATCGAGTGTCCTCTGCCCAATTTGCACCAAAAACATATTATTATATATATGCACCACTTTACGCCGATTATGCTTATAACGAGATGGCCATAGCCACACAAAATTGTCGGGTCGGCGGTTTTTTTTATATACATGATGACAACTATTATATTATAATTATATTTCAATCGCGGCGGGGGGACCCTATAGTTATAGTATTTTATATATAAAAAATAATGCACACCAAATTCGGCGGGGGGGGCTGCTTATTGAAAGGAAAAGCATTATCATGGTCTTATATGACTTATCAACTCCCTATCCTCTACACTCTATTCACAACTCTCTACTCTGTACTATCTACTTATGATAGCTTAACGCTCACTCGGTTAATTTTAGCCTAGTCTTTCACGAAAGCGAGCGATATTTATATTTTATATATTTTATATTCTTTAGGGTATTTTAGCGTGTATAAAGCTGAACAGGTTGACCCTTTTTAACAGAAGCTAAAACGCAGGAACTGTAGCGCAGCGGGTTATGAGATTTCCCGTACTTGCGCATCTCATGGCTATAGCTTTTCATGGCTATAGCATTTTTATTTGTTATTTTGATAGCTTATCCTGTTGCATAGCTTTAGTCTTTTATTACTTACTATGTCATTGTTACAGCTATAAAAATATTTATATTTATACAATACGCGTTGACATGGGTTGATTATTTTTGTCCCTTCCTTACTACCCCCCCCCCTTCACATCTCATTTCTCTTCAAATTTATATTTTTATATATCTCTCTGTTTCTATTGAAATTAGATAAAGGCTCTCAACAAAGAAAAACTCATTTAAACAATATGGGTAGGGCCTCTTTTTATCCACTCATCTGAGCATAAAGGATATGATAGGATATGAGTTACAACAAAGAATAAAACTACCTGGCAGGACACTCTATCCTGTTTATACTTATTTTTATGCCTGCTTTATTTTATTTGCTGCCTTTGGCTTTATTGACTTTTATTCTCTATTACACACCCCCCCCCATTCTTGGTTCATCCCCCCCCTTAACCTCGTATATATATATTATATATCCTTTAATTTTTAGTTTCCCGTATTCTTGAACATCACTCATCATAAATATAACACTAGCCCTATTAGGGGCTATTAGTTTTATCTAGTTATTTAAACCTTCTTTATACTTTATATCTCAAAACAAAAACATTATCCCCACCCCCCTCATTTTACCTGAATATATATTATAATAATTCCTATCATGATATTATAGCCGTTTTACAAGGGCAATAGGATTTGAACCTATAACATCCAGTGTTGAAGACCGTTACTCTACCATTGAGCTATACCCTTTTATTTATTTTTGATAGAGAATCAAATTCAAATTTTTAATCAAAATTAAAACTTACTTATCAATCTCTCTCTATTCATATTTTACCCTTCTTCATTATTATAATTATTTTATTATATTATTATATATATATATATAATTATACTATATATTATATATATATATATATTATATATATGACCCCCTCCCACGCAGCATGGCTGGGATAGGGTGGGTGTTAGGAATCAGATCGAATATCTACATCTATAAGATTAAATATTTTTTTCACCATCACTACTCCTATATAACCTATTCATTACTCATATACATATATTTATAGGGTATGGTGACCCACACCTCCCACCCTCACCCTACACTGTTTATAGTAGTTTTTTTTTTATATATATGGATGGATACTTCCCCCCTCCATCCCTTTCCCAACCCCCCACCCCCCCATTGTCAACTCTACTCAACTCTACTCAACTCTATATGGATGAACCCTTTACTCCACCTGCTTACTCCGCATATGTGGAATATATGTTTAGTTACTAACCCTTTCATCAAGGTTCTACAACCTACACTACGCCGCAAGTTTTATTAGTAAGTGAAGGTTTAAAAATATAATTAACCAATATCATATTCTTGCTCTGACGCATAAGCGCTGCATCTCGTGTACATTAGCTCCTAACCACATGAGGCATACACCTTCTCGCTCGGTGTTTTTATCTAATTATTTATCATATTAGCCATATGGCCATCTAGCTGCGGTTCCTTGTTGATATGATAGGGTATAATATTATTGAATTATATTCAATATGATCTTATATATTATATATATGTTATAATTATATTATTATATTATATATAATTATATAGGATCTTTTTTTATTATTATTTTATATTATAGGATATTTATTATTATATTATATATATATATATATATAATATAGTACACACCTTTTAATTTTATATTAAATATTTTTTATGTCTTTTATGCTCTGTGTCTGAAGGTATAGTTTTATTTAGTTGAGTTGAGTTATGGATAGTCCGTAGTTTTATTAAACTGCAATATTAGAATAATAATAATATAATTTTATAATATCCCTTTTTCAAAAAAATAAAAAGTTTTGTCCTTATACTATATATTATTTTAAAAAAGGGTTGGGTTTCAGGGAAACTGAATAGGATAGATCCCTGACACTATCCGATCTAACTATCCATAAAGAGATGAGATGGGTCACAAAGCAGTTTCAGGTTATAAGGGCTGGATAATGTCTATCGATCGGAATAGCCAGCGGTGCTACCATGATGAGCGAGAGCGAGCCATTTTGTCTAGGACTTTTTTTTATATTAGACAAGCATTCAGATAAGCAAGATTCGAACTCGCATCATCGCCCGCCCAGAGAGCGTACCTCACCATTCGGCCATTATCTGTACATTAAATCAAAAAATACCCTACCCCTTAGCCTGACCCTCCCCCCCCTGTTTTTTATCCTTTTTAGCAATAATAACCTTCACAATATATATTATATATATAGATCCATAGCAGGTGTAGTTTTATACTATGCATGAATACAACCTGATTGCTATTATAGCCATAGGATATATTATTCTATTCTATATAATAGCAACAGAGTAAAACAGCTACAAAATAGAATAGCCTAAAAGTGCTAATATAAGGACTGGACTATTTGATAGGATAGTAGAGAATAGAATTGAATGGAATGGAATAGCAATAGGGTTTTATATCACTGATAGGTGATATATACTATATATATAACTATATTATAGTTACATCCAGAGAGGATGATGAGCACAAAAACAATAAAAAGAAAATGTCACTTAACTTTTATTTAACCTTTTACTTTAAACTAAAAATAGTATGCTAATTAAATTTTTAGAGTCTAAAGTTGGAAGATATTCACACATTACATGAATCACTATATAAGGATAAATATAGTGATATATTTTTTTATTTTTATATAAAAATATATTATATATATATGGATAAAGATATGTTTATATATTTCATTACGCGGATATGATTGATTATATATACGTGTATGATTCTAAAAATGAAATGGGTCCACACTCGATACATGCGTTGCAGTGTTATACGGTGCAAGACTATGCCCATGCAAAACCCTATAAAGTCAACGCATTGTTTATAGTGTACACCCTTATGCCATGGTTCTTAGGTGTGAATTTTTTTTCTTTAATAAACAGCATGTTGTCATTTTTTATGAAATTTTGATCTAACATGACAGAACAGAACCCTTTCGGTTTTGGCATTCATCACTCACCCCCCCCCCCCCCCCCCCCCACCCCTTGATTTTATTTGATTGTCTTCATTGTATAAATGTGTGTATTATAAGCTATACTCACATAAATTATGTGCCTGAATCTTATTCTTCTTCTGTGAAGATGAGAAGATATTATATCTCAAAAATTAATGAGATATACATATAGTTTATTAGACCTGTAGCATTTCATCATTAAGGATTTGAAGGACTAAAGGCTATTATTTATAATGTAACCATAGTCTAAGTATATGTTCATGATAAAAGTTAGTTGTCATTAGTACAGTTGAGCTGGTTTTGAAGAACAAACATTTCACCTACTGCCTATCTAAGAGGTTGTCTTCCTCTATACCTAATATTTACTGTTTAACCCTATCATTACCCTTAAAACCCCCCTTTTACGTACGGCCCTCTCTCTATGCAATCTAGAGAGAGGTTACGGCATCGCTGCCATAGTAGTTAAATTATTTTTAGGGTTTTATTACGCTTAATATAATTAATTATATGATAAAGGATAAGTCTTTATAATAAATAAATTAGATAATGCTTCATTGGTTTTCGTATTTGATATGCTTTCAATACTTAAATCCTTGATCGTAGCTGCTCTTCAATGCTATACCTATCTCTCTCTTCATTATATATATTTTTTATATATAACTCCCCCGCTTGCCTGATTGACTCATTTTAATATAACATCCTTATCCTAAACACCTTGCGGTGAGCTTAAAAAAATAAGGATTTATGATATATTTTATGAGCGAGGAATTTTTTTCTTCTTGAAAGAATATATTTAACAAAATAAAAACCAGAGGATCACGATCTACTGGTCCTTTCGTACTAAGAGATCTTATGAAGTTATTATCTTTTTTTCCTGAAGATATAAGCCGTACTGACTCACGTCGTACTGACATTATGTTATTGCAAGGTATTTTTTTACCTTTGCTCAATGACTCACGTCACTGATCAGACTATATCATCAGATAGCATATTTTGAATATCCTACCTGCCGGGCACTCGTGTTAGGTAAATGGCTAGCACTGCACACTTATTAGTCGTTGAACGTTCATGCGTCTACCGCTGTCAGCTACGACAGGTGCTGACGCAGACTTCGCTGCAGATTGACTCTCTAAACTCATATTACTCCTATGCTTGGATATCACATACTTTCACCCCCCCCCTACCTAAGTCTTGCACTGTGTGAGCGTGTGTTAGTCCTTAGTTGTATAAATGATTATTTTAAAGAGTGGTCTTTGCAATTCACCCGGTTTTCTATTTTATAAAAATATAAGACTACTTCATCTTCCTCTATCATTCTCCCCCCCCTCTATGCACCAACACCAACCTGGTATAGATAGGGAGTACATTTTTTACATATTAAATAGGGGCTCTTTTTTTATAGATCGGATCCGCTCATATCTAGCCTGCTGTGAAGAGGCTACGCAAAACAAATGTTGACAACAAGACAAATTATAAACTGTTTATATAAACTAAAAAAGGTATACTATATTAACATTCCCTCTCTCTACAAACCGATTGATTTTCTATAGCATAGAGTTATTAAAATGAGAACTTACTCTAACTTGTTGTTTATTAAGTTCAAGCTTCCCCCCCCCCTATTGTTATAATGTACAGATCTTTCTAATCACGAATATTAGGAGTGAGTGGAGTTATAATACTGAATTGAATTAGGTTGTAATGACAAGTTATAGTAGCTCTACTTCATACTTTGTGAAGGAAGGTAGGGGTTTTTAACCCCCCGCCCGGGTCCAATCAAAACACTACCACCCCCCCCCTTATTATATAATAAGAGCTACAGAGGTTAGTAGTTCACTGATATGAGTTAAAACTATTTTAACAAAAATAAGGCCGTGCAGGTGCAGCCCTGAGTTATTTATATAAAATAGCGTTCTGTCATTATTTGACCCCCCCTCCACGCATCCTCACCACACGTGGGGAATGAGGGGTTTATTGGAGGCTACAGTTTTAGTTTTTATCTGAAGGATGTATTATTATTATTATTAGCTGTAACAAGTATCGTATCTCTCTTGGTGCTGTATTTATGTTATCAAAAATATCAATATCATACGTCCCCCCCCCTCAGCGA
>JASXTE010000612.1:0-34028 GCA_030280995.1 Hemileia vastatrix | reverse complement strand
ATTCATAAAAAAGCCTAATTCAATTCTTTTTTGTTAAGTTTAATTATTAAAAAAGAAGAATAATCTTCGATCATTGAACTGGTTCTCGTTGACAGTTAACAAGCAACACCCAATGTAAACACTCAAATGCAATTGTAAATTTAGTGAGTTAACAGTTTGCTGATAATCTTTACCTTAAATTTGTATGAAAGGCCGATTTTGACTGTTGCATCGATCAATCGATCATAATCAGCTGTCAATGGAATTGATTAACTCTAATCAAACAATCAGTTTCATGAGGAAAATTGATTAAATTTACTTTTGCCTCTTTTGTCATACATTTGACTTGATCAGGATGATTCACACAAGTACATATCATTTGTCGGCAAGAGTAGACAAAGTGATATCTGATGATGATGATGATTCAAATTGGTTAAAAAAAGTCAACATCTCGTGAAACCACATTATACATTCTATGAACGTACTTAATAAGGACGAAACTTTTGAGTAAAGTCAAGGTCGTTGTGAACAATTGTGCAGAGAAAATAAGATGACAACAATTGAATAATTTGTTTAATGAACTAGTTGACGAGATCATGGAAAAGGGTTGGTGTGCGTGCCTCATTCTTTATTCATTGCATGTCCAATAGCAAGAAGAGGTCGATGGACTAGTGGCGTCATTTACACAAATTGCAAATGGACTCATCTTACCCCTGCATCATGGTCAAGGACATGTGAACAAGTGAAATGTTCTACCTTGTCAACTGTGGCCGAGAGAAGATAGTTGATACTTGGTGGGGCAGATATCATCAACAGCCTGCTCCAAATGACAGAATGACTGAATGACTGAATGACAGAATGAACTCTGAGTCCCAGATGAATGAGCAGATATATGGCAGCATAAACTTGTTGTTCTCTTTCCACTTTCCCTTTGCCTGCACCAGTGTCTTTGTTGCTTGTCATGCTTCTTTGGTGCAATCACAGTACTTTGTTGACAAGTGCATCGAAGAAGACCATCTCACCAACTTTACCACTTTGTCATCTCATCATTTCACTCTGTCAATCACTAGATCACAGTCTAACCGCCATCAGCTAAATAACAACAACTTTTAACATCAATCCTCCAGCTAATTGTCTTTGTGTGTATCAGTCGACTTATTTGTTCATCTGTTTATAATTCGCTTTTTATCCTATTAGTGCACACTCTGCACTTTCTTCACACTACAAACTTTATTCAAGTGAAATTACTTTGTTGTAATTTATTAACTTGGCACATCCACCCTCTTGAAAAAGTGAGTTTTTTTGTTCGTGATAATGATTAGCTCATTCTTTTTTTCTGTCGAGTGTCACCTTTTTGTTTGTTAACCAAGAGTATGTTTTATCTTTATCTTTTGTCCTGTGTATCTCAAGTTTCATCTTCTCCTTTTGAGATTTGCACAAGACACGGAAGTCATCTTCGTTTTGCATTGTCTCCTCTTGTCTTTTTAAGGAGAGAAGAGAGGAACCATTTTTGGCTGCCGATCAAGTTAATTTTGGGAGAAAAGAAGACTCGACCGACCGACTCGATTGACTCAATAGACTCGACCACATCGACAGAACAACCAATAGATCGGGACATCCATTTAGCATCCTCATCACCTTGATATCATGGCAGACCAAGAATCTTGTAAGACGTGGAACGATTCAATGGACTCCACGGATAAATCAAAAAGTTCAAAAATTCCCAAATCAGTCTTTTTTATCATTGGAAATGAATTTTGTGAAAGATTTTCCTACTACGGAATGAAAAGTAAGTAATTGACTGATTGTTTGTCACTTGTCATCCATAAATTGTCATCTTTGAGTTTGTTTAAACTTGACTCGTGTCATCATTTACTCGGTCGCTTTTACGATGTCCTGCTTAAACCTGTCGACATGTGACTGCACTTTGGTACTTTTCCATAAAAAATCACTTTTCTACTTTATTCATATGTGATATGCAGGATGATATGCATTTGTTTCTTCAGGACATGTCTGACTCTTCTATTTTTGCATTTTGTCCTTTTGTGATACTTTTATCCCCTCATTTTGTCACCCCATTTAAACTAACTTCCAGCCTCAATTTGCTTGTTTATCGTGGTGACATCATGATGGCGTTATTGCCAACCTTAATTGTACCAGTGGATGAAAAAATTAACAGGTATTTTGTCCATTGTACATCATGTGCGACAATTCAACCTTGACCTGTTGCCTTGATCAATTGACTCAAGAATCCAGATGATGTGAATCATCACAAAGTTCATTTTCATCTTCATTTGTCTCTCATTACATTTAAATACTCTCACTCAACCTTGTTCATATATTTATACTTGTTTTCAAGTACAAAAACAAAAGACTGACAAAGTTGATTAACAATGAGAAATGTCTTTTTATGATCATTATGATAATTGGTATTTATGTTAACTCATGGACATAGCAATAGACGAGTTTGAAATGATGTTTGATGCAGAGAGTGTCTTTGAATCTGAAAAGACTGATGATGATGGCCATAATTATCCTTCAGATCACGCGACTGTCAAACAGTCTATAGAGTAGTTGCATCATTTGTCACTTTACTTGTCATCATTAAACAATTTCCTCTGGTAACTGAATGATACTTGTATTACACTTCGACAAGTGTGACGCTCGAGTCAACTTGTTCATGGTGGTTGGTGACTTGTTTTCCTTTATACCTTTTTTCTTTTTTCTTCCTTTCTTTTTTTATTCTTCTTATTCTTTATCCTCTTCTACTACATAATTTGATTCGCATGAATACAACTTGCATGTTCACATGTTTTCCTGTACAACACAAGCAGATGAACAAAAGACCACCTGACAAAGGTGCAAAGGCAACAACCAAATCAAAAGTAACACCTTTTGTGGTAAAATTGGCCCATGTGTATTTATTTCACTTGACTGCGTCCAGTCAATTGACAATTGCGAAAACAATTTCCACAAACATTTTTCCTATTTAACCAACAATTATCATGAGCATCGACCGTGTTCTTTGTTTAATCTAATTAGCATTAAATGTTTATTCACTTGTTGTAATTTTTTTTTCTTCTCACTAATATTTTGTCAATTCGACAGCTGTCCTCACATTGTATTTCATGAATGTTCTCGCCATGAGCCAAGATGAAGCTACTACATCCTTTCACTTTTGGAACATGGCTTGTTACTTTACCCCGGTCTTTGGAGCTATTCTAGCCGATTCAGTTCTTGGAAAGTACAAGACAATACTCTACATCAGCTGTCTTTATGCTGCTGGTTCAATTGTTCTATCCGTTGCAGCTTGGCTTGAAAAAAGGTAAGCAAATTGTTCTGACAATTATTTTATTCTTCAGTTGTTTGTTTGTTTTTCTTGTTGTTTGAAATGTTGTTTAACGTTACTTTAACTGTCAAAAATTATTTGCCACTCAAAGTGACAACTGATAAGTAACAGTAATTGACTAACTTGCTTAAACTTGCTTTCTTGTTGATGTTTGACTTTTCAATTTGCCATTTTCTTCATCTCCAGCTGGGTTTCTGTTTTGGGCCTCGTTATGATTGCCATCGGCACAGGAGGCATAAAACCTTGTGTATCGGCATTTGGAGGTGATCAATTTGGCCCTGGCAATGAAAAAGCTCTCCAGTGGTTCTTTTCGCTCTTTTACCTGTCGATTAACTCTGGTTCGCTCATATCAACATTTGTTACACCGATTTTTCGAACACAAGTTGACTGTAGTCAACGAGGTGACTGTTTTCCCCTTGCATTTGGTGTCCCTGCACTTCTTATGCTTGTAGCTTTAGCTCTTTTCTGGCTTGGACGTCATTTGTACGTTCGAATTCCACCAGCTAAAGGAAATATCATTCTTCAGACAACTAAGTGCATCTTGGTAAGTTAGAATAAAGTTTCGAACTTTCTAATTATGTCTCCATCAATTCTTCCCTTGACAGTACGCAACATGGGCCAATTTGAAAAACCTATTTACTAAAAAACATGCCGACAAAAATCACTGGATTGATTTAGCTGAAGGAGAATTCGATGTAAGTATCATTTCCATCATCTGTACAGTCTAGAAAGCAATTTTTTACATTAGAATACAACTTGTGCACTTTGATTCTTTCTCATTCACCTGTTAATGTCAAAGTAAGGAGGATGCACTGTGAGTGTGATGTATAAAGGGTTGCACTTGATGAATTGCATCAGTTGTAACCAGCAAGCGAGATGAGGAAGATGCTGAAGATGCTGAAGATGGAAGATGCAAGATGTAAAAGATGCAGAGTTGAACATTCACAAGGAAGAACGAAAAAAGAGAGAGAGAAAGAGAAAGAAAAAAAGAGGGAGAAAGAAAGAAAGAGAGACAAACCAGTCATTGGCAGAGTCAATTAACACTTACACTTGAGGCTCTTGACTTGAAGAAGAGCAAAAAGGATAATTGCATCCCGATTGCTGTCGGTAGCCACGACTTTGAACATCATGAGTAATTAATATTCTTCCCTGTCCCTGACTCATTTTTACTTTTCTCCATGTACGTTGGTTTTCTTCTTCTTCTTCTCTTTCATCTTCTTCCTTCTCTTCTTCTTCTTCTTCTCCTACTTTATGTGTTTCTCCCTCTCGTCCATCCTCTCGCACCCAGAGCAAGTTGATTAATGACGTCAAGGCAGTTACTGGTATACTTTGTTTATTCGTACCAATTCCAATATTTTGGGCACTTTTTGATCAACAAGGATCACGATGGACACTTCAGGCAACTAAAATGAACGGACATGTATTTTCTTCGTGGTACATTACACCAGATCAAGTCCAAGTGATCAATCCTGTGTTGATTGTTTTAATGATTCCACTTTTCGAATCAGTCATTTATCCAATTTTCAGGAAAATTAATATTTTACAAAAACCTTTGCAAAAGATGACTTGTGGCGGTGTTTTAGCTTCTATTGCATTTGTTTCTTCTGCCATGATACAGCAAATGATCGAATCACAAGAACCACTTGTACCGACAAATAATCAATTTTCCCTCACACTCATCAATGGCAACAATCATTGTAACCAATCACATTTTATTACCCTTCAATGGCAAGGACATTCACTTAGAAAACCTCTGCCGGACTTTCTAAAAGTTTCTTATGACATTGCCGATGGTGATTTTGCCAATCAATCAAGTAATCACTTGAATGTGATCAGTGAACAGTCAGAACATTCAAATTCTTCCTCTTCTTCTTGTTTCATCAACAGTAATCAGTTTACTTTTCAACCAGGACAATCGCTTTTGTTATACCTTAATCCGAGTGGACACTTAGTTCAAGTGGCTCCTGGACACTTTAAACATGTGAGACCTGAAGGTCAATCAAGTAATCTCACGGTTATTTTTAACAAAGATCAATGCAACTCCAATCATCATCTCAATGGCAATTGTACCTCAGTCAACAGTGGATCATCTTTCGATGGACAAATGTTCTTATTGCTCAATTCTCCTCGTCACAAATTAAACGTATCAATGGTAGACATTTCATCAGAGACAAATGTAAACAGTGTGTATGTCAGTCCGATCATTCAGACTGAATCACCTGAAGGACCGTACGATGTTAAAATCGATCAGTTAAATCTTGATCAAGAGTATCAACTCTCATTCACTCCTGGATCCCTCAATGCCATCGTGATTGAATGTTGCCAGGTGAGGCGCTAACAGATTTTCATTAGCAGCAATTAAAAGTGATTATTGATTTATTATACCGTTTTATCTTGTTGTTATCTTTTTATCTTTTTTCTTCTTCTTTATCCTTCTATCTTTTCAATCATCTTAGATATTCACCGTTGAAATAATCGCTGGACACAAAATCCCAATGTTACTACAGATAATTCCTTACATCATCATCACAGCAGGAGAAATATTGTTTTCAATCACTGGACTTGAATTTTCTTACTCACAAGCACCAAAGTCGATGAGATCAGCCATCACTGCTGCATGGTTGTTGACCAACTCTTTCGGCAATCTCATCGTCATGGTGATTGCACATGCCAAGTTGTTTCATCAACAATCGTATGAATTTTATTTCTTTGCTGCTCTCATGTTAGTGGACATGGGTATCTTTGCTTTGATCGCCTGGAGGTATCAACCTCATTCCCAAGTGTCATCTTCAAATACTAACAGCGATTCTTTTAGCAAAGAATCAACTGAATGCATACAGATCAAAGATACTTTTTCCCATGTAGACAAATAAAGTGCAATAGTGACAAGAAGAGTTTTGTTTTACAAAAAATTGTCTAGACAACTGGTTTACCCTCATCCGAGTTAATATTGTTAAAGGTTTTCATTCATTTGAGATAATTTGTTGTTGAATGTTCACTGTTTATATTTCATGCACGAAAAGTATATTTTACCTTAGTGTGTGAGAATCATGTTAAATTGTGTTTTATTGATAGTGTATACGATCAAATTAACTTCCCAAAAGCAGTGAATTATCAGGGTAAATGGATAAAAGGAGAAATTGATGTTATTCCATGTTATTTATGTAATTGAGACAAAGAGTTGCACGGCGTGCGGAAAAGTGACCTCAGTATCTTTGGTGTATCATCATAATGGTCGACTAGAAGTAACCTTACTTCACTCAAACAGGGCAAAGTCGTCAGGTTGAAAGTTGCAAAGTTGCAAACTTACAAACTTACAAAACTCGCAAAGGATTACAGGTGAGAGCTGTGATGAAGAAGATTGAGAAGATGGAGAAGATGACAGAGGAAAAGGAAAGCGCCAAAGAAGGAGAAACAGGAGAAAAGGAAAAAGAAGGAAGAGAATGAACAGAATGAACAGAATGAAGAGAAAGAAGAAGGGTAAAACAAATTAGATATTACGTGCAGTTCATCAAAGAGGCTACCACATTCGGATCCTCCTTTTTAATGAGCATACACAGAGTCAGAGATTTTGGACCTGTAGTTAGTTGAGTTTGTTCAGTTTGTTCAGTTTATTCAGTTTATTCAGTTTATTCAGTTTATTCAGTTTATATCCTTTGCCTTAAGGTTGGCGGTGCTGGTTGCATGAGTTGGAGCTGCTTCATCAACTGGCCAGACCTTCACCTGCCCAGAAGGTGAAGGAGGCTTCAGATGCCTCTCTTCAAATGGTTCCTCTTTTATCTCTTCTTCTCTTCTTCTTGTATTTTTCTACCTGATGCTCATCCATCCTCTGCTTCCTCGGCCAATCATCTGCTCTATTAATACTTTTGTTCCTGCACCACCGAAAGGCATTAACTCTGCCAGTGCACTGTATCATTTACAGCCACTGGACACCTCACTTGCAAATGATATGCTCTTGATATTCCTCTTTCTTTCATCTTCTCCTTCTTCTTCATCTATCCTTTTCTTTTTTATTTCTTCCCTTCCTCTTCTTTTCTCTTCTTTCCTTTTCTCTCCAACTCCTTCGTCACACGGACAAATTGGATTTCCGGTAAAAAGTCTTTGCGTCAAAGTGGACACTTATGAACATTCAGCCAAATCTCCTTTTGTGCATTAGTAATTTACATTTCCAGGACTTTCTATTGAATATTTCGCCACTTCGACAAGTTGCGCATGAAACCTGATTATCGATCCAACTGGATGCAACGATTCTTTTAAAGGAAAAGATCAAGGACAACTGACACTCTCTCACTTTTACTTTCTCTTCCTCTTTTCATCTCTTTCCTCTCTTTTTCCTTCTATTTGTATGCTTTCCTCTTGATCGCCTTCACCTTCATCAGGTTGATAATTGAACTTGTCGGCCCTCCTCTTTCTCTTTGCCTGCTGGTCTTGTTTGTCGTCGTTACTTTCTCTAATCGAAGTTACAAATGCTCATGTGACAAATTTATGTATCAACTGAACCATCCGTGTTACCTGGATTGAAATTTTCTTTAATATCACTTTGTCAGCTGTGATAATTTGCCAAGTGAATTAATTTCCCCCATTTGACTGAATTGAATTGTAAAGAAAAAAAGGTAAAAGGCAAATGTCAGGTATTTCAAGATGAGTTGTGAGTTGAGAGAGTGTTAGTTGTGTTAGGTACCATCGAAAACATCTGTCCAATGATATTCGAGTATTCGTTGTTACCTTTTGCGTCATTTCCTTTGATCTTTTACTCTTTTACTCTTTTACTCTTTTACTCTTTTACTCTATTACTCTTTGCACACCCACACACAAATCCATGGAAAAATAATCTTTATCTTGTTTTCCAAATGCACCGACCTTTTAATTTAACAGGAAAAAGCTCAGTCCAAGTGACAGAGAAAGAGAGAAAGAGAGAAAGATATAAAGAGAGGGTGAAAGAGATGAAGTACCCTGAAAAGATCCTACAAACTGTCACAAAGATCAACAAATGCCATTGGAGACCCTGAAATCTGGGCTCACAATTTTGTGTGAGCATTCACGTCATCCCAAGTATTTATTGATCAATACACTTGGTTAAAAATTCATCCTTTTCAACCTTAACCGGTGACCAGATCCACAGAATTTACGGGAATTTACACAATTTACAGAATTCACGGAATCCACAGTATTTACAAAACACCTTCTCCAATATCGCTTGACCAGTCATGAGTGTTAATATCGTCAGATGTGACTTGTTCAAGCGAATTTCTAAAGTCCCGGTTCATTTTAACCAACTGATGCATTCAAAGTCATTCGTTAGATGATTGTTTTTATATATTTTATTTATCTCACTGTATATATTAATTTGACTCCTTTTTTTTGTACTTAACTCTGCAATCCAATATCAAATTTTATTCCAGGGCATTTGGATGAACCAAGTGATGTTCTACACACACTCAGTGTACTAATCAACAGATAAAAACATATCGAATTACTTCAAAGTATACAGTTCATTGATTTTGTCGTGATGCTTAATTCTTCTGATGAAGTATTTAGATATTACTCAACTTTGATTAATAGTTGATTCTAATATCAATTAACTGTTAATTGAAATGATTAAATCAAACTGTTGATCTGAATGTAAGTGAGCTAAATGTTTCGAAATTTACAAGTAAATCAAGTGACAGTTGCAATTGTCAAATGTTCAAGAACTTTTATCTCTTTTGTCTTTTAAAAAATCTAAAAGAAGGACAATCGAACTATCGATTAAGAACCCACAATGATTTGTCTGCAAATGTCGTTAGTTGCCATGGTTGGTAATTCTATTTCGATCCAGTTGAAGGTCAATTTAATTATGGAGGTATTTCAATGTTCTCTTTTGTTCTGTTATCAGCCTCACCTGGAGATTTATTATTGATGTTCAAATAATATGAGGAAGAAAAGAACAAATAAATGTCAACAGAATAGAACATTACACTATTACTTTTATATGGCTGATGGAGCATGTGATTTGATACGGCAAATGAATGTACAATAGATTTTAAATTTTCAAGCATTTTTCGATGAAACATTTTCCTTTCTCAAGAGCAAATGTTTTTTTCATATTTGCCAGCAAAGTCAACCTTCTGACCTTTACCTGGGCAAGGTTATCATCATGAAATTCCTTGAACTATCGATTTTTGAGGGATCAGAAAAATTCAAATGAAGAGGGAAAATGTCAAATCGACAAGTAAAAGTTCAGCATTCTTTTCTCTTTCCTTTTTTTCTCTTCTCTTTTATTTCATTTTCTTCTCTCTTCTTTAATTAGTTGAAAAGAACATAAAAAATGTTACCTTTTTACCAGAAAAAGGTTTGAAACCAGAAAAAGGTTTGAAATCATCCAAATTAAAGGTAAATGTGGCTACTCGTGGCCAAGAGGTAATATCAGGTCATTTATGCTCAGAGTAACTTGTCAATTAACACTTTAAGTTGATAATTGTGAGAGAATGTTGAATTATCAATGTAAAGGCCAGAGACATATGCACCGGTTAAAGTGAGTCAAAGAGGATAATTTGTTTAGCAGGTGGACATGTGTAAAAAGGATGATTCATTTGAAACTCAAGCAAGCTTGTTGATGAGGGACAAGAGCAATGAGAGGAAGAAGAAGAAGAAGAGAAGAAGAGGAAAAGAAAAAAAAGAGAGAGAGAGAAGGTTAGAGGATGAGGAGAGAAGGGAGGACAAAGTTACAGGTAATACAGAAGCTGGAAAACATTCTCAAAGTTGTAAGACAAGAGCTGAACTTGAGTGTAATTCAAGAGTAAAGGTTGCCTTGTTATTTCAGTTTTTGTATGTGCAGGTGTACGAGGAAAGTTTGACTTTTTGCGATGTTGAATTTGCCTTGAAAATTGCACCACCTGCCACATTGGCAAAGTGTCGGTGAGTGTGCTGTGTATACTGTGTGTACTGTGCTACCTTGCTACTGACTGCTGACTGTTGACTTGTATTTCTAACTTCTTGCAACTTCTACTGGGCCAGGAAAAGTAGATGAAGTTAGTCAAGTTAGTCGAGCCAGGGAAAATTGAGAAGACGGCCAGGTAGCCGAGGTAGCCAAGGAAGCCAGGTCAGACGGGGGAGTGGAGGGCAGCCAAAGAGAAGACAAGCAAAGAGAAAAGAGAAAAGAGAAAAAGAGAATTAAAGCAGAGAAAGATTGGAATCTTAAGTTAATTAGGCTGTTTCATTGTACAGTGAAAAGTGCTGCAGTCGGCTGTACAAGCTTTGATGTGATCCGGTTGTTTTTGGACCACGGCTACTGACTGGTCCCTCAAAAGTTTGGCCAAGGAACCCATTAAAGCTTCTAAAGCGCCTGAGAACTCCCTCAGGACCAGTGGCAACTTTCGGCTATCAAGCAAGGCCTGTGTCACGCAATGGCTTGGCTTTTTTTCTTTCTCTTCTTCTTCTTCTTATTCGTCTCTCTCTCTCTCTCTCTCTCTATCTCTATCTCTCCCTCTCCCTCTTCTTCCCTCCACCTCCGCCTTGACTCAGGTGGATTCATAATTGGACACAGTCAAAGGCATTGTATAGGCACTGCGCTGAGACTTTGAGACTTTGCTTCTTTCTCTTTTTTTCCTTTTAAGCAGGAAGATTCTTGTCTCACTTTGTGCCTCGCAAGCACTTGTTGACTTGACCATCGTCAGTCCTTTACGAGTTCCGAGTTTGTCGGACGAAACCTGTTGCTCGAGGCTTCTAGCCACTAGCAACTAGCCAGTGGTCGGTAGAATTGTCGATTGTCGATTGTCCTGGTCTCTTGTCCTTTTTCTTGTCTTCTTGTCTTCTTGTCTTCTTCTTGTTCTACCTGTACTTCTCCCTCAACACGTTGTTTGCCTCTCCCGCCGAGCTTCAGTAGCATGCTGGCTCCTTTTTTCTCTTCTCTTCTCGTCTCTTCTCTGCTTTTTCTTGTAATTACAATCACGAAACACACAAACCAACAAAGTCAAGGCTAAATAGAAAATGCACAAAGAGCGCAACTTACACCGTGCTGCATGTTACAAGTTACAACCTTTTGCTGCTTTTGCCTTCGTTTTACCTTCTTTTGCCTTCGTTTTGCCTTTGTTGCAACTGATGATGAGTCCTACTTTTGTTACTTTTTTCCTTGGCGAAATTCGCAAAATTTAGAGGTTCACAGGTTCACTTAGTTGGTTGGTTCATTTGTACGCCCGTTGCTTGGTTTCTTCGTTTACTCGTTTGTCCGCAGGTCATTACATTCTCAAAGCTGCCAAAGTTAAGTCAAAAGTCGTCAAAAATGGGTAAGAAGAAAGTACAAACAACAAAGCAGGTATCCTTGACTTTCCTCCTGCAACTTTGTTCTCCCTCTTGTACTAATGCACCTTTAAACACAGAGATACAAACAACAACAACAAAAGAAAGACAAAAATCACTTTTACATCGACTGCGTTGTTTTTGCGGGACTTTTGGGAATGCATTAACATTCAAGTGGTCAGTGTTCACTCTTACTAGTGGTCACTCAAATTTCAACTCAAGTGAATTTAGACTCACCTGTGGCAACCCTTAATCACCGGACTGGTACAAGGAGCAAAGAGAACAAGAAGAACAAGAAGAACAAGAAGAACAAGAAGAACAAGAAGAACAAGAAGAATAAGAAGAATAAGAAGAATATGAAGAACAAGAGAAAAAGAAAAAGAAGAATGACTCACCCTGTTTTTAGACGAGAGAGTAACAAAAGCCAGCACAGGAGAAAGTTGTAGGCGGAAAGGATAACAACCATTTGTAGCCTTTTACCTGGCCATGTACCATTAGTACTGACTTTAGTTCTGTCTTTCAAATGACTGTAATTTTGTCCTCCACTCATGCTATGCATTCGTTTTCTCTCGTTTTTTTTCTTTTTCTTTTCTTCCTTGTCTCACCTTCTGTCCTGTAGCGAGGAGAAACATCTTGTACCTTTTTAGCCCATGGGCCATGGGTCATTCCTCTTGCAAAAACACATTCCTTCCTTCCTCTTTCTTTTTCTTTTCTCTTTTCCTTTTCTCCTTCATTCTCTCAGACTGTAAACTCATCATTTTTCTCTCATGGACAGTTGATTTCCAATAACTGTCTCCATATTGACAACAACAGTTGCCTCAGTCGATCCGTTTACCCGGAAAATGTTTCAATGTTCAACTGTTCAGTTGAAATATTCACTGTAACCTTCGATTCTTCGATTCTTCGATTCTTCAGTTTTGTCCGGAAAAAAAGTTTGTTACTTTGTTACTTTTTTTTGTTGCTGCTGTCGCACGTGTTCACCTTGTGCATGTGTCACTCCTCCAGGATGTATTTTATTTTTGTGTGAACAAATTTCACGTGTCCACCTCTAATGGGTGACAATGGACTTGTATTATTCTCGTGAGGGGCAATTTTTTATTCCCATTTTACTTCCTCATCGTTCTTGGAGTACGTGTAAGCTGTAAAGAGAGTAAAGAGAGTAAAGAGAGTAAAGAGAGTAAAGAGAGTGAAGAGAAACAGTGTATTGAAATAGAGTATTGAAGACTGAGAGTAAAGAGAAACTTGGAGTGACCCGAGCAAAAGGGAGGAAAAAAAATAAAGAAATAAACGAATAAAGAAAAAGAGGCGAAAATGTGTAACACAACAGTAACAGTGACTATTCATACTGTCGATGGATACTGTGTAGAAAATTTCTTTCTCCTTCTTCTCTTAGTGTGACAGTTTACAAGGGAAATAATATAATTGCATAAGGCTTTGCTCTTTGATTGTTTGCTTCTTTCTTTCTGTTCTTTTTATACTTTGTCTCTCTCTCTTGTCCAGTTGGTGTAACTGCTGTCTGGGTGGATTCAGACCTTTCCAGGTGCATTTGTGGCATTTGTGGCAGTTCGTGAGTCAAGTGATGTAGAAACAGGCCGAAAGTCCAACTTTCAACTAAGAGATTGAGTTGAGCTTCTAAAAAGGATTTTCAGACTGAAGAAGAAGAAGAAGAAGAAAAAGAGAAAAAAACTTCTGGTCAAAAGTTTTTTTCCTATCGCGTGCGACTGGTCACTCAGTGGTCCTTTTATTTTTCTTTTTTTCTTCTTTTCTTTTTTACTTCGGGAATTCACTCATTCTCTCCCTCTTACTTTGCTCCTTGTGTCCTATTGATTAGCTCGCGAAATCCCTTTCACCACAATTCACTCTCTGCACTTAGTTTTTCTCTCTCTTTCTCATTCTATTTTTTTCGTTCTTTTTCTCTTTTCTCTTTTCTCTCTTTCATTCTACCTTCATTCTCTCTTTTCTTCCTTCTTCTTTTATCTTCTCTCCTTTCTTTTTCTTTTCAAGCTTCCTTTTTACCTCTCTTCTTATACACTTTTTGCCAGTCACCGGGAGTCCAGTTTTTTTTCATTCAATTGAAACACGCGGAAGCTGGACACACGCGTGGACACAGTGCAACTTGTCCAGTCCAGTTTAGGTCCAGTCAACGGTGTCCAGACAGTTCAACAGACATAGACAGACCTTTTTTCTTCTTTTTTTTCCTCTCTCTCTCTCTCTCTCTCTCTCTCTCTCTTTCTCCTTTTTCTTCTTCCTTCTTCTCTCCTTGTCCTGTCCTGTCCTTTGCTTTCCTTTGGGCCGTCTGACCAGTGGCCATGCACGCAACCAGAGTGATGCATTTGCTATTTTCAATGACAGTACACTCAACATCATTCACTCTGTCATTGAGTACTTTTTCACTCAGGCCAGTTCATTTAAAATGCATTTCACATTAGCCAGTCTATGGACCTCTTCTATGAACTTGGTCTCCTTTTTAGCCTTGCTGGTCTTTAGTCCTTACTCCTCAGTCTTTAGTACTTGGTGACTCAATTGAATTAGAATTGGGCAAGAACAAATTCACTACCATCGGTCAAGACGAAACCCCCTCTGGTTCAGTCGTTTTTTCCTTCATTCTTTTTCCTTCCTGTTTGTCTGTTCTTCCTTTATCTTTTCCTACGCGTCTTCTCTTTCTTTTCTTTTTTGCAGTCAACTTTGTCAGGCGACTATTTAGCATTAGGGGCAGTCGCTTCTTCGGTGAATTTTCACTTGCAGCAGTGACCTGCTGACCCAAAGGATGGAAGGTAGAAAGGAAAAATCAGCCAAGCAGATGAGCAGAAAAGTAGACAAGTACAGAAGTAGAGAAGAAGCAGAGGAAGTGGCGGGTAAGTGGAGTCAATAAGAGCAGAAACACAGAGTGAGAGGAGAAGAAAAGAAGAAGAAGAAGAAGAAGAAGAAGAAGAAGAAGAAGAAGAAGAAGAAGAAGAGAAGGAACAAGCTTAAATGTACTGGGTTAGGTCAAATGGCTAATACCTGGTACAACGTTTGAACAAAATGGCAAAATGCATCTGTAGGAGAGAAAATGACTGGGGTCACTTCTTATACTTGTAAAAGTTCTTCTTCTTCTCCTTCTCCTTCTTATTCTTATGATTCTCGTGAAGGGAGGCGGACGGGGGGGTCAAAGCATAAGCAAAAGGAGAAGGCATCAGGCAACAGGCAACAGGCAACAGGCAACAGGCACAAGGAGAAGCAACTGCGCAAAGTATGGACAACTATGAACAAGTATGAACTAGTATGAACTAAAGATCATCAAGAGAACCTTCAAGACATGGATGAGCAAGAGCAGGAGCAATAATAGGGATGGCAGTTTAAGTTGGTTGTCAGCTACTGATTCGTGACTTCACCAACCCATCCTCCCGCTCTGTTCGGACCCTCGCAAGTCCGCTCTCAGGATAGAAGAAGAAGAAGAAGTAGAAGAAGGTAAGATACGAAGGAAGGAAAAAAGGAAAAAAAGAGAAGAAGCAAAGAAGTTAAGAAACGAAGAAGCAGAAAAAGGTAAAAAGAAAAGCCACTGAGAAAGGAAGAAGAATGAAACCTTCATCACAAGATGAAGCCAAGAAGAAAAAGAAGCCTCAGGCAGGTGACTGAGGATTGTAGAAGTGTAGAAGTGAAGAAGTGTAGAACTGGAGAATTGGAGAACTGGAGGCAGACAGGGATAGGCTTGACAAGCCTTGGAAGGTGGAAAGGAAAAGAGAAAGGAAAAGAATAAAGCGAGAAGAAGACAAGAAAGGAAAGAGAGGAAAGAGAGAACCACCTTCTTCAGTAGTTCAACGCGGACAGAAGCAGCAATGTAATTACCCATGTAAATGAGCTGCTCCTTTTTTTCTCTTATTTCTTTCTTCAAGGCAAAAGGCAAAAGGTAAAAGCCAAAAGCCAAAAGCCAAAAGCCAAATACGCGCCCTGGTCTGTGTTGTGTTTGTGTGAATCACTTGCATCAATTGCTGCACGAGCATCAGTCCAATCACTTGCATCACTTGCAACAGTTCATCAGTTGAATCAGTTGAATCAGTTGCATCAGTTGCATCAGTTGCACCGCTCTGGTCATTGAATTACACCTGATGTTGCTTCTTCTTCTTCTTTATCTTTCTTCTTCTTCTTCCCTTTTATCTTTTCTTCCTCTTTCTTGCTCTTGATAAACATCCATTCCGTCCATTGATCTGTTACTTCGCATGTATTAATTCATTCTTATGCATCTCATCCTCAACCCCAACTGGTATCAACTCTTCCCCCCTACAGATCGAATGATCATTTTCAATTTATTTAACCGAGCGGAAGTTACCAATTTAATTTTCAAATTTACTTTTTTCTTTCATTCTTTCTATCTTTGACCAAAATATCAGTAAAACATTTCGTTTCTTGTGGTTTATTTATTTATTATTTTACTCTCGTCTCACTTTACTTGGCTGACTCAGCAACAAATGTCACGCCTGTTGATCAGTTAAAACGTGGACACACAACGTTAACTGTGGCCACACAGTTTGACAAAAAATTTCATGCTCAATTTACCGTATCAAAGGTGGTCAAAGTTATACCTTTAGTATCACAAATGGCAAATAACAAATAACAAATAAAGAATATTACTTATTCTATCATACCGATTGATTGTAAGCATCTTGTAAAGAAAAGAAAGCATCAAAGTAAAGAAGTCAAGTACAACAGCATAACAGAGGATGATGATGAAGAGCATGGAACAAAATGAGATAGACAACCATTGAAGCATTTTACTCGGCAACCTGTCTTGGTGGCAGTCAATTACACCTACGGCAATTGAATGGCCAATTCAATCAGTGATCAGGGCTTCTATCAAATCGGCTTAGGCTCGGGTGGAGGATGAAGAAGACGCGCCCTGCATCACTGAATTACTTGGAGACTGAAAGACTGTGAGAGTAAAAAACTGAAAGATTGAGAAACTAAAAAAACTAAGTAACTAAGAGACTGAGTTACTGCATCACTGCATCTCCATCCAAGCATGAGTGTTAATAAAAAAAAATAAGAAAAATAAAACTCAGCAAAATACAAACTCTCCCCACTCTCTGCATCGGTAGGATGATGATTATCATGATGCTGCTTGTTGGGATGTTCAACCAGGCGAATTATAAGATGTAGAAAGAGGGGGCGAAATGATTTACAAGTGGTGAACAAGGGTTTGGCAGGTAAGTGACGTTGTCACCTGTCATCACAGGTGTACAATGACTGTCACGGCAGTCTAAAGGTAACAACACTACAGAATTCTACAGTAAACTACAAGAGTACAAGAGAACAAGAGTACAACACAAATGAACAACAAAGGAAGAGAAGACAACATTTGTTCGTGTCCACCCTCATGTGTGTGAATGTGCATTGTATTGGTTCTATTGGCTGGATGAATGTACAGTCGTGTTATTTCTCTTCTTCTTCTTAAACTTATTCTCTTCTTATTCTTCTTGTTCTTCTTTTTCCTTTGGTTTTACTTTTTCTCACTCGCTTCTTTTCCTTGCTTTTCTCTCTCCCAGCAGTTGTCCTGTCAGCGGCACTTTGATTCTACTTCTCTTTATGTGTCTGTTTGTCTGGTCATTTGTGTGTTGGCGGTATAAACCTTTAAACCCGTTGTTTAGTGAGAAAGTCAACCCTGGGGTCAAATGAAGCCGAGTCAATGTGAAAGTTGAAAAACGGCTGAACCTGGGTGCCATTTGTGGCCGGTTATTGGACTCATAGTCTTGTCTTGCGAGTATTGTCTTGACTTTTCCACTATTCACTCTTAACTTTTCACTCTTCTTTCCTCTTCTTTCGCTCTTGTGGTGGTTCTTTTCAAGTACACCACAACAGTCACCTTACAATGGCAACAAAGACAAGAGAAAACATTTTCCCTTGAAATGGTATTCTCTTTTCTTCTTTCTTCTTTTCCTTTCTTTCTTATTCTTTCTTTCTTTCTTTCTCTTTCTGCTTCTGCTTCCCTCATCATTTAGACTCGACTTTCGACGAGTTATTGCGAAGAGCCAGTCACTACTTCACTACTTCACTACTTGACTACTCGAAGTCACTACCTGAGCTCTAAGTCCTGAGCTGTGAGTCCTGAGTCCTGAAGAAGGGCGGATTCTGGACAAGTCTCAAAGAATTCTGCAAAGTTCAACTCCCCCGTCCACCTTCTTTTCCTTCTTTTTCTTCTTCTCCTCCTTTCTACTTGTTTCCTCTTTGCGCTTTATTTTTATTTTCCCTTGTCCTTGTTGTCCTAAAGTATAATTTTTGACTTGTGAGAGACTCTTTGAAACATTTCCCCTCTTCTGCCCCTTTCTTGTAAAACAGGTGTCCATCCATCCACTCATATATACACATACACAGACAAACAGACGCAAAATTTTCAACACAGGTAAAGGCAACACAAGTAAAAGAAGAAATAGAAGAGAAAGAGAGTGAGACAAACACATATACACACACAAAAAAATAGAAAAGAGAAAACACGGAAAAAGACAAAAACCTGGGAAGACATCCATGAACACAAACAAGGTGCAACCTGTTTTTGTGACACTGACTGAGGGGGAGGTCAGTTGTCAGTCCAGTTTGTGGCCAAGTTGCAAATACACACCGAGGACAAGTCAAGCTTACAGCTCGAATTTATTTTACTCCAAAAGCTGCTTCTGCTTTACAGTTGGAAGAGAGAAGGGAGAGAGGAAGAGAGAGGACTCCTGCCAACAGAATTCACCAAGAGAATTCACCTACAGAATTCAAGTGGCTCATCTGAAGTCTGCGAGACTGCAAGAAGGACTACAGAGCTGAGAGACTGGAAAGAAAAAGAGAAAAAGAGAGAAAAAGAGAAAAAGAGAGAGAGGGAGGGCGAAGGTGGAAAAGCTTTCGGGTCAAAGTGGAATGTGGCTGGGACTTGAAAGACGATAAATCGTAAGCCCGAAAATCTTCCTTGTTCAAGTTGAATTCGTGATTCGCATCTTTTTTTCTCAGTCTTTGGCCCCCGCACACCTCCTCTCTTTCCTTTTGCTCTTTCTCTTTCTCTCTTTTCTTACTCACTAACTTACTCCCTGGGCTGTTGATTACCTAAAGACTGAAGACTCGACTCAGGACTGAAGGTTAAAGTGAAAGAGAAATGTGACTTTGAAGTTGCACACTCACTCACACGACGCTCGCAATTCCAGGTAAAACTGAGAGAACTGAGAACGAATGGGATGAAGAAAGATGAACTGAAGAAAATTCGTCACAAGGACAAGAGAAAGAAAGAAAGAAGCGAAATTCTTCTTACTCATTGAGTAATGTTGAGCAGGTAACTTTTTTTCTTTTTTTTCTTCTCTTCTTCTGCTCTTTTGCTTTTTTTTCCACAAGAGTCAAGTTAAATGGCCGAATGGTTTGAGCCATTTGTTCAGTTAACTTGCGTTGGAGTTGACTCGCAGAGAATGAGAAAGAGAGTAAGAGAAAAAGAAAAAGAGAATGAGGCAAAAAGAGAAATACATTTAACTGGGGGAAGAAGTAGCTGAGTAGCTGACTAGCTGAGTGTCCGATAGTAACAAGTACTATCGGCATCTTTTCACCGGCAATGAGAACATCCAGTAAAGTGCAAAGTGCAAAGTAAGTGCAGACAGTAAGTGAGACAGGGCAAAAATAGAAATTTGGGCATGAGGAAGTATTAACTACCTGTTGATACTCAAGGATAGAAGGATGCAAGGATAGAGGGATAGAAGGATAGAGGGATAGTTCGGTGCCTCCCGTAAAGTTAGGTGAAAGGACGCAAAGATGAAGGGATGAGCAGACTATCCAGATAATTCAGATGATTCAGATGATTCAGATGAGTGAGATGAAACAGATGAAGGTAGATGAAGGCAGGTCATTCGGAAAAGTCAGACGGGACAAGAGGAGCAATAAAAAAACAAAGAGAAGCATCTTCAAGAGCCATTTGAATGTTCTGCGAGCGGAGTCATTATGATTACACGCACTGGTCGATCTTTCATTTCTCCTTTGATGATGGAGATTGGTATCATGGTAAATGAAGTACAGTGCAGAGCAGGCATAGTACAGATGAAAATCAAATGGCAAAAGGGAGAGAAGAGTCAGTTTAAAGATTGTTCATCGGATCTCACTTCACATCCTTGATACAGGGTGAGAAGAGGGATGAAAAGGAGATGAGGTTAAGCTTTGAGGAGAAAAAACTCCTGCTCAGGTGAAAATGTGCTTAGAATCAGAAAATCAGATGCTCGCGGTAGGAGCAGCCGGTAAATTAATCATTTCATTCATCCTCAGACACCTGGACAACTGGTAAAGTATGAGATAGAAAGAAAGAGAGAGGAAAAAAAAGGAACCAAAGAACAAGTTGAGCATCCTCGACTCGCTCATCATCTGCATCACTTTTATCGTGGGGCTGGACACACACACACACACACACACTCACACACACACACACACAAATTTACGGCAGTAGGAAGAAAGGTGAAAAGATAAAAAGAAAAAGAAAAAAAGAAGAAAGAACAAGAAAGAAGAAGAAAAAAGACCAGGTAAAACAGCTCCAGGTGCATCACGAGCAACCTCAGCCTCTTTGCTCTTTGTCCAGTGTGAGAGACATTTTACTGCTGCTGATGATGGTGAAGCGCTTCTTCAGTTGCACTTTGTCTATTGCAGGTTGTTGTTGTACAAGACAGGAGCCACTTGATGTGGGTGTGGGAGAGGAAAAAGAGAATAAGAGAACAAGAGAGAAGGTTAGAAGGAGAAAAAGAGATAGAAGAGAGAAGATAGAAAAGAGAAGAGAAAAAAGAGAGAATGGGTCTTTAATCTTACTCACCAGGCTATTTTGTTGCGTGCAGCCCCTGGCTGCTTAATTACAGTCCCTCGCAGCACACAATATTCTGGATGTTGAATGCCGAACGCTCAACTGCCAACTCACCTGACTGTGCTCACTTGCCCGCCAAATGGAGGAAGGAAAAAATAAGAAAAAAAAACGAACAAGATTTTCATCACAAACTTTCCTTGGGCAATTTTTTTTCCTTCCAACCAGTTGTTCTATTTGCCACTTTTACCCGTCCGGTAGTCACAGACTCGATGTTTCACTTGAACCTCAGTCAGTTAGCATGATTTTTTTCCATCTTGGGACATGAAAAAGGAAAAAAAGAGAGAAAAAAAACGCAAGAACAACTAAACAAAGCTCATCCCCACCCCCATTGCTGTTAGATGGTGCAGTGATGCTGATTCTTTTTTCTTTTCCACGATTTCGTGAACCACGAACTGACTCACCGAACTGAACCCGGACACACACATGAACACGGTGAACATGAAGACAAAGTGAACTGGTAACAAATATTTCACATTCTTACACAGGTGTACCTGAGGGTGTACCACCTGCAAAGTCACTCGAGTGACCAAAGGTGAGTCAGTTTACTCGTCACAGCTGACCATAAAGCCGAAAGCAGCCAGTGTTGATGTCAAAGGTCACACAAGCACACAAGTAAGCAAAAGAACACAAAGACACACGAATACATATATACACACACACACAAACACAGAGTGACGAACAAACACACATGGCCAATGAATGCAAATGGCAATGATCACAAGTAAAGTGTACCTTGTCACGTGCACTTGTTGAGCGCATTTGATTTTTTTCGGCAGACACGGAGTTCATCGGTGACCAAACAGTGCAACTGACTACTGGACAGTGAACAGTGAACACTGCAATTCAAATTCAACATGAGTTACATTTCAAGTGTAGTCATTTCATCTGTCTGTCCATTTGAAATTGAGTTTCTACTTGAAATGTTTAGCCTTTTCACTTTTTGACTTATTGATGATACCTTAGACACGGACTAGAGATGTATTTTATTTTTTGTACCAGTTACAATTGCAACTGGTGAAATAGTTGAGTGTGATGTGCCTTTTTTTACAACCTTGGTTTATTTTATTTTTCTCTTCTCCTTCTTCTTCTTCTTCTTCTTCTCCTTCTTCAATTCTAATGGAACAGGTAAGTTGCACGCACAGATTGATGTGATGTGCGGAGGTAGCAGATGATAGTAAAATAAAAATTACACAAGTTGAGGACGCGTTCGGGGATCAGAACGATGAGAATAATGAGAATGATGAGGATGAAGATGAGGAGGACAAGGAATGCTCCTGAATTTTGGCTGTTCTAGCTTCTTGGTGCAGGAGGAGGAGGCGTAGGAAGGGAGGGAGGCCTGATGTAATAGTAATGATGATCAGGAGTGCTCGGAGGAAGAAAGGAAGAAAGAAAGAAAGAAAGAAAGAAAGAAAGGAAGGAAGAAAGAAAGGAGGAAAAGAGAAAGACCTGCATCATCTTAATCACGATGCGTGATGCTTCATGCTGTTTTCATCTGCTGGTGCTTCTGATTTTTCTTCCTCCTCGCCATCTCCTCCCCGGTCTCTATTATGTACAGGTAACAGGCAAAAGGCAAAAGGCAACAAGCAACAAGCAACACACAGTATACAGGTACAGGCACTCTTTGCTTCCTCTTTATACATTTTCTTTTTTTCCTTTTACCTTCGCAGACTGGAACCTGTTTCGTGGTTCACGAAATCGTGGAAGCAGAAGCCGCGAGGGAGAAAAGAATGAGAAAAGAAGAAACTGAAACAAGTGCTGGATGTCTGATCAGAGAGAAGAGAAAAGCGAAAAAGAGAAAAAGAGAAAAAAGAGAGAAAAGTTTCTGCTTCTGTAAGAGAAGAACGAATAACACATGAAGGAGAAATAGAAGGAGAAAAAGAAGGAGAAAGATAGAAAGAGAGGAGAACAGAACAGACTGGAATTCAGGAGCATTTGTTCTTCCCTTTCAGTTGCCTTGGAGTGATCATCATCATCATTACACACATTTCTCTCCTTCTTTCTCTCTATTTCTCTCTGTCTTTCTCTTCTTTTTATTTTTTTTCTTCTTTCTCTCTCTCTTTCTCTCTAACGATAATAATAATAGTGAGTGAGAAAGAAGTGCACTCTGTTTCATCCAAATGTTAAACTGTTTTTGCTGTTTCATCCACTCCCTATTATTATTGTTATTCTAAGGAAGAGAGAGAATTATCCGCCTCCTGATATTTCTCTGACTGAGGATGGTTTGTTGCTCTTCCCTTTTCCTCCTCTCTCTTGTCTTCCCTTGTTCTTCACTTGTCCAGTAGCAAAATTGTGGTGTAGTATTAGCTGTTGTTGTAATGATCGTTCTTTTTCTCTTTGTCCATGGTACACTTGCTGTTATTGTCTCTTCTTTGTACATGTATTTTTGCTCTTACATTTTTCCCTTACTGCTTCTCGGAATTCGCAACTGTTGATGTAAGCAGAGAAAGAAAGAAAGAAAGAAAGAGACGAAAACTGCAGCTACCAGTTCAACTATAACTACAAGTGAACAACTGAAAAACTGAGCAACTGGATAGCCGACGAACTGACACACAGAAACATCACATTTATGAGTATACAAAATTCTCCCTTTTTCCCGTTCTCCTGTTATTCTGTTGTTTATCTTTACATTATCATCATCATCATCATCATTATCATCATCTTCGTCTCCTTTTACTTTTTTTTCTTTCTCTTCATCTATGTTTCCCTTTCTCCTATTTTTGCAGTGGAGGAAAAAATAGTCGTGTTTTCCCTGTAAACAAGAACCTGTTGAGTCCCAGTGACCTGTTGCTTTATTCTTTTTTCAGACTTTCTGTGTGGTTGTTTTCTTTTTTGTGTGTATGTCTCAAGACCTCACCTTTTGACATTTGGTTCAAATTGTGCATTTGTGTACGTCCGATCCCACGATTGAATTCTAGAACTGAAAATGCGAATGAGTGGAATCAGTAGAATGAGTAGAATGAGTATTTTTCCCTCCCTCTTGAGCTGACTGTTCTACTTCCTTTCACTTTCTACTTGTACTTCTACTTGGATTGTAGCACAATTGTATTCAATTGCGCAAACGGTTCACCTGTGACATATTCCCATGGTCCTTGGCAAATGCATTTGTGTGTTAAGGTGAGGTCGGGATTTTGGGGCAACGAGAAAGTGACTGAACACGGGAAAGCACAGGGAGCTGAGGGAGCTGAGGGAGAGAGAGAGAGAGAGAAGAACAAGAAGGAGAAGAAGAAGAAGAAGAGAGGGAGAGTCGGCGATTCACACGGCAGGAAATTCCTGCCTGTCGCTTCTCTATTTTTCACTGGGGCAAGTGAATAAAAGTTTATCAAAGATTCCAGCAGAGGAAAAAGAGAGAGAGAAAAAAAAAGAGAGTCGGCGGTGGTGGGAGCTAAGAGGAGAAGGAGGGTAGGACATTGCAGAGTAGAACTCGACAATAGGACACAGGAGAGAAAAGTGAGAGAGAGAGGACCCGCTTTGCCCCAGTAACACTGACTGCACATCAAGTGGTTCACAGTCCCTTCTTCCTTCTTAGGGACGGATGAAAGGAAAAGCAGAGGAAGAGAAGAGCAAAAGAATCACCAACCGCGGAAACAAAACGGCAAAAGGAGGACCAACCTCCAGGTTGAAAGGGACACACAATACACATCCAAGGTAAATTGCACAAGAGCCTCATCCATCCATCCATTGAATCTTTGCACTGAATGGACCATCAAATCATCCTTCCAACTTCTAACTCCTAACTTCTAACTTGGACAACTCACAACTCACACAATCCACACAACTGAGAAGAGTCTTTCCTTTTTTCCTTTTTTTCTTCTTTTATCTTCTCCCTTTCTTCTTTTCTTCCTTTATTTCTCTTGGTGTGTTATTTCATTGCTGCACCTTGGAGCACCTGAACTGATTTTCTTTGTTAGTCCCACCTTTACTTCAAATTACACAAGGAATAGGTTGAATTGAATTTTTCCATTATACACCGGAGGAGCAATGAAATGCACACACGTGAATCACTCAACAGCCAACAGCCAACAACCTAACAGATAGAAAAGATAGAAAAAGATAGAAAAAGAAATATGTGTATTGTACACTGCGGATGGATGGACTCGAGCAAGGTCACCACCAATTGTGTCCTCTACACAAGCAGAGGTAAGAGAATAAAGAGAAAAGAGTGTTGAAACCCAAGAGGATGTTAAATCCTTTTCCAACACTTGGACCGTCACTTTAAAGGGAAAAAAGGAAAAATAGGAAAAATAGAAGTAAGAGAATGAGCCAAGAAAAAGAAGGAGAAGTGAAAAAGAAAAAGAAAAGAGAATAGAAGGACAAATGGACAAAGAGAGTCCATCGCAGCGAGAGAACAAAATGAAATTTCCAACCTTCACAGCTCTACAGCTTTACAGTGTACATCTACACAGTTGTACACAGTTGTACAGTTCCATGGGGTTACAAAGACAACGGGTCACTTGGCACCTCATGACCCTGTAAGTGACCAAAGGCCAGGCAAACTGACCATTGGCCACAGAGGTAAAGATCTACACAACTACACAAGTATACACAAGTACAGAGCCAAAGGGCAGAAGTGATGGCTGGTGTGCTACCGTTGATCCAGGGTTGAAAAGAGAGAAAAAGGAAAGAAAAAGGAAAGAAAAAGGGGAAAGGAAAAAAATATTCATCTTTGTTCAATGTGTAGGTTGACAGTTTGTGCGGTTCTTACGCCTGATCGCGTGTTAAAAGGCCCAGGGTCAAAGGTTGAAGGTAAAATTTACCCGAAAAAAATAAAGAATATAAGGAGGATATGAAAGGTCATTGTTACACTTTAACTTGATCCTTCCATTGGAGTTGCACAGTTCTTGCAGTTCTCTTTCAACTTGTCGTAGGGTTGTATGTTCAATACGTGCCTTCGATTACTCGGACTTAACGCTGGGTTGTGACAAGGGAGGAGGCTGATTCTATTTCTCCTTTTTCTTTTCTTTTTTCTTTTTTCTCTCCTCTTTCTTCTCCTTTTTCCTCAGTACTCTTGTGCGTTCTTGTGCTCTTGTGCCCTTTCTTATTCGGACCCATGGACCGACTGCCCGTGACCCCTTGCACTAGTCCTTCTCCTAGTTCTCCTAGTTCTTCTTGTACTAGTGTGTGTGTGTAAGTTTTACCCTTGTGACCCCGTACCTCGGCCCAAAGTGCACCAAGAGCAGAACAAGGGAAGGAAAAGTACAAGTAAAAGAAGAAGAAGAAGAAGAAGACGGACACAAAAAAAGTAAAGGTTCACTTGATGCCGACCCAAATGCCGATGACCAGTCAGTGGGCCCGTGCAAACTTTTTTTTCGCTTCTCTGATCCACAATAGAATTTAACTCTGCCAAGGTATGTGCCATGGGCCATGGCCAATGGTTGTACCTTTATATTCAACACATTCACTGCAATCACTAAACAGTAGGTAACAGTCAGTCAACAATTGACCAAGGGAAAGGAGGAAAAAAATGTTTTAAAAAACGAAACACGAACTACGGGGGTGTATCACATGTCACATGCATTCATGGCCGTGATTTTCTTGTCTACCAGTGTCTAGAACTAAGAATTCAGTGTCTGGACATATTTTTACCCGTAACCGGGCTCGCAACAACAACAACAACAACGACGACGACGACAACGAAAGCAGCATCATCGGCACCAACAACAACAATAATAATAATAACAACAAAAATAACAACAACTACAATAACCAGTGACTGAAAGGAAGGCTGTTAAATGTTTTCCCCTTTTAAATATTTGATTTTTCTTTCGAGACATCCTTGAACAATTTCAAAATCATTTATTTTTCCCAATTTTTTCCTTGCGATTTGTGTTACAATGTACAGTGGGGAAAAAAATAAGTATTCATCAATAAGTATCAAGGAGTCTGTTGTGTTGCAAATGGAAGTAGAAGTGGAAATGGATCATAGGCTTGCGAATGAAGTTAACATACAAGTGAAATGCAAATAATTTGTCATGGCAAGTGCGATCGAGAGAGAGAGAGAGAAAGAGAGAGAAATTAAAGGGTCAAAGGATAATCAGTTCGTCGATTGGGTAGAATTTTGCAAATTTTTCAACCATTTGTTCTATCAGATGAACAAGTGTGAACAATATTGATAGATTGATAGATTGATAAAAGTAATTTGGACAGAGATGAGAATTGACCGATTTAACTTTATATCAAAGCAATTAGCGGTACAAGAGGCACAATTTAACGCAATTTGACTTGCACATGGACATTATCGAGTGATCAGAGAAGACAGATCAACACAATGTCAAGAGTGAGTGAGTGTGTAAGTGTGATTAAGTAATAAACAAAAGGACAGAGGAGAATCTGAAGATATTCTGAGTGGATTGAATATTTTGGGAGATGTTGAAAGATATGGAAAGATGCTGAGATGTTGAGAGTGACTTGTGAAGATGGAAATGCGACTAGAGGCGGAAAAGGAAAGAGCCAAGAGGAAATGGAAAGAAAATCAATCAAGTTGGTTGTCGCAATGTGTCCTTCAGCCGTTGCTAATAAATTTAATAATTCAATGGTTCCTCGTGTAATGACAATAAAAATTGTTGCATGAATAAATTTATCCGTTTGAAAAATTTAAGTAAGAATTCTTTCACCAGCCCTTGCGAACCTCCTTCACCGATAACCAAGAGAGAAGAGAAAGGAGAGGAGAGAAAGAAAAAGATAGACAAAACAATGACCAAATCAGAGTGTAAGTAGTGAATGATATTTTCCGATCAGATGTTTTCACCACCAAATCAATGTGATGGAAGTGATGACAAAGTATTTTCAGTGAAGTCATTTCATTCGGTGTGTCAAATTAAATTATGTAGCATTGAGCATTAAACTAGAACTCGATGAGTCAGGTACTTCGTATCGTGCATGAGTTCTCATGTGACGAGTAATCATATCACGTCGACAAGCAGCGTAAGGACACTGTGGACACTTATAAGGTTTTTCGCCCGTGTGAGTTCGCTGATGAGTGGACAAGTGGTCGGATCGACTGAATACCTGACCACAAGCATTACAAGTGTAAGGTTTGTGCCCAGTGTGAAGTCTCATATGACGAGTTAACATGTCACTACGTGCAAATGAGCGATTACAAACATCACATGAGTATGATTTTGAAGGTGTATCACCATTAGAATCTGAATTTTTAGCCCTCGATCGATGTCGAGATGCCATATGTTTGGCCAATCTATCGTGAAGGGCAAACATTTGACCACAAATAGGACAAACATAGGCAACTTCAAGAGTTTGGTCCGAATTGTCTAAATTGAGTCCAGTGAGTGCAGTTGTTGGCAGTGACGATGAATTGGTATTATTAGAATTTGGTGGTACAATGGTAAGAGGTGACGATTGTAACATAGGTGTGTGATGAAGATGATGATGATGATGATGAGGAGGAGAAGACGAAGGGCTAGAATTGTTAACCTTGGCAAGGATAGAGGAATTGGTGGAAGAAGTTACTCCTACTCCTGTATTACAGGTGGAAGAGGATGATGAAGATGAAGAAGAGGAGGAAGAGGAAGATGACGATGAGGAGGAAGATGAAGATGAGTTGGAAGCGGTTGTTGGCACTTTTGGAGATGTAGGAGTGGACGGTGTGGTTGGCGTTGGTGGTGTTGAAGGTGAAGGATGATTTCCACCAAGGATTTCTGTGATGGAGAGAAATTTAGGTGACCCTGAGCCTGATCGTTGGGAAGGTGAAGTGGACATTCGTTTTATCTTACAGGAAAGATCAAGTGGCGATTCTTGTGATTGTTCATTTGACGTTATGTTGACACTATTAGTATTGGTGGCACCAATTGGACTGTCATCTAAATTACCACCAGATAAACTTTTACTATTGAGTATTACCTTTGTGCCGTTGGAAGCAAGTGATGCAGCAGCGGCCATTTCGGCCATCATTTGAGCTGATCGTCGTGATGATGTCAAACCATTGCCATTAATACCAGTGCCACTGGAGTTCATCAGTTTGGGGGAAGAGTTATTCAATTGACTTGTTACATGATCGATGACTGCGGCAGATTGTTGCTGTTGCTGTTGTTGTTGTTGTTGATGTTGATGTTGCTGCTGTTGCTGTTGTTGTTGCAAGCCAACAACAGCTGCTGCAAATGCAGCAGCATGTTGTGAAGCTCCAAATGGATTAAGTTTGAGATTCAAAAAATGGTTCAATTGAGTTTGTTGTTGTAACAATTGCAATTGCTCAAACAAATGCAAATTAGCAGCGACAGTGGCATTAACATTAGATACATCCTTGCCACTTGTTGATGTGGATGATGTATCATTGACAGGAACATTTGATGATTTTGCGGAAGATGAGGATACCGGTGACGGAAATAATGGCATGGATAATTGAGAATATTTAAACTTTGGCTGTTCAATGTTTGACAATGTACCGTTGATGTATTGGGTTAATTTGTTACTGTTGCTACTGTCAAAAGTTCCACTTGGAGCGTGGGAAAAATTTAAATTTCCTTGATCAGAGGGCAAATTAATTAATCTCGGTGGTAACAAAGATGCAACAACTGGTGAAGCTGAAGGTGGTGAAGAAGGTGATGAATTGATGGCACTAGATACAGTATATGCCGACGGTGCAAATGTCAGTAATGAATTGGAAATATTGAAAAAAGGACTGCAATCTAAAGGACTTGGTGACAATGAACTGCAGACTGGTGGAGACGAACAGTTGGACGAAGTGTAAGATGAATTAGTTGATGTGGAGTAATTTGACAAAGTAGATGATGCAGGTGATGGTGAAGATGACAACAGGTGCCCGTGTCTTTTTGTTTCAGCAAAATTAGGTAAAAGGCAGGTGGTTGCAGTGAAGACAGTTGATTGATCTTGCTTCATCTCACCTCCATATAACAAATAGGAGAGGTGAGAGTTGAAAAAGATGTTTCTACTTTTATCAAATAAGTATCATTCACTGTCACGTGGACTGGTGTTCTTGAGATTGTCAGTTTGTGAGTTTGTAGATAGGTGAAGAGAAGAAAAAGAGAACAAATCAAACCATGCAGTCGATTGTCGACAGTCGGAGGTTGAAGGAGCCAAGTGGACAGTAGTTACATGGATGGCATTAAGGTAGAACAATGTGGCTCCGTTAGGTTCAGGGTAAGACGCTTGTAGACGAGTCTCAGACGAGACGATGGACAAAGTAGATGCCTTTACAGTTTTAAGATTGCAAATTGCAGTTAGAAATGTTCAGTTTGCAGGTTGCAGGTTGCAGTAAAGAGAAAAAGCGCGGAGACAGTTGCTGCTGCTGAGTGCGTCAGTGACTCTGTGACTGGTCGAATGGCTCAGCGGGATGGCAAGTGAAGAAGAAGAACAAGCTCATGCTGTAGGTGGCAGAGAAAGAAGGAGGGAGCTTAAAAGGTGCAGCTCATGCGCTTGTACAACATTTTTAGTCTACCTGAGGGCCAAAGTTAGTTTGAAGAAAAAGTTTTCCTCTCTTGCTCTTTATTCTCTTTCTTGTGTGCTCTCTCTCTCTTTCTCTTTTCCTTTCTCCTTCTTTCGTTTTCTGTACCTTGTCTTTATTTCTCCGTTCCTGACCACGCGGTCCAGTGAGAGTGAGAAGGCCGGATGCAGACGGTGATCTCTCTCTCTCTCTCTCTTTCTCTCTCCATCCCTCTCTTCTTCTCACGAATTGCACCACTACGAACTGTTCCTCTATCCTCTACTCCTCTATCCCTCTATTCCTGTGCTTGTGCGGGTCTCCCCCGTCTTAACGGCATCTGTTATGTCACAAAAGGATCCAATGCACACCTATTGCTCCAGATCTGCTCCCTCTTCCTCCTCACTTACCTAAACAGATGCCCGTTTAACGGAGGCCGAAGACGCAACATTCACTCACAGGCCACGCATACCCACATACTCACATACTCACAACATAGAACATACAAAACACACAAGAGACAAGAGAGAACACAGAAGCCAGAGGTAAAAAAAGGACAGAAAAAAATCTTACGAAGAAATGGATGGAAGGTGCGCCTCTTCTCTCACGGTATAAAACTTTTTTTTGTCCTCCTCCTCTCCCTTTCCGGTCTGAGACTTATGTTAGATGTTGCTGCTGCTTGTGTCACATGTGCATATGTGTCTCGCTGGTGGAAATTCACTGACATTCGATTGGACCAACAAGCTCACATTATCCTCCATTTACCATTTACCATTTACCATTTGCCTTTTTTCATTCTTTTCATTTTCCATCCTCCATCCTCCATCTACTCCTTAATTCACTAATGAATGTGTGTCATTGTCTCTGCCCTTTTTTTTTCTTTTCCATTCTTTCTTACATGCACTTGTTGGGTGACATTTTATTTAAAGATGCGCTGACTCTCAACAGTTGATCTAGTAGTCGCATCTTCTTCTTATTTCTCATTCGCGTCGACTTCTTGTGTTTTGCGTTCTTTGGTTCGTCAACGTATTCTTTTCTCTTTCTCTCTCCTCTTCTCTCTCCAGTCTTGTCTTTTTTTCTTCCTCTTTTTCTCTCTTCTTTTTTTCTCTTCTTGTTTCCCGATCGGGTGTTTCAAGGAGAAATGAGAAGTAACAGTTTACAGTTTGCAGTTTACACTTTTCACATTTCACTTTTCACTCCTCCTTTACAACGTTGTTTCTCTTTCCCTCGTATCCAGTGTTTTTCTTGTGCATCAGTTTAAGTTCCTCATTCCTCTTGTTCATTTTAAAAAGCAGTCGAGTAGTAGTATAAACCGAAGTATGTTTAAAAGTCATCTCATTCTTTTTCTTCAAAATATTTCCCTTCACATTCTGTCTTTCTTCTTTCTTTCTCTTCATCCTCATCCTCATCCTCATCCTCATACTCCCTCTGAAACTTGCCAAAAGTGGTTTAATTCGTCCTCTTGTTCTTTCATACCGATGTCCTCGGTCTGTTGTCTGTTGTCTGTTGTCTTAGCATCCTCAGTCTTCGGTCCTTAGTCACGCTGATTCTTTTATTTTTTCTTCAATTTATTCTTTCACTGTTGTTCCTTACTCCTTTATTCTCCTTTATTCTCTTTAATTTTCTTTTCTTCTTCATCTTATTTAACCCTCCTCCTTCTTCTTCTCCATCTTCTTCTTCTTCATGTCTCCATCCCCATTCTCAATTCTCTATTCTCCATTCTGCTGACTATTAGTGAGTTTATTTTTGCCCCGAAAATTGGGTTACATTGAGAATCAACAAAAGTGCAACCAGATATTACATTGTAAAGGTCTCTTGGCGTGAAATACTTTCACAGACACCATGTTACACTTAAACGGCGTGAAAATCGAAGGCCACTATCATTTACAATCACGAGATGTCAAATGACCGTTTGTTTGATTTGTCTTGCTTTTTTTTTTTCCAAAGATATTTCCTCAATACATTAGCGCTTTTCAATGTCAATTGCTCAAACGGACTGACGCTTACAGTGCATTTGTAATGAAAGAAAAAGAGAGAAAGAGAGAAAGAAAAGATCTGTGTTTGTTGATAATTCGTCTCTGTCTGTAATTTTCCTTGAAGAAGGTGCACAAGTCGACGCAAGGACTTGCCAATGGGTTACTGGTGGTTCGTAAGGATGACAAGTGCATGCAAGTGGCACAAGCAGAGGGGGGAAGAAGACAAGATGATCTCACAGTCATCATCATCATCATTATCATCATTAGCTTTTCTTTTTAATCTTCTTCTTCCCCAATATCACCGATGGCGTCGGCGGTTACAACTTGCGGTGCTCGCAGGCCATCAGAAAGAAGAAGAGAAGAAAAGAGAAAAAAAGAGAAATAAGAGAAATAAGAGAGAGAGAGAAGAAAGACAAGGAGAAAAGCAAACAACAAGAATACACTCACTCACTTACACACAAATGAAAGTACTTGTTGTACCCCGCAAGCATCAGAGATACTTGCCTTGAAGACGACACTCATGAGATAACTTGAAAAGCCTTTTGTATCCTCCTTGGTTGACTCCTTCTCGTACTTGGCTTAAAACCTGCGTGGGTCGTAAGTTTGTATTGCGCGTTAATCAGGCAAAATAATTCAACCAACAGCCCTGAAAATAAAATAAAGAAAAAAGAGGAAAAGCGAGAGAGAAATGAAGAAGAATAAAGAAGAATTAACAGGCACAAATGATAAGTAGAAAGGACGAATAAATGTAAAAACATTTTACTCTTAACAAATGTTACTTTCTCACTCAAGTTAACTTATTCGCTCAGTCATCATCATCATCATCATCATCATTATTATCAATATCCGTTGTTTCGTTTACAGTTTAAAATTTACAATTTACAATTTACTATTTACAATTTGCCTTGCATTTAATTTCACCTGTATTTAAAGTATTAAACTTGTTGCCTTTAAGATGCCTTGTGGACTTCTGGTCTTGCGTAAGGTTAACTCGATGAGTAAATGAACGAGTGAGGGAAGAATGCGCTCAAGATGCTAAAGATGCTCAAGATGCTCACTAGTCTTCACAGGGAATACTTGACAAAGTTACAAGTTACAAGTTACAATGTTTAATGTAAAATTTCAAATGTAGAAAGACCGAATATCGAGATGCAGATGAAGATGAGGAGGAATGAAAAGGTATAAGAAGAATAAGAAGGAATGGCAAGAGGGAAGGGGAAGGCAACAGGGAGAGGGATTTAATTGAAGGAGACGACATGCAATGTAACCACCTCCACTTGAAGCTTCATTGCCAACTCTTAAAAAGTGCTCAGTACACTCACAGCTGACTGTTGAATGTTGACTGCCGACTTGGGGTCTCTGGCATTCAACATTTAACATTCACCATTCACCATTGAGTAGTAAGCAGTAAGTGAGGAAGAGGAACCATCATTTGGCCATTTGAGAGTTTGATGAAGAGAAGAAAGACACGAAGGATAAAATGGATGATGATGCAGAGGTATGAGAGAGTGAGAGAATCATAGAGAATTAGAGAATTAGAGGGATGACGGAATGGGGGGGGGGGGGACGGAGAGATGTGAGGATGTGAGGATGTGAGGATGGATGAAGAGGATTTGCTCAGGAGGACATTGAGTAAGGATGAGAAGGATGAGAAGGATGAAAAGGCAGAAGGTACAACATTCAGCATACAACATCTCCATACAACAAGGTAGAAGAAGGTAGAAAAGAAAAAATAAGAAGGAGGGACAGAGGTACACTTCAAGTGGTCACACCAGAGGATGAGAGCCCAGCCAAGAGTCAAATAGATTTTCAAGATGGTAAGTGAGGATACCCGAAGTGATAAGAGTGCGTCACGAGGATGCGATTGAGCAGCAAGAGAGAGAGAGAGAGAGAGAAGAAGAAGACAGAAAGAGACAGAAAGAGAGAAAGGAGACAGAGACAGAGGGACAGAGAAAGAGAAAAGGAAAAGAAAAAGAAAAAGGAAAGAGAAAAAATAAGAAAAAGTAGAGAGAAAAAGACAGAAAGACATAGAGAGGGAGGCATGAAAGGTACTACATGAGCGAGATTCAAACCTTCGGGCGATGTTTGTGTGACAGCAGTAAGAGCCTGGGTCTAATGGTCAAATGATTCTCGGGATAGCAGAACAGGTAATTCATGTGTGATGTTAGTGATGTTAGTGATGTGTGTCTCATCAGGACAAGAAGACGAAGAAGGAGACGAAGA
>JASXTE010000210.1:0-80289 GCA_030280995.1 Hemileia vastatrix | reverse complement strand
CAGATCGAAATGTCAATGAAAGAAGAGATGATACCACGGTGAATCTAGCTGAAGAATGGTCAGATGCAGTTTCAGAGAGATCAAATGAATCTCTGAACTCTCAAGGTTCTTCTTCTTCAAACGGTGCAGTCGAAGAGGTTGAATACGAGCTATTGGGATTCGAACTTTGTTTTTCCTGCATGCATTCTCATTCAAGAGATCACGTCGATGAGAATAGCTCTAGTGAACCTAACGCTTCGGTTGGAGCTCCAGTGACTCCTGTTTCTAGAGGTCAGAAAGTCAGGAAACACGCTTTCTTTGAACTGGTGAGAAAGGATGGGAAATGGGCTACCGTTGAAGATGAAGGAGCTAAAGCTTGTAAACATTGTGGTGTCGCTGGTTGGCATCAGGGAAGATACAAATGTGAGTTGTTTCGACGCGAATGCATGCGTGAAGGGAGCAGCTTCGAACGCTGAGAGATTCTTTTCTGATTGCTGATCCACTTTCCTTTCTCTTTCTCTCTCAATCAGGTTCTCAATGCGATGACTTGTCCTTGTGCAACAAGTGCTTCATGAACGTCAGCGACATGTGAGTTCAACGAGGTCGAGTGCTTCCGAGACGTTTCGTCTAGACTGACTCCCTAACTTCCTCTTCGTGTCCTCTTCTCAGTCATCCCATTCACGTCTTTCTCAGAATGCCTGCTATGGTTCCCGTCATTCTCTCACCACCTGTTCCAAGGAGACTTCTACCTTCGGAAGTGGTTCACGAGTCGGTTCGATGTGCTTGTTGCTTCATTCCCTCGATTCGCGGGCCGAGGTATCACTGCGCTACTTGTGTTGGAGGAGCTGACTTTGTAGGTCAAATCTTGAAAAGCGAAGAACTTTGTTCATTCAAAGGTCTGACTAGACTCAACTTCCGATCTCTCTAATTTCATTCTCTTGCCCTCGACAGTGTTCAACATGCGAAGAAAGCGGCAGAGCCATCGACAGCAACTCTTCTTTTGGTCATAAATCCTCTCACATTTTGATCAAATTGACGATGCCTCTCAGCGGATCGGCTGTCTCCTCGTCCGTCGGAAATTCTCTCATCAGAGCTCAACAAAGGCTTTACTCAGAAGCCGAAAGAAGTCACAGTCGAACAAGAGGAATGCAAATCTCTTCTAGTGAACCATTATTGATTCGACCATCAAATAGAGATCAAGATTCAATTTCACTAAATGAAGATCCACCTGCTTGGGATGAAGACGATAGTTCATCGGCATGGAGACAAATTACGAATCCAAACCTTCCTATTCCAACGAATGGTGGCAATAGTAGATTTCTATCCACAAGAGATTCGATCCCTAACAATGATTGGTATTCTTTCTCTAGGAATCATCCAGTCCCTTGTTCTGCATGTGGAAGTGAAATTCTTGGATCGAGGTTCCTTTGCGCAAATTGTCCAATCAAGGAAAGACCTGGAAGTCAAGGATTCAACCTGTGTGAGAATTGTGAAGTCAATTCGTTGGAATTGCACGATCCTTCTCATTTCTTCCTCAAGATTAGATCAGTTCCACATTCAAACCCAAACAATGGTAATGGTAATAACCAATCCCAAAGAGCTTTAGCATTGGCTCTGAATCCATTTACAGAGAATTTGAGAAACTTACTACCTCCTTTATATAAAGACATCGTTCCAAGACCTGGTATTGCAGATTTAGCTCAAACTCCAAACAATGGAATCATCTTAAGCGATCCTAGAGAATCGGCGAGTAGATGTTTACAAGGTGCAGTCAGAAGATTTGTTGGAAGGAATAACGAACAAACAATTGAAATGCAAAGGTTGAATAATGGAGGTTTGAGTGATATAGTTCCTTTGAATGAATTGGTTCATGCTTCTATTCTTTGTGATAGATGTTATGAGGTTATTCAAGGTCCTTGGTTGAGATGTTGTAATTGTGTAACGAGCTTTGACATCGTGAGTACTGTACGAACGGGTGGAAGGTTTTGAACAAGAAACTTTGCCAGTGGAATTGACGGGTTCTTTCCTCTGACCCTCACTTCTTTCTCTGACTCAATGTCTCTTTCAGTGCTCTCATTGCGAACCAAACGTGGAGCACGACAAGAACCACGTCTTTGCGGTCTTTAAACAACCGTGAGTAGAGAGAGACGAAGAGTCAAAAGGCCTCTTCTTTTCCAATTTTGTCCAGCATTTCATCATCTGACTTATACCCCATCTTTTCTGGTTGTTTCCTATTCTTTTCTCAGTGTCGATATGGCCCTGTTCAAGAGTCTAGTGGATCATGGAGATGGAAACGAATCTGGAGCCAGAAGGGGAGCCTCTCGATCAATGTTACCCTACCTTATCGTGTAAAATCTCTTCTTCGTTTGGTTTTTCCTTTGCTCTCGTAAATGCTGCAACTGTACACTTCTTTCTTGTCGCTCATGAATCTCTAAACTTCGCCTTCTAACGACTTCAATCTGGGCGAGCATTTGACTGTCGACAGAACAAGGGGTGAGCGTCAATTCGATAAGTGTTTCGATTGCTCGATTTCGAAAGCGATTGAGGCTCTGATGGGCCCATTTGAAGCTGTTCAATAGTTGGATTCGGAGTAAGTCTCTGAGAGATGACGGCTTGACAGGTTGTCAACGTCAGGGGTTAGGTCGAAGAGCGGGCAGTCCGAGTGGCTCTCTCATATTCATCCGAATTGAATGAGGCTGAAAAGCAAGAAGAAAGAAACTTGATGAATCAAAATGAGACCAAACAAATGACTGAATAGGGGCTTTTGAAGAGTTTTAATCAGGGATCTCTTTCCCAGGCCCAAGAAATTGAATGACGCTAGGATCTCGAAAGTGATCTGCAGCAACTTTGGCCTTCTCACGTCTCAACAGTCAACCTCAACAATCAGAATATCAACTCATCACGAACAACTTTAACGTTGGATACATTCACGATTAGTCACGTAGACATAGATACATAGACAGCGGTGAGTAGAAAAGGGAGCGAGGAGAGAGAGACAGAGAGAGGGAGAGGAAAAGAGGGAGAGGACAAAGAGCCTGGCACAGAAGCATCCAATTCTCAATCGGAAATGAGTAGTAGAAACAATGAAAAGATAGTAGAAATACTGATTGACTGATCCATTAATCCACTTTGTCCAATTGAACGTCGATGTTGGATCTGCAGGTCGTCAAGAAGCAAGAGTGCTAGACAAGGAGAAGAGTTGAATAGGAAGCACAAACTCTATCCCTTGTTCCCTGTTTGGGCAGAGACAAGATGTCTGATTCAGATCCAAATCGGATATTGGGTCCAGCTTTTGATTCCAGCATTCAAATCCAATCCACAGAGAATGAACAACTAGACTTCCTGACTTCTCGGCACAAACTATCGCAGCAACCAGAATCATCAACTGACAACAACAACATCCACATTCTGGACGATCCAAACATCATGTTGGGTGTAAACGGCGGTGGATTGCATCAAGGAATAGGAATGAAGCAATTCCTACAGGAAGAGGAAAGGAGAAGAGCTCTCTTGCAACCAAAACTACAGTCACAGCAACCTACTCCTCCTTCTTCTTGGAACTTCAACAACACAAGAGCAAAACTATCTTTATCTCCTCCAAGAAGAGGCTCATCATCCAGCAGCAGTAATGGTGGTGGAGGTGGGAGTGCGAGCAGTAGCTTCCATCAGTTATCCACTCCAATAGAGGATACCTTCTCCCCTGCAATGTCGGACTCAACCTCTACTGATACGGATGGTAGCGTTGGCGAACAAGAAGCTTTACATCCTTTAACTCCAATCACAACCTCTGGTTTCAATCATTCCTCAACATCGAGCGTCACTTCTCCTTCTTCTTGGACTCCGAGAGAACTCAATCTGGTGAGGAAGAAGAGTTCCTTTCAAAATCTCTCCTCTTCTCTAAATCTACCCGGTCCTTCATCATCGAGTCCTACGAACTCCAATCCGATTTTGGAAGAAAGGGAGAAAAAGATCCGAAAGGATAGACTGGCAGAGATGGAGAAGGAAAGAGAGAGGGAGAAATCTAGATTGGGAAGTGAGAGGATCCCTTTGGCTGTCGGTTTGGGAATCTCCAAAAAGTCATCTTGGGATGAGGGGATGAGTACGAAAGGTGGTCAGATAAGAAGTGGAGGGAAGAAGGAATTGAGGTTATTGGGAAATCAATCTTCTAGAGTCGAATCTCCAATCCTTGGCGAATCATCTTCATCGACTTCATCGCCTCAATCCTCAACAAATCCAAGGTCTCCTTCTCCATTTTCATCCTTCAATTATGGTAGAAGTTCACCTCAACAACAGCAACAGCAAGCCTCCTCGAAACCGCCTAGAAGTCCGATTCCTATCAATCCTTCCAGACCGACTTTTGCTACCACTACTACCAAAAGTTCAAGTCACAGAAGTCATGACTCTAATTCTAATTCAAATGGATCCGAGTCTAGTAGTCAAGACCATAGTAAGACCATCATTCCTCCAACTTCTCCAGCCACTGAGAAACGCAAGAGATCTTCTCTATCTCATTCTAGGAAGAGATCTTCGACTTCATTCAATTCCAAATCAATGGGAGCGATCCCAACCTCTACCGCTGAAGGCCATCATTTAGGTAAACTCCCTTCACCTTCTCAATCTCCTCATGATCCTATGCCTTCTCCAGTCGGTAGCGTGGCTTCAATCTCTTCTTCAGGTAGTCTTCATCATCAACATCAAAAGAGAACTTCGTCTTCTCCCAAAGTCCCTCTCAGTTCTTTACCATCTCCAGGAGGATTCTCAGAATCTAGAAAGAAGAACAAGAAAGCGGTTCCCAAATTACCTCCAATGCCTTTGGTTTTGGATTCGAAATCAGAAGGAGGTCCAACTTTGACGATTTCAAGCGAGCAAAGTCCATCGAGTGCAGGTCATGCAAGTGCAAGAGCAAAGGGCGAATCATCTCATCCATCCTCAAGAAAGAAACCAAATCAATCAAGTTCAAATGTCTCGACTCCATCCACAGCCTCTTCCTCTACAGGAGGAGGAGGAGGTTTGAATCCACTTTCAGCACTTCAACAACCTCAAGATGATTATCATACTTTCCTAGCTACTGCTCCCAACTTGAAATCTTCGTCCTCGTCAAATTCAAGATATTCAGCTTCGATGAAATCAGAGAGACATCTAAGTGCCGCAAGTTTCGTTTCTGCAATTTCTTCCATTCCCAATAGTGGGTTTCATACTCCTACTTTCAGTCCGAATCTAAATAACGATTCATCAGATTCTAATATGACGTTGAATGCAAGTTTCTCAACTGGGAATCAGAATGCAACTCTTGGATCTGATCTTGGACAGGGAGAGAATGCTACGACGAAGACGATGGAAATCGAAGAACCTCCTGCAACTGCTTTCTTCGATTTCGAAGAAGGAGATGAAGGTGAAACTGGTGATGGTGAAGGAGAAGGAAAAGATGAGAAACTGAAAGAGAAAAGACAAAGAGAAGAAGAAGAGGAAAATCGAATACCTTTACTTTTTAGAACTGGTGGTTCTAAACCAACCTTGAAGGTCGAGAACGAAGAAGAGAAACAAGATTCTCAAGATGTCGAAGTGGTGAAGAGAGAAGACATCAAGTTGGATTCAAATTCTGATGCTCAACAATCTGTGGTAGAAAACAATCTGGAAGAACCTTCTTTCGATTCAAGTACAAGGCTATCAACTGCTTCTGGATCTAGATCTTCAAGCTCTCATTCAGACACTCATCATGGAGCTTTTGAATTCGAATCTTCTCCTCCACCTCCTTCAATTCAGAATCCTTCAATAGATTCTCACATTCAATCAGAAGTATCAATCCAATCGTCAAAACCTTCAGCTGCTTCAACAACCTCTTCTTTGATGAATCTACCTCCACCTCTGATCAGAACAACTTCTGCAACGAGTGATCCTGCATCTGAGTATTCTATGGAAAGCGCTTCAGAGAATGATAGAGCATCAAGAGAAGTCGAGAAAGAGAAAGAGAAAGAGACAAAGCAGAAGGAAGAAAAGAAGACAAATGCTGACGCTATGGAAAGGGCAATGAAGATAGCGGCTAGGAAAAAGGAAGAAAAGAGGGAGGAAGAAGCTGCTAGAATCCTCTCTAGCTCACCAGAACAGATCAGGACTTCAATTCCAACACCTCCTTCTTTACCTCAACCTATTCCTGGAACTCTACCCAAGAATGAAATCCACTTCAGGACTTCGATCTTTGGAGCGCCTCCGATTTCTGCTTCTCCTGAATCAGAACCGATAGATCCAAGAAGTAGAGAAGGCTCTGTGACTAGTTCCAATCTACCTCAGATTTCGATCCAATCGACTTCTTCGAATGCTCCTCAATCTTCTTTCCCATCTAGAACAAGTCTATCTTCAAGGCCTCCTCAAATGGGAAGGTCCAGTGATGCCAGCTCTTCCTCGAGCTCGACTAGAAACAATTCATCTTCTACATCAGCTAGGAATGGAACTGGTGGTTCAATCACTTCTGCTGCTACTTCTTCCCTCTCTCATCATCCTGGATTGAAGATCAACGTCAATGCTAACTCAAACTTCAACAATCAAGCTCCTCTCAGTCCTGGAATGCCATCTCCTCATTATCGATCCACTCCCCTCTCTCAAAGAGACTTCTCTTCTTCTTCTTCTACTGCTGCTGCTCCTCTACCTCAGAGATCTCTCTCTTCAATGGTACCTTCGAACGAGATGGGGCCTCCGATCAACAATCGAGTTGGCCCTTCCAGATCAAATAGCACCAATGCTCTTCAACAAACCGATGCACTCGTTTCTCCACCCATCAGAGCTGCTCTGATGTCTCCAGAAGCCAAACAACCAGATTCCGGTCTCTCAAGTCATTGGAGCTCTGGATCCGAATCTGAAGGAGAGAGCGGTCCAAGTGGTAGAAGGAGAAGATCTTCCTCCGTTTCTGGAAAGAAGAACGCGAAGGACAAGCACCTGTCTAGTTCGAACAAGAATCAAGGAAATTCCTCATCTGCTTCTTCTACCAAGGCTTTCTTCTCTGGTCTCAACTTGAGAAAGAAGAGTCTGGTAACGGCTGGCTCGGAATCTGGAAGCAGCGCTCCAAGCTCTTGGGCTGGGACTCCTTCAATCACTGGTGCTCCTAGTCCTTTGACCGGAACTGGTGGGACTTCAAATGGAAACGGAAATGATGAATGGCCTTTCCCAGTCACCCCCTCGACTCCTTCTCAACCAAGATCAAGTCAAGAAAGTCAAACTAGACCTCAAATCACGACGAGGGGGAGATCTGGCTCTTTGGCGGACAGATTCTCTCAAATGACTCAATCCAAAGCGAGAGCCAATTCTCTCAAGTCTAAAGCTTCAGATATAAGCTTGAGCTCTTCAGTCCTTTCTCAAGGTCAAGAATCGACTTCGGTTCCATCTGTTCCAACTACTCCTTCGAACTCTCAACACGTCAGATCTCCATCTGCTTCTCAACACAGTAGGAATCAGTCGGACTCTCTTGAGAGACAAAGAAGTCTACTCGGATTGGGAATCTCTGAACTTCCCAATGTAACTGCAACTCCTTCCCCTTCTTCTTCTTCTTCAAGCTCAAATGCCATTGGGACTGGTAGAGAAAGAACAATCTCTTCTCCGTCAGATGCTCCTGCTCGGCCTCCAAGACCAGATGACAAGGACAAATCCGCTTCATCTTTCCTTCCAACAGGTATCAGAGCTGCGAGAGCCTTGCATGCCAAACAGCAGCAACAACGACAATCAACAATACCAAAGCAAATCAGAAAGTCCGCCACCATCAGCGATCTTCAAAAATCGGTCAGACTCTCTCACGCTTCCAAAGTCAGTGTCTCGGATGGATTCGAGAGATCAGATTATAGACAGAAAGAGTTGGAAACAGCAAGAGCTAGAAATCGGGAAAGCATGGAAGTCAACGACGCTCATGCTTCCACTTCTTCGGATCAAACTCCAAGAGTCAGCTACATCTCTTTGCCCAACTCTCCAACTTCTCCGGACGTTCCTTCTCTACCTTCCAAGTTTCTATCCCCAGAAGATCAAGAAGGTCTCACAGAAGTCGGCAGAAGCATGTTCTCTGGGATTTGGGCTGATTTGGCTCATGGAAACGAACTCGACACTCCGTCTTCTGAGAAGCATCAATCAGACCTTTCATTCACCGACGCTGCCAATGGTCTGTTGCCAGATCAACCGGAACCTATCAAACTCGTCCCTAGAAGAGTAGCAAAGGCTAGGAAAGCTTCAAAGATCAATAGGTATCAAGGCAAGATTCAACATCGAACTTCTCTCACCGACCTAGGACGAAGTTGGGTCAAAGAAAATGATGGAGTAGAGATTGAAGAAATGATCATCAAGACTTCTAGTTCTGGTCCTTCTGGAGAATACTATTCTAACGAACAGTTCAACGATGATTCTTCGGATGATAGCACTGACTATTATGGATCCAGTGATGGTCAAGGAGGTGGAAGGAGCAACGATGAACAAAGTGGAAGTGGAAGTGGAGCTGGAGGCTCTGGAGGTTCTGGAGATAAAGATGGTTGGGATCAGAAAGAGAACAGAGACTCAAGAGCAATCAATGAAGATGAAGACACCGACACTGAAGAATCAGAAAGCGATTCAGACGAAATCTATGGAACTCCAGATGCACTCTCGAGCTCTCGTCCAGTATCCCGAAAGCCTCGTGGTCCTTCAAACTTATCAGTCTCAGTGGTTCCAGGAAACGAAACCGACTCTTCCGATGATGTTCCTTTAGGAGAAAGAGTTTCAGATGCAGCTGGACTTCAAAAGACTCTGAGAGATAGGGAAAGGAAGGAACAGATCAGCAAAGCAGCTTCCGCTCTCGAAAGAGGTTCTTCAAAGACTGGTGGAACTTCGAGAAGACCTCCAAATCATCGATCAAATACCAAGTATGCTCCCAGAACGAATGCCGACGTCAATGGAGGCTACAAGTTAGATGCTGCAGATCTCACTGCTCGTCTTTTGAAGGTTCAAGCTAGAATGAATGGTCAAGGAGAAGCTGCTGGTCATTCTGGAGCTTCTCGTCAGCAATCTTCCCGTAGTAGGAGAGCTCAGAATGCAGCTCCTGCCCAAACTGCAGCTGTCTCTCCTACTGCCCAACAAGGAAGTCTATCTCGAGCTCGTTCTCTGAACAATAGTGGATCTAGAGGGGGTCGTGCTTCGAATTCAGCTGCTCTTCCACCACCTCTTCCTACATCTGGCTTAGCAATGGTACCGAATCTAGCAGGACTTCCACTCTCTCCTCCTCTACCTCAAATGCCAGGTTTCATCGCTCAAGCTCCGAATCTTCCTTCTGCTCACCAAGGTCTTCCAACTCCTCAACGATCTGCGACTCTTCCTCCTCAATCGGCTCAGATTCCTTCTGTTCCTGCAATGCTCTCCTCACCTTCCATCGGTCACTCTGCAGCAATGAGATCTGGATCACCACTTCTTCAGAGCTCAAGTCGAATGCAAGCGACGTCAACACCTCTCGATTCGGCTGGTGCAGCTGCTCGACACAATGGATTGCCATCTTCTCCAGCAATGCAAGACCTTTCTTCGACTTTCGAGAGCACTTCTCTTCAACAACAGCAACCTCAACAAAGGACTAGAAGTCGAAGTGTCTCCAGAGCTCGTCAAGTAGCACCTATCAATGCCAACGTAGCTCCTCCAATGCCATTGCCAGAGCTCCTTTCTTCTCCACCGACTGGATCTTCAAGTGGATCTCTAGCTTCACCAAACAACAGTGGTCTTCCAAGTGTCGGTTCTCTGAGTGGTGCTATTCAATCCGAAGACGCTTCTTTCAACAACTCTGGTGAATTGTCCTCTGGCTTGAGGAGATCTACTAGCGGTCGAAGACCTGATTTCCACTCTTTAAGTCCTATCACCAAGATCGATAGTCAAGGTAGTTCTCAATCTCATTCACCGATTGGACCTCCAGTTCAGAGGATTCAGCATCGAGTCTATGTGGTTACAAAGCAGAGATATGGAACTGCAGAGGTCATCGCTGGAGCTAGAGCTAGGGATTTGGTCTTGGACATCATGGACAAGGAATACGTTCCCCAAGATGGCAAAGGTGGTGGTTGGGTAGTTTTCGATGTTTGTCCCGAATTGGGATTGGGTGAGTCTTGACGCAAGAGATTGGGGAGTGAAGAGAGAGAGCACAAAGCCCTTCGAATGAGTGTCAGGTCGAACATCTACTGACATGTCTTCTTCTCTTCTCTTTCGATTTATTTTCCTCTTCTCAGAACGTCCGATCAGAGAGTACGAAATGGTGTCGGAGATTTCAGAGCTTCGAGCAACTCCAGAGGATTACTTCCTTTTGAAGCGTACAGAACTTGCACCTTATCTTAGCATTCGTTCAGTACCTTCTGTTTCACCGACTTTGGCTGGATGGGTTTACGTTCAGGAGAGTAAAGGAAAGTGGACGAAGAGATGGTTGGAGCTTCGCGATCATCAACTTTTCCATGCTAAGAATGAGAAGGTGAGTTGACTGGCTTGCAAGACTTCGACACATTGGATCTCACCAGACTGATTTACTCTTCGACTTCGCTACTCTCTCTTTTCGTCCATAGGGAAAGAACGAGGTCTTGATCTGTCATCTCTCTGGATTTGATGCCTACCTGGTCGACGTTCAGAAAGTCAAGGCTCCAAAGGCTTATGGTTTCGCTCTTCGAAGTCAACATTCGATCACTCTGTTCGAGAAACCAGATCAAGATTACGTCCACTACTTCTGTCTCTCGGATCCGAACGCTCATCGTTCTTGGGTCAGAGCTTGTATGAATGCTAGAACTTACATTCTCAAACAAGAACACGCAGCTCTCTTCAAACCTCCAGAGAATGTTTTAAGAAGTAGAACGGAAGCTCTTGCCAGGGAAGAGAAAGATGCAGTCAACACTAGTGGAGATTCTTCTCAGGTCGCTTCTGGTAGGACTAGTTCAGAAATGGTCTCTAGACCAAACGGTGCTCGAAGACTCGTCTCTCCTTCAGGTAGCAGCGATCCAACTCAAGTAGCCTCAATCCTTCAACAGCAGCAACAATCCCATCTGAACTCACGTTCAGCAGCTGCGGCTGCTGCTGCTACAGCACAGACTCTGATTCCAAGAGATGCTTTCGCTGGTCCTTTCCAAAAAGGGACTTTGCTCGCAGATCAAGCCATGCGATCAGCTCCTCTTCTTCCAGCTGGATCGAACGGTATCAGACCTGCAAATTCTAACAACTCGAATGACTTTTCGGTCCATCCAAGAACTAGAGATAGATTGGCAGAGGAACAAAGGAGAGCTGAATTGAGAGAGAGATCTCAGAGAGCTAGAACTGAAGGAACTCCTTTGGCTGAGCTAGCAGGGAGAAGGTTCTAGGTGTGGATAAATCTTGTCCCTTAAATTTATTTCTGATTTGTTTGTATTTATTCTCCTTATTCTTTCATACCCGTCATGTCGTTTCGATTTCCAATTCTGCTTCATCTTTTTCTCAGAGTCTTTTCATCTCTCTCCCACCTTCTATCTATCCATCTATTTACGACTTTTTCGTGTCTCTCATCATCACGGGTCCCTGTTGTCACTCATCTTGTACTTATCTCATCTCGCCTTGTAGACCTTACAGTGCATTGAACGATTTCAAATCTCGCGCTGATCTCTACTTGATATTGCTTGCATTTATATTCGAGAGTAGTTCAAAGAAGTGGAAGGAAAGGCCATCGAAGTCAGACAAGGTCGAAGAAAGGAAACTGTGATTGAGCGTTAGAAGGATTAGAGAAAGAAAACAGAAACTAGAAGAGCTTGCGTAACGCGAGGGGGAAGAAACTGTGATCAAAGGGATGAAGGAAACAAAACCGGATAGCACTCAAGGAGAAGAGGGAGGGGACATTAGGAAGAATGGACAAAGCACGACGAGAGCGTTTGAGAAAGGATATAAGGTTGAACCGAAAAGAAGAAGAGAGTAGGGGGCAGGGTGGGTAGAAATCCGATTTTGAGAGCTGACCGAAGTTTGAAGTGGAAAGGAAAAGGAATGAAAGAAACGATTGTGAAACTTGATGACTGTCGAGAAGAGATTAGAAGCAGTGAAAGTTGAAGTTCGAAGGAAGCAAAGAAAGGATCCGACCTCATTGTGAAGTCTAAAATTCAAAGATGATCGGGCTGCTCAGTATCCGAGCTTTTGATCCTGCAAATTATTCATTGAGACGATATTGCTGTTTACTTTTGTCAAAACCTTTTATTGTCTTCCATCTGAACGAACTTGGTTACCTATCTTCCATCTTTCACTCCAACTTTTCAAGATCCAAATGAATTCCTTTCACATCATGAATTGATCGTAAAGCTTCTACTTCAATAATTTCCCAAAGTACTCGACTACCTTTTCGTTCCTCATAGCTTCAGGAACTGAATCCATCTTTGGATAGAATTTCTCTCCCTTGGCCACGAAGAACCTTGGAGTCCAAATTTCACCTTTTTCTTCTCTTTCCTTAGTAGCAGCTCTCTGAGCGTCTTCGATAGCAGTCTTTGACTCAGTAGCCTTGTCCAAATCCTTCTCCTTGATACCTTCAGTGACCTTTGACCAAAGCCGTCTTGATTCGTTTTCTTCTTGTTCGGATTCCGGTCTGATAGTCTTTTGAACGATCTTGGCTTCTTTGGCATTGAAAAGAACTTCAGTCTTTCCAGTCTGAAAGACGTATCAGATTGAAAGACAAAAGAAGAGAGAAACAGATCAGTAATCCAAGAACTGTATGACTTTCTCGAAAGAGTTCAAACAAACTTGTTTCTCCCGTCAAAGACACTCACCGAATGATTCTTGTAATCCATCTGATCACTCCATTTTCCACTGATGTCTCCGACATGCTTTCCACCTTTGGTAATCTTTCCTCCAATTGAATTGTAGGAACCAGTAAAGTAACCTTTGACCTTGAAGTCCAATTCACACGTCATATCATTGTTCTCGTTGCGAATCTTTGCAGCATCTCCTAGTTCTTGAACCATCTTTCCGAAGAGAATACCACGAGCATACCTGGTTGATTAGGATAGAAAAGAAGAGTGAGAAGATGGCAGGAAGGAGTTCAGAATTCGAGGTGAGTCTAAGGCTCCTGATGAAGATAGCGATTGACTACTTGATGGTTTCCAAATGATAAAGATTTCATTCTCATCTCGTATGAGCCCTTGCCAGAATACGAAGATTTTCTCTGATCGCTTTGAAGGCCATCTGCATCGAGGCATACACTCTACTTTTGACCTCCCTCTCCTCTGCTACAGCCACTGATGCCGGTTCGACTTCTGAATAGACTCCTGCTACTCACATGTTTGGCATCGAGATAGCATATTCCCCATCTTCCGGTCTGTCTAGCAAGACGACTCGATTCTCTCCGCCCATTTGATTGGCAGCAGAATTTCCCAAGAACTTGGATTTCGGTTTCAATTCTCCATAGATCATCAAGTCGTTTTCAGGAGAGACGTAGAAGTAGGCTGAAATGGGTGGATGATGAGAGACTGTGATTCAAGAACAGAGGTGGGAGAGATAGATGAAGATGAAAAAGGAGTCAAATCGAGTTCGCAAGAGACATCTCTCACGATAGAGCCTTTTCCTCCTCTCTCAAACTGAGAATCGCAGCTTTCTGCCTTCCAGATGGGCTCTTCGCTTGCTAGCTAGAGAAGATCTGGTTCCCTCCCTCTCTTTCTCTTCTCTCTCTCCACATCCCCCTTCGGATCCAATCCCCACATATGCTTGCTACTCACCTTGTTCAGCAACGTAGTAACCCTTTGTTCCATCTGGATACTCGTATTCGCACCTGAAGTGCTCTCCCAAGACTGGATTGTAAGGTTTCTTGACTCCCTTTGGCTTGATGTGCCAACCAGAGAGATAGTAGCGTGTGACTTGAAGGAAACGTTCTTCTGGACTTTCGATCTTTCCGGCTCTGCGAGGGTAGGAGTGATAGGGAAATGGGTACAGAGGAGTAAAAGTTGAGTATTCTGCTTGTAACGACAAGGAAATGGAAGAATAGAGGAAGAGGAGAAGAGAGAGAGAGGAAGAGAGCGAACGAGGACTAGTCACTACTCACCCAAAGATGAGATCTGGATGAGACATGAAGTCCTGCAGTCAACGAGAGATTGAGAAACCAGTATAATGTCAGTGAATAGTCAGATATAGGAACAGACTCAGTATGAGCACCATCAATTCTACTATAAGTAAGATTAGAGACGTTATCTGGAAAGTAGCACTCCTTTTACTCGGATCTGCATCTCCTTCCAACAAGATGATCAGACTCTCACGACTCTCCATTCTCCCTGTCGTAAAGACGAGACTCACAGTGATTCTCTCCAACATACTCCTAGGTTCCAACACAAAGGTGGGGAGGGTGACCTTGGAGAGGTCCATGCCAATCCTCAACTGACCGACCAAGCTCATGAGGATGTTTCCAGATTCCTCGTCTAGTTCCTCAGTGTCTTCTGCAGCTGCTCCCTTGGTGTCGTCTGCGGAAGGTTGCCTTTCATCCTTTCCAGATGACTTGATGCTCGAACCTCCCGCTTTGGAGATTGTTGAACCGACGTGGTCTAAAAGTCCCATTTCTCAGATTGCGAGAGAGAGAAAAGAGTTAGGGGAGAGAGAGAGAGCAGGCGATGGATCTGATTGCTGCTGTCGAGTTGATGGAGGGATTCGAATAGAGATTTCGAGTTCAAGATTAGATTTGCAAAGTTGAGATGGGATGGAGATGTTGGATTTGAAGAGAGTTGAGATGAAGAAATCGCAGTGGATGTCACAGTTATCGCAAAGCAGACATCGAGCCAAAGCAGACGTCAGAGACAGCAGGAAGGGAAAGCAGAAAGGAAGAGAAGAAAGATGAGCATTCTTGGATTCACTTGGGCAATCAGCAATCGAACAACCCATCTGTCCATGTCGATCTCTAGCTAGGGTCGAGTGACAGGACGAGTGGAGGGAGCAGCCAGCAGATAGATGCAAAGAGATGCTAGACGGTTTCTACTCACAGGCTTGTTGAATGCTGAATGCTTCCAAAGATCTTGTTTTTGGTTTAGAATCAAGGTAGAATTCTATTGAGGTTGTGGAATGCAATGCTTTGGTTGGAGAAGAGAAAGTCCAAGTCAATCAATTTGATCTCTTCTTTCTTCCTCTCCACGCCACACTCCAATTATTATATCACACTCAAAATGGAAGACGAGGAATTACAAGCAATCAGACAAGCTAGAATGGCTCAATTAAGAGGTGCAAGCACTGCTTCAGGCTCGGATGCTGGTAAGCATTCTTTATTCTCTTACTTTCAAGAATCAAGATCTCACCTCTGACATGTCCTTCTTCAATCTCTAATCTCTTTTCACAGGACCTTCTTCCTCTTTCCTCGAGTCCATGGGTGCTGGAGGAGCAGCACAGGGCAGAGGAGCAGGTGGCAAGGGTGGAAACGATGAAGATCAGATGGCTCAACAGGAGGAACAGAAGAGGCAGCTCATGTCTAGGATATTGGACAATGAGGCTAGAGAGAGGCGTGAGTAGTGTAATTACTTGTCAATTCTTGATCAGAGGTAGAGCTCACATCGTTCAAATGAGGAGAAATTGGAGATCTATAGACAATTCTGATAGAGAGCTTCAGAAGGAGCGCTCGAAGATCTTCTCTTCTCAGAACTGGGTAGGAAAGGCTTTCAAGCAGAAACTAATCTGAAGTGATCTTGAGTAGCTGAACTGCTCATATCATTTTAGAGCGAAGGGATCTCTCTCCTTTCGATGGTACTCCTTCTCTCTTTCTGGTTTTCCTTTCGTCTCTTATCATTCTCTTCCTGACTCATCTCTTCCTTCTTTTCATTTCTTGTTTCTCTCCCATATTGCAGTCTCTCGTATAGCTCTCGTCAAACCATCCAAAGCTCGTCAGATCCAAGAACTTCTAGTCCGTATGGCTCAATCTGGTCAGATCAGGCAGAGAATCTCGGAATCCCAACTCATCGGATTGTTGGATCAGGTCGAACAGGCTCAGGGTGGAGGGGATGATAACAGAGGCAAGATCACGGTGAGTTTGAGAGACGGTTTGGTTGAAAGAGATAGGCATGTGTTCCTCTCTTTCGATTCGTTCTTCCTTTCCTCGATGAGGACTTGTTACTTAACTCATTCTCTCCTTCTCTTTAATGTTCTCTTCTGTCAATGGAATTTGGAAATTAATCGGGTCTATTTATCGACTTTCAACACCTCATTTGGACGATTTCTTAGTACACTCGTAAGAAGGTCGTTCAAGACGAAGACGACCATGACGAATTCGATCTATGAATGAGTCTTCTTTGTACGATTCTTGATGCAAGATAGATGTCTTCTCGGAGGAAAGGGAACCTCTTTGGATCAGACGGAGCGTTCCATCGATTCAACCTCAGCTCAGTTCAACTGACTCTCGAAAAACAATAGGATCAAAGGCGGTCTCTCTGAACGTCGTTCTATCCTCTCTTTGTACGAATACGGCTCTGTAATACTAGAAAATCAAATCTTAGGCTTTTCAAAGTGACAAGAACGTGCCTTCCCAGCGAGAATGTAGCTCTGAACCACTCTCACACCACGCTGTTGACATCTCAAAGCTTTTCTCACTCGATCTCGACTGACTTGAGCACGCATCTTGATAGACATAAATACACATTCAGTGGAAACATACTCTATAACTCTATGTGCTACAATCAAAAGGAGATGATGCATGAAAAAAATCTTCTCAGAAATGAGAACAGTGCTCAGGCACTGTATCTGAAACCACCATCACTTGCGATCGTTTCTCCAGTAGTATTTGTGTCTTTCAAGAGGTAGATATAAGGTTGAGCCATCTCTTCCTTGGTCCCCATATGCTTGGTTAACATAGATTTGGAGAACATGTCGAAGAGTTTCTCCCTCTGATCCTTTCCAAATTTGTCCCAAAGCTCGGTATCGACTGCTCCCGGCGAGACGGCGTTGACTCTGAGGTGGAAAAGAATAAGATTTTCATATCAGCTATAGATAGCCAATCGTGTTCTCGTCCTAGCTCCAGTCTTTCTTTCATTTTTGAAATCTCAATAATACTGACCTGATTGGCGAGAGATCAAGTGCCAGTCCCCTGACTAATCCATTCAATCCAGTAGCATAGCCATTCTGTGATAGATGACATGAAAATTGACCAAGGGATAAGTTCTCCTAAGCTTCGTGCCATGACGAGATGAGAGAAAGCAGAAAGATGTCTGTCCTTTGGCTATACTCACTACAGTCGCCCAGTCGGGTCTTGGCTTGAGAGAAACGGAACCACTAGTGAAGATGATAGATCCACCTGGATTGACATACTTTTTGGCGACTTTTGCGCTCAAGATAGCTGAAATGAAACGAACCTGGAGGGGAGAGTCAAGAAAGGTGGAGGTGTGAGAGTGTGAGAGAAAGTCCAGCTTGTTCTCTCTTTCTTCTCTACCTACTTGACCAGCCTCGATGATGAAGTTATAGTCTTGCTCTTCCAAAGGTTTGGTAGCTACTGCGTCTCCAGCCGTGTGGATCAGACCGTCGATCTTTCCAACTTTGGAAAACAGTTCTTCCAAATTCTTCTCGACGTCTTCTCCTTTCAAGTTGATGGTATGTCCAGAGACACGCTTTGGATCTGCGTTGTATTGATTAGAGGGATCTGAAAGTTGTTTAACTGTTGCATTTACCCTGTCAGCGGATGAAGAGGCGATCACGACGGTGGCCGTCTCTTCGATGAGCGCAGATGCGACTCCGAATCCAATTCCAGAACTTCCACCTAGGACGAGATACTTCTTGTTTGCTAGTTGTTGAGTTGCTTTTGGTTGAGCTGACATGTTGAGATAGAGGATGAGGAATGAGGAGAGAAGAAGTCAAAGAAGCTTCGTCTTTAAAGGTCTTTCGAAGATCGGAATAAAACACCGACGAGACGAGTTTGATCAATCTCATTCGGCATTTTCGCTTTTCAAGTCCTATATTACGACAACTCATACTGCGCAGAAGTCATCGTTCGGAGATTAGCAGAGGGAAGCGATGCATCATCTTATACACGGCAGTCTGCATTTCTCTATGCAAGAGCTTGCGACTCATCCAAGAGTTGAAATTTGAGATTCGGCCTACCAAAAAGAAGAGCTGAAGATAAGCAAGAGTAGAGCAGAGATTGCGAAAGGATCGAGTAAAAGAAAAGATCTCTTGCTTCGACTGTTGAAGGTGGCCTAGAGAGCGAACGACAGTTTGCTATTCACTCCATAGCAGTCAATAAACTCTTCTCCTTCAACGAACTTATTAAGAACAAACAGTACAAGATGTAAAGATAATAAAGTATTTTACGCTTTTCGAAATGTGATGCTTCCTACTCGTAGTTCCCGAATCATTTGAGATTTCCTTCTCTCCAGGGGTCCAGATTCAGAACCAAAAACTCAGATTTGCGCCTCCCTTCCGTCCTCGATCCTCTTCTTCTTCTACCGCTTTTCCACCATCCTAGCATCCAAAATCCGTGCGAAAGATCTCTCAAAGCACCTTCACATGGAAAGATTACTCCAACTTGAGCTTCGGTGAATTCTTTTGAAACTTGACTTGAAGATCTTGATTCGAAAGTTCGAGTTTTCGAAGGTGGGGCTAGACAAAGGTAGAAAACAATTCGACGACATCGGGATCCAAAGAATCTCCATCATCCAAAGAATCTCCATCACCCAAAAGAGCCAAGAATTGGAGTTTCGGAAAGGTGAGATTTGAGAATTCCTTTCCAGCTTGCAGACCTTTGCCAATTCTATAACCTAGAGCCATCTGGAATAGATTTTGAGAGTGATTTATGAAGAGTTTGAGAGAGGATCTGAGATATTCTGGTGTTTCGACTTGTGTGGAAGAGCCTCTTAATACCTCGATAGCTTCAATCTTCGGAGAGATCAAGGTAGAGAAGAAATCAATTGTTTCCATGTTGACCCTTTCCAGAAAGAGTAGTTCGAGTTTTGGAAAGAATCTAGAGGTTTGAGAAACAGGGAAATCATGCTCGGAAGGAGCTAAATCCGTCAAATCTAATCTTTTCAGAGTGTCTACGGTTGAAGATTAAGGGAAGAATTAGACCAGAACTTCCTTCCACTCGTAATACCATGTCTTCCAATTCATCTCCGATCCACTTGGAGAGATCTTCCCAATCGACTTCATGACATTTGTATAGCTGTATGTGCACTTTCTTGAGTTCGCTCTTCTTGTTCATCCTCTTTGGAACCTCGAACTGAATGATTTCCTCGCCTTGATAGAAATGGAGAGTCAGCGATGAAAGGTTTTCGCATTTCATCGCAAAGTCCCAAAGTTTCTTGTAAGAAGTATGGTAGACACAAGAGAGATTTAGAGCCTTGAGACTTGAAGTTGAATCCGAGAGACCATTTAAAAATGCATTGTAGAAAATACGATTGGCCCAAGGGTCTTCTTCGGGCTCCTCTTCTGAAGAAGAAATTTCGCCCTTGCCCACATCAACGCATTTGAGCTCGGTGAAGCCAGATTGAGTGAAGCCTTTGACGTCATTAAAGAGCAAGAGATCGAACTCCGAATCTAAACTCATACGGTAACGTTCCGGACTGTTGTTAGACAAGAAAACTTGTTTCGATCCCACTCCCGCCTTGAAGGTGTACCAGGTAGGAATCTCTATCCAGACTTTTTGCAACTTAGGGCAATCTTCGAAAAACTTCTTAATGAACCCAGACATAAAAGGAATTACCCAGACTTTCGCTTGGTCTTGCCCTTCGATCCTCTCGACCACCAACTTGATTTCTTTCAAACTCTGGCAAGAGTCGACGAGAGCCGAATCAAGGTCGAGAAGGGCCACAGGAAAATCCTGTCTTGAGGTCGAAAATATCGGAGAATCGAAGAAGAATCGAGTGAGATCCAGAGACTTTGACTGGCTTGTGATTGCAACGAGCTGATAAATGCTTGAAGTGGTGGATCATCTTCTCTTTGGACTTTGTTATTTCACTGACGTTCAATAGATCTATCTCATCGTGAAGTTCTGCATTTGAATTGATGACCTTTCTCCATTTAGAAGAGACGGCACTTGCATTGGCAACGTCTCTGGGTTGAAGAAAGGAGATGACATGGCAGAAGATTTCCGAAGGAAGGGAATCAATTGGAAATTGAAAGTGTCTGTCTCTGGGTTGTGCTTGAGTGATAGTGAAGGATAGTCGAAGATGACTCTGTGTGATTTGAGAGTAGAAGTTGAAGATGAAGACTGAAAGTAGAAGAAGAACGGATAGCGAAGGAGAAGAGAGTAACAGTGAAGATTGGAAGAGATGGAATAGAAGTCTGACTAGATCTTGATCTTGAATACCAACTAAATCAGTCATGTTTAGTTTGCGAGAAGATAAGTCGATTTTGAGGTGTTGTTGGTAGAAGGACAAGATTGGAAGCTGCGACTTCTCCACCTTTGACCATCAACTCAACTCAACTCTATCAAGCCAACGGTAAGCTTGCCACGAACGAGAGGTAGGAATAGACAGCATAAAGACGAGACAAGAATTGGCTGATTCACTCACCAATCACTAATCAGTTCGTGATTCGGGATTCGAGGAGGGAGATCGAGTCAAAGCTCGTGGCTGAGAAGGATGAACGATGTGAATATGCTATCTGATAGAACTCAGTCAATCATTTACAGTATCGCAAGTCTCTAAAGCGAGGACTGCGAAGGATAGAAAGGCTTGTTACTGACTTTCGACTCTCTTCTCCCTACTCCCTAATATCTCCATGCAGTTCTTGCATCCACAATCTCCTAGTTCTTCAAGCATCGAGTCTCTCCTTACTCTTCTTCAACCTTCAGATTGCAAGATGAACAACTCTCCAGATTCAAAACAAGTCACCAAATCCAACTTGAGAGATCCAGTCACTGCTCTCCCTCCAGAGGTGCTGTGCTATCTCTTCTTCTCTCTCGGACCTTTCTCGATTGCAGCGTCTAGTGCTGTCTCAAGCGCCTGGAGAGATGTAGTTCTTTCAGACTCTGCTCTTCATAGAGAAATCGATCTTACAAAAGTAGAAAGTAGATGGGAAGTTATGCATCATTTAGTCCGTCTTCAGAGTCTTTCTCAAAACAAGCTCTCAAAAGTTAGTTTGAATGTCAGTTCCTTTTGGAGCGCATGGATCTGGCAAGACGGTGAAGAATTTGATTGTGAAGATGAAGAAGACTATACTCCAGCTTCTTTAGAGAGTCTTCTGGAAGAGCTTCAAGTCTCAAGCGGAAGTTTAAAAGAGGTATCACTGGAGGTCTGCGAATCGGACGAGTTAAAGGATTTATTTTACGATGAAGAGGAAGCTCCTGACTCTAGAGATGCTCTTCCATTTCTATCGGTCATTCTTCGAGATTTGTTTGATGGAGCCAAATTCTCCAGTTTGAAACGTACCTCAATGAAAGGTCCAACTTACTTCGAGGTTGAAGCTGGAGAGGATGTTCCAGGATCCAAACACTTCTCTCTCCAGGACACTTCGGAATCATTAGAAAAACAAGGTATGGAAGATGATTGGTACCTAGAACAGACGCAACAGATGGACCAAAGTCGATTGGGCTCTGCAAGACTAGCTTTGATGAAAAAGATCAAAGAATTCACTGGAAGTGGTTTGATTAAATTTGGCGGAGGAGGTAGTTGGGTTTTTAGAGAACAGCATTCAGCAATCATGGAAGAGTTATGGCTTTCAAGCTCAACGCTTCAGATTATAGATCTTCAAGTCTTCGACTTCACCCGTGGACCTTTGAGAGACGAGATGTGGTCTCGAGCAGTCAATTGCCCAACTCTCAGTAGATTCAGACTGGTCGGTCACAAGGAAATAGAAGATGAACATTCAGATTATGGATATGAAGTTTGGGATTCCGATCCTCTCTCTGAGCGCAAAGAAATCGAAGAAGAGCTCGAATTCTCCAGAGACTCGAAGAAGCTCAAGATCAAATTGCAGATTCCAACAATCGCCTGGGAAGCAATTGCAGATCTTGTTGGGAACGATCTAAAAGAGTTCAGATTCATCTTTGATTGGATGTTTTCTGGATCATCAGGAAGAATTGTTGGGCTTGATTCCTTCGTCTTTCGCTTTCAGGGAAGCTTGAAGTTTCTCGAACTCAGAGACATATATTTTCTCAACGAGAAAGTAGATTCACTCCAAGGGTCATCCTTTCCAAATCTCAACACACTTATTCTCAGCGACGTAGATGACTCTGTTCTAGAGGTTTTCTCGAAGATCACTTCTCCACGCCTTCGTTTTCTTTCGATCAACTCTGGAGAATCACGTCCGCCAATAAATTCGAAGTGCATTCTCTCTCTTCTCAAATTGCATAGGTCAAAGCTGATCAGGTTACATTTCAGAGCTAGTTGGAGACTGGTAGATGAAGGGACGAATTCAGAACTTTCGTTTTCTAAGTTGAAATATCTGAAATTCAGTAGCAAGACTTCGCAAAATGCCTCCGCCTCAGCCTTCTTCTTACAGTTTACATACCCAAATCTCATCAAGATCGAACCAGCTAGTCTTGAGGAATGCTTCTCCAAAGTTGCTCCCAAGCTTGTTCAAACGAAGAAGGAAGTAGAAACAGGTTGAAGGAAGTCAAAGGGAGTTGGGAGTCGAGAGAAGATAGAGTGATAGAAAGTCAAGAGGTTAGGGAAAGTTGTTGGGAAATTTGAAGAAGTAGTGCAATTTTGAATGCTGAAAGAAACAGATGTAGAAGTAGAATCCTAAAAATCGACTACTCTGGTCGATTCAGAAAGCTTTGATTCTGTGAACACGTCGACAAGCTCGACGGAAGGCGACAAAGAACGGACTTGAGAACTAGAAATGGAAGCAGCATCTTATTGTGTAAGAGCTCAAGTTCATGGTTTAAACGTTGTTATTTATACAGGCTAGACATCAAACCGAGGTCATCAACAACAAAAGAAGCTTCACACGACGCAAGAACGAGTGAAACGGATTTGGCAATGAAAGTCGTCGAGAAATATCAAACAAGGACAATAAAACAGCAAATCGTCACAAAGACATCATTTCACAATCAGATCTGTGGAGTGACTGAAGAATGGATGAGCATTGCATTACGACGAGAAACTTTTGGTTGTGAGAGAAACAATGACATGAAGGGATCTTTACAAGTTTTGGATTTGGTTGGTAGGATAGAATAACGATATTGTAGGGTTATGATATCTGCTAGGAATGGACTAAAGCGATGAAGAGAATCCAAAAAAGGGGAGCGAGGTAGAGAGGCATAGACTGAATTACGATTTCCGCCAACGAACTGAATTGAACTCTCAAATCTTAAACGAAAGCAGTAGCAGGAGTATTAGATCTAGATCTACCATCTGCACCATTAAGATGACCAAGTCCATTGATTTGACCATTGTTATTATTGTTACCATCCTGGTTTTCCTCTTCGTCTCCCAAAAGAGACAAAAGAGCTTTCAATCTAGCCTTGTTAGTTCCAGCTTTCTTCGTGGCGTATTCTTTCAAAGTGACTTTCAAACTTGGTTGTTTCTTGAGTACTTCCGCCAATTGTTCTCTTGGTAATTGCATCAGAGCACCCGAAGAACCTGGGGAAGTCTTTGTTGCACAAATGATGAAACCGTCCCAAATCAATGGAGATTGCCAAACTTTCTTCGTGATCAATTCGGAAAGGATGTTCGTCGATACGTAACCTGTCAGAGATTTGTAAGTCGAGACTGCAGTGATGACCTAGAAAAGAAAAGGAGAGGGAGAAGAAAGGATTCGAGAGGAAAACCACGAGGAAAATCAATGGAAACGAACTTGCCAATATCGCTGAAAGTAATCTCAGAAGAGGCGACTTAAGAAGTTGATGACTCACAGTACGCATGAAAAGAACCGGCAAAACAGGTTCACCAACCAACTGATTGATGACAGCAGCCAAGACTTCAGATCTAAAGACTTCAGTCATACTGAAACAAATCTTGATAGCATCAGCAGCGACTCTGATTCCAATTTCGTTTTCTTTGAAATGTAAGACCGACATCAATTCAGTAGGAGTCAATAGATCATCCTTTTTGATCCTAGGTAAATTGGTTGAAATCGATCCGAAATTCTCATCTGGCATTTCAACGATGGATTGAAAGACTTGTTTGATTAGGTTCCTATCTTGTAATCTTTCCTGATTGGAAGTTCTAGAGTGTAAAATGGTGACTACTTTTGGCAAATATTTCATAATCTCACTCTTATCGAATTCGGGTAAGATTGGAACCAAGAATCTAGGATTGATTTCTTCATCGTTTCTAGTCTTGTCTTCTATTAGATTCTTGATCAAAGAGATTAATGGAACCGATCTACCTTTCTCCATTAGAATAGTAAAGATGTGAAGAGCCAATTCGTCTGAACCTTTTGGGAAGTTTTTCAAAAGAGATAGAAGTTTCGAGTTCCCAGGTCCTAAAGATCTGATCAGAGGAGAAATGTTTTTACGAATTGAAGCTTGGATGTTTGATGTCATGTAGACGTAAGATTGAAAGATTTCGTCCAGCATCGAAGGTAATTTGATACTCAAAGCGAATGGTAACTCGACCAATCTCAGAATGTCTTCATCTTTCTCGATTGGGAGTTTGAGATTTGAAATGATATCGATGTCTTTCTCTTCATCTTCTTCTTCCTTTTTCTCTTCTCCTTCTTTTTCATCTTGATCTTTGTTTTCCTTCTCGACCTCTTTCATAGTGACATCATTAGAGATGATCTCTTCTCTTGACGTTGGTAAAATTAACCTTTCCAGACTCTCTCTAGCATACATGATGACTTTTTCTTCTAACATACCAATCGAGAGATAATGTAAAGAAACCCATCCTCTAACCGTGATGATAGCAGCTCCTCTAACCACCTTATCCTTATTCCTAGTCAGATTCAATAGAATCTCACTACATAATTCTCTATTCTTAGGTCTAGTAGTAGATATTTCTCTCAAGATTGAGAATCCGATCGAAATCTTTTTCTTGTCCAGACATAGTTCTCCAATCAATCTCAATATCGTATCAGGTATGATTGGTAGTTCAGATAGGAATGAAGATAAAGTTTTGGTATCGTTCGGATCTAATTTCTCAATCACTTTTTCCACTAATCTAGTTAACCAGGTTGAATAGTTCGAATCCGAATCGGATTCTTGTCCTGTTGAGTTTGAGTCGTTAGAATTTCTCTGGGCTTTCTTAGTCCTATTCTTCTCCAAGATCCATTCCTCGCTTAACCATTGAACTCCAAATCTGTACCTCTCTTTGAACGAGATTGAGATGAATTCTAACAGTTTCTTTCTGATACCATCAGCCATATCGACGTTGATGGAACTCAATTCTCTAGAAGCATTACGAGCTCCATTGACGACTCCATTCTCATCTTCAGGCTCCTCTTGAGAATTTTTCGATAGTCCAACAGGTCCACCGAAACCTCTAGTGATCAATCTAATGACAATCATCATCCAAAGTTCACCTTTATTCTCATCATTTTCATCCCCATTACCATTCAAGAAATCTTTCTCTTCCTCATCTCCATCCCCACTAGCTTCGTTTTTCAATTCCTTTAATCCAGAGAAATTCTTCCTACTTTCCAATTCTCCAGTCAAAAAGATTCTCGAAACGCTCTCATCGATGATCTCCAGTTCATCTTTCGAAGACAATTTCTTGGGTAGTTCCAAGACGAAATTCTCGATTCCTACCATTGAAGATTCCAAACCTAAACTCTCTCCTTCTCGAATCGAGACTTGCTGATTCTCATTCGAAGAATTGACTTGGTTCGAATCCTCTTGATTCTCTCCTCCTTCTCGTTGTTCAGCTTCATTTCGATCGTTTGAATTCTTCCATTCCAATTCCAATTTCTCCAATCGTTCTTCATCGTCATCCACTTCGATTTTCAGAGGATCGATAGGTCTTGCCTCTTCTTCATTGAGGTTACTTGCTTGAACTCCATTGGATACTGATCCCGAAGGTCCAACTCCATTTGTATTCAAATCAGTAGAAGGTAGGTTCAATTCTCTATCCAAATTCTGTCTAGTCAAATTGATGGCATTGATCATATCCCTTTCCTCGACGGATTGTAAACTCGAAATGATCAAATCTACCAACAGGTTGATCTCTAATTTACTAACGTCGAAATTGGAAAAGAACTGTCTATCTTGAAGGTTCCTTTGAGAGGACAAAGTTGATTGAGAAGAAGTTTGCTGATTGAATCCAGTAGAGAGAAAAGCATTCGCATTGGAATGACTTCCACCTGCTACACTTCCGACATTCGAATTTGAATTGTCAATCTTCATTCTCTTGGAAGCAGAAGAGGTATCGTCTTGTTTCGAACCTTTATCATTCTCCTTTCCTTCTCCAATCTCTTTCAAAATCCCTTCTCTTTTCCTCTTTGCTTTGCTTTCTCTTTCTTCCTTGTTCTTCTTTTCTTCCGCTTCCATTCTCAATCTCTGTTTCTCTAGAGATTCTCCTATCTCTTTTCCCAACTCTTTAGAAACCAATCGATTGTTCAAGAAATGCCAAAGACCCAACTTCAGAATCTTTTCCGAATTCTTCTTGGACATGTAAGTTGAATTTGATAGAGCGTTTGGTGCCCATGAAATCAAGGATTTCAGTGCGATTTCTCCTACTGGTTGTCCAACTCTTGATTTCGAAAGCGTTACTAGAGTGGTGAGTGTTGAAGTCACTATATCCGGAAGACTGTTTAGATCGAGAGCAATTGATACGTATCAATAGAGTGTGAACAAAGAGAAGTCAGGCTCAGTACGACTTTCAGTTAGCGAAGAGATCGAAAAAACAAAGGAGAAGAAAGAACTAACCTGCTCGTGAAAGCTACAGTGACGATCTTTGTGAGCATCTCTGTAGCTTCAGTCTCCAAATCTTGAACCTTAAGGATAGGATGTGAAGAAGGGACGCTTGAGAGGGAGAAATCCAGAGCTTTTTTCTGTGAAGAAGAACAGACATTAGAGAAAATGGCGAAAAAATGAGCTCTTCTTCTCTCGATCAGTTTGTAAATTCAGTCTATACTCCGTTACTCACCCTAGGATCCCCTCCCACCCTACTCTGAACAATGACGACTCTACTCAATACTCTGATGGCAGCAATCTTGATACCCAAGAACTTGTCTGTGGGGTTCATGTCTATCAATTCCAAAGCTTTTCTCTTGATTTGAGTGATGGTTTTCCATTTCTTTGATTGTTCCACTATTGTAGATTGTTTGTCTGTGCAACTGTGAGGGAGAGCAATCCAAAAGAAGAGGGGAGAAGAGATAGAGGGAAGATAAAAGGTCAAGATTAGAAAAAATCGAAGCAAGAGATAGTCAAAATGAGAGATTTTGAGGTGAGAGATCAAATAACCAAAGATTGAGAATGAATTATAGAAGAACTGGTATGGGAATCGGTACTTACATGTTCTTGAAGAGAGATTGGTAAATGCTAGAGAAGCATTGGAGAGCCAACTTGCAGTAGATGGCGTCCTGAGGGGAAGAGGTTGAATTTGTGGGATCTATCTGAAGATAGGAGAGTAGCGAGGTAGGCACCAGAGGCGAGACTGTGATGAAAAGGTGAAAAAAGATGGAAGTAGAAGAAAGCAAGTCAGACGAGCGGTGGTTGAGATAAGGAAGGCAGATCTACCGATTCCTATTGCGCATCTCCAAAGTTCTAGTCTATATTAGATCCCCAATATCCTTGTTCCTTTCTCATCTACTCACGTTGATCTCTATCCTTCTGATTGATAGTAGGTCTATTGAAGCAAAGATCCAAGAAGTCAATGACCCAAGCGTTCAAGATTGGATTGTTCTTGATGTTATGATGTGGCAGATTGACTACGATCGGCAACAGGATGGGTAGATTGGAAGGATTGTTGACCAATAAGGAATACAATTTAGACAATAGATCCGAAGTGACAGGATGGGAACTGCTTGAATTGGATCTAGAACTGGAAATGGCTCTAGTCAGAAGGGAAAGTGGATCGGAATCAGAATCATGATCATTGAGAGATGTGGAAGATGATTGATGTGAATTGGATCTTGACATTCTGCAAAGTGGTCGTTAAGGTTGTGGGAGTAAGATCTTGAGGAATAGGATAGCTCAGTAGAGGTACAGGATGAGTAGCCTCCTCTTCTCTGTCTTGCTACCACGGATCAATCTTGAGGATGGTTGATTACTTGTTGTTTGATGATCTTGTATTGCTACCAAGTATTAAAGTTGAAGGAATGAATAAGAACCAAAGAAGAAGGGAGGAGAGCAGAGGAAGGACAAGAAGGTCGAAGGAAGAGAAAGAGAAACAAACAGCTGCTTCGACTTTGAACCTCTCCATCCTCAACTCTGCCTCATTCAACAATCCATCTACGCTAGACTCAGTCATGGTAAGAATTACAAAAGGATTAGACAGCAAGAGACTCGAACCACTGTCCATCAAGATTCCAGGAAGCCCATCTGACTTTGACTCTCTCTCTCTCTCTCTCTCATTTCTTCTACTCTCTCTCTCTCTACTCTTTCTCTACTCCAGGCTCACATTTCCACCACGAGCGAGAGTACGATCCAGACTCTAGAGAGAATCGGTTCTCATTCTCATGTCAAAGGGTGAATAGAATAGACAGTCACACCAGAGACGAGATCATTCCCTTACCTTTCTACCTTCCATCCAACCTTCTAACTTTCCTCTCCCCTCTCCCCTCATCTCTCTCATCAGTCTCGGTCTAGATGATCATCTAGAACCACGTCCCAATTCACAAGGTCTAATCGGTCAATCAGAAGCCAGAAAAGCAGCCGGAATCATTATCAAAATGGTTCAACAATCCAAGATTTCAGGTAGATCGATTTTGATTTCTGGTCCACCTTCCACTGGAAAGACTGCCATTGCAATGGGAATGGCTCAAACTTTAGGTCCAAACGTTCCTTTCACTATGCTCTCTGCCAGTGAGGTCTTTAGTTTGGAAATGTCAAAGACGGAGGCTTTGATGCAGGCTTTTAGGAAATCCATTGGGATTAAAATTACAGAGGAATCTCAAGTCGTAGAGGGAGAGGTCGTGGAGATTATCATTGATAGGAGTTTGACTGGAGTAAGTTTTTGTGTTTCGTTTTTGACGAAGAGGGATGGAGGTTGGAAAGAGAAGAGAAAGAGGAGATGGAGGAAGTCTTCAAAGAGTGCTTGCTTGCTTGCTCTGGTCTTTTTTCAACCTCATTCTCATTTGTTTGAGTACAAGCTGACCTAAAATTGTTCGTTTTCGCTCTCGCAGGCTACCAAGACTGGAAAGCTGACGGTGAAGACTACAGACATGGAAACGATTTACGATCTAGGAACCAAAATGATAGATTCTCTACAAAGAGAGAAAATCACTGCAGGAGACATTATTTCGATTGACAAGACTTCAGGTAGGATTTCCAAATTGGGTAGATCCTTTACTCGAGCCAGAGATTACGATGCCTATTCAACAGATACCAAATTCATTCAATGTCCAGAAGGAGAATTACAAACCAGGAAACAAATTTCTCATTTGGTTTCTCTACATGAAATCGATGTCATCAATTCCAGAACTCAAGGTTTCTTAGCCTTATTCTCTGGAGATACTGGAGAGATTAAACCTGAATTAAGAGATCAAATCAATACCAAAATAGGAGAATGGAAAGAAGAAGGGAAATCTGAAATCATTCCTGGGATTTTATTCATTGATGAAATTCATATGTTAGACATTGAATGTTTCAGTTTCTTGAATAGAGCTTTGGAATCTGAATTGAGTCCTTTGGTTGTCATGGCTTCTAATAGAGGAATCACTAGGATTAGAGGAACTAACTTGAAATCTCCACATGGTATTCCAATGGATTTATTGGATAGAACTTTGATTGTTTCTACAAAGAAATACTCTTTGGAGGAAATTGTAGAGATTTTGAAAATCAGAACAAAGGAAGAAGAGGTCAATATGAAGAATGATGCTTTGGAAGTCTTGAGTAGGATTGGAACGGAAACTAGTTTGAGATATGCTATCAATTTGATATCTACTGCCAATTTGGCTGCTAGGAGAAGGAAATCTGACGTCGTGGAAGTAGCCGACGTTAGGAGAGTTTATGGTGAGTAAAAAACGAAAAGATTTCTGAGCTCCCAACCTCATATCGTATCTTTTGTTGACATCAAAAAACACACGCTCTCTCTCTTTCTTGCCTCATCAATCAAGGTCTGTTCATCGACGAGAAACGATCAGTCGCATACCTTGCCGAACATTCTCGAGAATTCATGAACGATTCAGACGATTTCGGCCCAGATGGAAACATGTTGAATGGTCACAATGGCTATGGAGGAGGTCCAGTTCCAATGGAAGGAGTGACTGCTTAAGAGAGAATCGAATCGAGAAACTCCAAAATTTTAACTTGTACTTGTTGTCTTTGATTGTAGAAGAGAATCCATTGCTCTGCGCGTCTGAGTTGACGTTGATCGTTGATCGTTGATCTGCCGTGGTTCGTTCAATGAGCCTTCAAAAGACACTCAGCAAGTCAGGCACGACTCATGAGCATACTGTATGTACTCAAGTAAAGCTCTTCAGATCAATTTGGCGGAAAAGACAAGCTCAAACTCTCAAGCGAATCTCTAGAATCTCGAATTCTCGAGAGCCAAGTTCAAAACACATCTAGAGTCATCAACATCGAACGGAGACCATAGAGCAAAGAGAGGTCGGAAGTGTCAAAAGAACATTGATAAACACTAGAACATGAGATCAAAAAAAAACAAAGAAGCAAAAAATAGTGTTTTCACTACGACGGAGCGTACTTCTCATTCCATTCCTTGACTATCCTTTCTGCGACTTCATCATCTTCCAACAAGCGTGAGAGGCAAGATAGAGGATGATCTTTCTCTTCAGAAGATGTCTTTCCCAGTTGCTTGATATCGGAGGCTTCTAGTAGATGCTTTGGATCGATAGCGCTTCGACTTGAGGGTGCAGCTGTTGCATCGAGTAGTATACTTGTTTGAAAGGGCCAACCGGAGGAGTTAGAGACTCGATCTTTGGAATCCTGACAAGTGATGGAATGATGTCTTTGAGGAATCGCTGGTACCTTTCTTGGCCTTGAGACTTGTGAGGGTAGGAAAAGCAAATGAAAGAGAGAGGTCTGGAGTTGTTCAGCGTTTTGAAGAGCCTTGGTGAGAAGATCAATCTGAGAATTCAGAATGCTCTCTTCTAGACCTGCCGAAACACCAGCGCCAAAATCTGCGATTAGTTAGATTTGATATTTGCTGACTCAATCTCCAAAGAGGAGCTACCATGAATGAGAAATAGGTAAGGAATGAAGTGGGAGAGTGATCAGAATGAGTCAGCGTTGACGAGGGAAAGGTTCCCTCTTGATCTGTGTTTGAAACTTACTGCAAACTCTACCCAGGTCATCGGGAGGATATCTCATTTGAGAGGTAGTACCTCTCTTCGCAAGCTGCAACACAGATTGTCAGAGAATCGAGTGTTTCCCAATCCTTCGACGTGTTCGATGATCTCACTGAGAAGTGGAAGTGCTTGGGTCTCCCAATGGAGAGACCGAATCCTTTTCCAAGACTTGACTATCTCCACCAAGGCCTGCTTCAACTCTTCTGGATTGGAAATCCTTTGATCTGTTGATTCTCTTCCATCTCGACCAAGGCTTTGCCAGTCTTGAATCTCCTGGATCGAGTAAGTATCCTCTGGATCCCTCTCCATAATCTCTTTCAGTGCTTCTTCCGCTGCTCCTTCTTTGAAAGTCTTTTCCAAGCTTTGAGAAGGTATGTGAGGGAAAGGCCAGACTCTGGAGTAAACTTTGAAGTAGCAGGTGTGAGTGAAAGTTCCAAGCGAAGGGGTTGAGTTGTACAGCCTTCCAGAATTTGCCTATCGTCTCAAAGTACTCAAAAATAGAGTGTTCCAGTCATTCGAGTAGACTGAGATTGCGAAGAAGTCGTGAGGTGCGAGAGAGTGAGCAGATGGTCTCCCACTGGATGGTCGTTTCCTTGCTGTGCCGGCCCCATTCGAAAAGTGTTCTGAAATTACTCTCGGGTTCTGTGCCTGTCCAAAAGCAATCCAGGACCCAGCTGTGAGGGAGTGGATGGGACAAAGAGATGGAATGAGGAAGGAATCCAGTTCAGAAGCTCTCAAAGTTCCGACTTCGTCCACTGCTCGGTTTATACAAAGGGCTCCACTCACTCTAGAACGTCGGAAGGTATAGGTCTACCATTCAGCTTGACCAATTCAGACATACTTTGGTATTTCTTTGAGAGCTATTGGATCATACGCTCGACTTGATTTTGAAGTGAAGAAACGAAGGACAGAAACGAAAAGACACTCTAGTTAGACGACGTCTGCCTAGCTGCCTCTCGTGAGCGCAAAGTGCTGAACTTAAGTAAAGCTCTTCAGATCAAGTTGGTGAAAAGAACAAACTTGAACTTTCAAAAATCGCAGAATCTAGGATCTTGAATTCGAGAGCCAAGTCCAAAACGCATCTAGGTCAACATCTATCAGAGACTACAGGTCAAAGAGAGTCTGAAAGTGTCAAACGAACAATGACGAACACTAGAACATGAGATCGAAAAAAACAAAAGAAGCAAAAAAAAATAATATTTTCACTACGACGGAGCGTACTTCTCATTCCATTCTTTGACTATCCTTTCTGTGACTTCGTCATCTTCCAGCAGATGTGAGAGGCAAGCTAGAGGATGATCCTTCTCTTCAGAAGCCTTCTTTCCCAATTCCTGAATGTCTGAAGCCTCTAGTCGATGCTTTCGACCGATAGCTCTTCAACTTGTGGGTGTAGCTCCTGCATTGCATAGTAGATGTGAACAAAAGAGCCATGCAACTGGTATGGAATCTCGATCTTTGGAATCCGGACTATCGATGGCAAGATGTCTCTGAGAAACGTTTGATACCTTTCTTGATCCTGAGACTCATCAGGATACCAGAAACCCAACAGAGAAAGAGTCTTGAGCTTCTCAGCTTTTTGCAGAACCTCAGTGAGAAGGTCGATTTGAGAATTCAGGTCCCTTTCCTCTAGTGGAGCAGAGACATCGGCTGCAAAATCAAGAATGTCTAAACGAGAAACTTGCTGGCCCAATTTCCAGACGGGAGCTTGAGAGGGAAGATATCAAGGCCAGGAGAGAGAGTCAGCACCAGGTCTGATCGAATAGACTGGCTTTTCCTTGTCTCTGCGTTGCAACTTACTGCGAATGAGAGAGTTTTCACCAGCTGGACTTGTTGAAGAGAGATAGTATCGTTCCTCACAGCCTGCAATGTTGACCGAGAATGAATCCAGTGTTCCTAAGCTTTTGACGTGTTCGATGATCTCAGTGAGAAGAGGGAGAGCTTGCGTGTCCCAAGATAAGGATTTGATTCTGGTCCAAGATTGGGAGATGTCTATCAGCGATTGTCTCAAATCCTCTGGGCTGGAAATGATAATCTCGTATTGATTATCCTTCCATCTGACCCGGTCCTTTTCCAGTCTTTTATCTGCTCGATTGAGTCAGTATCGTTTGGATCTCTCTCCATGACCTCTTTCAATGCATCTTCTGCTGCTCCGTTCTTAAAGAGCCTTTCCAAGCCTTGAGATGGGTGTGTCAGGAAAAGGGCAAATGCTCGAGTAAAGTTTGAAGTGGCAGGTGTGAGTGAAAGATCCTAGCGAAGGGTTGAGCTGCACGGCTTTCCAGAACTTCCCAATTGTCTCGAAGTACTTGAAGTAGAGAGTGCCAGTCATTCGAGGTAGACTGAGATTGCGAAGAAGTCGTGAGGTGCGAGAGAGTGAGCAGATGGTCTCCCACTGAAGCGTAACCGTGTCATCGCGAGAGGTCCAATCGAAGAGACATCTGAAGTCACGTTCTTCTTCTGTGCCTGTCCAGAAGTAGTTCAGAATCCAACTGAAAAGAGGCGAGATCAACAAGGTGGGAAGAACGAGTCAATAAGGAAGAGGTGTCCATCTGCAATTTCCGGTTTCGCCCACCTTGCTTCGTTTCGGGCAAAAAGCTCAACTCACTCTAGAACATCTGAAGGTATGGCTTTGCCGTTGAGTTTGACCCACTCAGACATGGATCTTGAAGTTTCCTCTTGTCGAGTGAGTGTAGTGGTTGGAAGAAAGCAGAGAAAGGCAAAGTTTGTCGTTCTATAGGAGACAATCCAGCGCAGACCACGAGGTCTCGACGAAGTGGCGTGCAGTATACATCGTGAATACACGCTTTGCAGCGACTCTACAAACGTCGGACTCGAATATTTCATCGTGAATTCGTGATTCTGCGTGACAGAATTGGGCGTCAAGGACGATTAGAGAGAGGAGAGTCAGTAGTAGGCGTTCTTCTTCTTTCGACCTGCAGCAGACGTCTACAACTCCTTCTTCAGAGACTCAGTATGGGCGCTGGGCGTGTAAAATTGCTCAGAACCTCATGGAGCTCAAGTCGACTCTTATAAGAAACAATTTCTATCTTCGAGAGCTTCCCTCGTCCCATTTCTCTTCTCAGTGCTCTTTCTTTCTTCAACTTCTTCTATCTCGCTGGCCGAGCTTTTTTTAAACCTCTTCCTCTTCTTCGGACTCAACATTCAAGCCATGAACCTTCTGCTCTCTCGATCATTCTTTGTCGTAGCACTTTCTCTCTTCAGCCTCGTTCTCGCCGTCAATAGCGCTCCTGTCGAGCTCAACTCTAGAGAAGCAGAAGCAGACCTCACGGTGTGTTCCGGGATCAAGCTCAGAAGCTCGAATTATGCAAATACTTGTAAAAATCCAACGAATCCGAGACCTGGTGTTGTCCAAGCGGTAGGAGCACGTCAATATCAATGGGCGACTTCAGCTCAGATGTCGATCGCTTTAACGAAGCCTTTCAATTTGGGAACGCCTACAAAAAATGGATATAAAACGCTCATTCAATGTGATCATCGTGAGTTCGAACTTATCTGCAATCTTTGTCGCAAACCCTCGCGAGGGGTGAAGGCTAACGGCCTCTCTCTCTCTCTCTTGCCACCTCTAGTGTTGGAGATTCAACAAGGTAAAATTCCTCTTTGATCAAATAAAGCTGCTTCGAAGAGAGTCTGTCGGGCTATGAGCCGTAATTCCAAGATTCTAGATGAGTTTATGGACATTATCAATGGTGCCGATAATCTATACAATCTTGATGCGACAGGTAATTTTCCATCAGAGAGGAGAAGAGGGGCTGACTTGAATTGACTTGAAGTTCATTCGAGCAGACGATCAGTAAGACATTAGACTCGGTTCTCACTCCTGCTTTGTTTTTTTGTCCTCTTCTGCCAGTAAACAACTACAAAGGCAAATACGTCACCAGTATGATTGCTACTGCTCGACAGGCAATTGTCGATGGGAAACCGATTTTGCCAGTTCTCAAAGAGTACACAAAGACCTGGGGCCTACTCAGGTCTAGGAGAGTATTATCGACAAACTGGTCCTCAACAACTGCAAGTAGTAAATAAATTATGGGAGTTTTTGAATGCAAATTCCGGCAGATCTTATGGCCTTCTGAAAGACTTTCCAGCTGCTCCAGGAGACCAAATTCAATTCTTGACTCGTTCCTTTGAAGGAATCGCTGCACGAAATATCGCAAAGCGTTCTCCATCAAGAATGAATCAATGGTTCACCCTCAGTCCAAGATTGGCTGGTAACTCTTTCCAAAACTACGCTGCAGTTGGAACCACTTCTTCTCGGCTCTTTGAAGAATATATCGAACAGTTTCATCCCAGTGCTCCCGCTGAAGACGAAGATACAGACGAAGCAGATCAAATGGAAGGTATCTACACACCTCCGACCAGTCTCAAAGATCCTATAGTGTTTGTGGTGGGCGGATTAGAGGCTGGAGAGGAGACTGCACCAGCTTGCGTCAGACCATGAGATTCCAACGACGAGCTGCTCTGTCCTGTACTTTAGGAGGTGGTTCAAGTCCTAGCAATCATTCTGGAATCCTTCCTTTATCTTCAAATGGAAACTCAAGTTTTTCAGAATCTAGTCTTTCAGAAGGTTCTCTCGATTCTTCTTCAATCAACCGTCTTCGAACGTCAACTCTTCTCGACACTGAAGCCGCTCAAACACCTGTCAACACCTTCAATCGAGTGAATACTTTGGAGCCAGTCAACACTCTCAATAGAGCTCAAACTTTCGATTCGAGACCTACTTCCCCAACGATGAACGGTATCCTTCCTGTGAATCCTCAACTCAAGCCAACTCTCGCTTCAACTTCCATCAATCGATTCCCAACGACGTCAACACTCCTGCCTATCGTCAATCTCTCAACAATGGCTTCAACCAGAATCAGTATCATTCTACCATTCCACTCTCGAGGATTCCTCAAGCGATCCCTACCCCAAGTCTCTACGAGAAAGTTTCCAATCTCTTCAAAAAAGGTCTTTTCCACACGCCGTCCTTTGTCAACAACTCCAGTCGGGTCTCTACCTTTCAGGCCAATCAAGAACTCACTCGCCTTCAGTCCGACTCTTGTATTAGGTTCAGCTAGAGGTCCAAACAGGTACAAGCTCAGTTAGAAGACTAGTCTTGAGAAAGACTATGAGATCGCATGATTCTAGAACTCTTTTTGGACTATCGTTTGTGACCCTCTCCGACGCTTAGATACACTCTTTACTTTTCTTATTGGTTCTTGACAATGATGGTTCTGGTTCATAAGATCTCACGTCTTGAGAGACTACAACAAAGAAAAAAAAGCGACGATCGAAAAGGCGCTGGTGTGAAGAAAGCTTCCTTCACTTCTCTGACTTCTCTCTCGCTCCTTCCCTTGAATACTCAAAACAAACGTGGTCGACAATTTTCTACGATTTTGATTCTACATCTTTGCTTTTTCATGATCTGAGACTAGTTTGCCTTCTTCGATTCCTCCGATGACGATTCCCAAACCTCTCGATTTCCTATCACTTCGTCTTCTCTCGACCCTCAACCTCCTTTGACTGCCTTTGATCCTGCCTCTACTTTCTCCATCGCTTCGACGAGCTTTGGAGCTGCTCTAGAGAAGCTTTCTTTGAGACTTGCTGGTTCGATCTTGATGAGATTTGGATGAGTAAACTTTAAGAAGAAGGCTGATAGCGGAGGCATTTCGCGAGGTCTTGCTACTGAATCTTAAGTATTTCAATCTGGAGAATGAAAGATTTGGAATGACTTCACGATCTATCAATCTCCAACTAGCTCTAAAGTCCAACTTGATCAGCTTTGCTTGATGGGATTTTAGAGGAGAAAGAAGGCACTTCGAAGCTGTCTGAGAACTATCTGCAGACATGATCGAAAAGTAACGAAGGCCTGGAGCAGTGATCCTTGAGAAGAAGTCTAGGATAGAGTCTCCTACATTGGAAAGAAGAAGTGCCTTGAGATTTGGAAAGGATGACCCTTGGAGTGAATTTGACTGATTAGTGAGAGTCAAGATGTGCTCGAGATGGATACGCTTCAAGCTTCCCTGAAAGCGAAAGACAAAGGAATCAAAGCCAGAGATCCTTCCCGATGATCCAGAAAAGGTCGAATCAAAGGTAAATCTTAACTCTGCTAGATCGTTCCCAACTAGATCTGCAATTGATTCCCAGGCCATTCTTGGAATCTGCAATTTGATCTCGAGCTTCTTCGGGTCTCTGGAGAAGACAAGCTTTTCTTCGATTCCCTTACGCTCAGGTAGAGTATCAGAATCCCAGTCATCATAACCATGAGCAGAACCACATTCAGAGCACACGTGATAATCTTCTCTTTCTTTATGACCAGCCAATCTGAAACTGCTAAGAGTTTGGGCAATTGACTGCTCGAGACCAAAGTTCGTCTCTCAAAGTTCCACGAGTGAATTCGAAGACCTGGAGATCAATGATCCTAAGCGTTGAGCTTGAAAGCCATACCTCTTCCATGATTGCTGAATGCTGTTCTCTAAAAACCCAACTACCTCCTCCAGTGAACTTAACCAGACCACTCCCAGTGAATTCTTTGATCCTCTTCATCAAAAGCCAGTCTTGCAGGACCCAATAGCCTTTGGTCCATCAGTTGCGCTTGCTCATAGTACCAGCCATCTTCCAGACCTTGTCTTTCTAATGAGTTTGAGGTATCTTGAATAGAGAAGTGTTTGGATCCTGGAACATCCTCTCCAGCTTCAACCTCGAAGTAAGTTGGACCTTTCATCGAGATTCTTTTCAAAGTGGAGAACTTGGCTCCATCGAATAGATCTTGAAGAAGCAAAGATAGAAAGGGAAGAGCATCTCTAGAGTCTGGATTTTCCTCTTCTTCGTAGAAATCTTTTGACTCGTCCGATTCGCAGACCTCCAGTGATACCTCTTTCAGACTTCGACTTGAGACTTGAAGTTTCTGCAAAAGACCTCCTAAAGTAGCTGGAGTGTGATCATCTTCATCTCATAATCATATTGAAATTCATCATCGTCATGCCAGATCCATCCGCTCCAAAAGGAACTGAGTTCGAGGGAAACTTTTGAGAGCTTGTTTTGAGAAAGACTCTGAAGACGGCAGAAATGACGCATAATATCCCATCTATCTTCTACTTTTGTAAGGTCGATTTCTCTATGAAGGTTTGAGTCTGAAAGAACTACATCTCTCCAGACTCTTGAGACAGCACTAGAGGCCGCAATCGAGAAAGGTCCGAGAGAGAAGAAGAGATAGCAGAGCACCTCTGGAGGAAGAGCAGTGACTGGATCTCTCAAATTGGATTTGATGACTTTCTTGAAGCTTGGAAGGCTGTTCATCTTACAATCCGAAGGTTGAAGAAGAGTTAGAAGAGACTTGAGGCTTAAAGAACTAGGAGAATGTGGATGCAACAAGACTGAAGAGGGAATCGAGGGAAAAGTCAGCAACACGCCTTTCTATCCTTGATCAAGAGACTTGCGATACTGTAGGCTATTGATTAAGATCAATCGGATAGCAGATTGGCATCGTTCATGCTTGGTTGTCACCAGCTTTGACTCCATTTCCCTTGTATCGAACGAGAATCACGAACTGAGTGATCGCTTTCTTTCATTTTCATGCTGTCTCTTTCTATCTCTTGTTTGGTGTGAACTTACTTCGAATTAGGGTTTTAGACTCAGATATCTCTTTCTGAGCTCAGGACAGAACAGGTTTGACGATTTTGAAGTGATGGGTAGAAGGACAAGTTGGCAACTGACAACTCTCTCCCTTTATGATCGTCTTTCATCACATTGCTGCTCATTGCAGACAATCACTCAAGCAAGGCACCAGCCTACTCAAAAAAGAAGTAATCTAGAATGCAATCAGATACGGCACGAACGAAACAATACAATACAGAATTTGCACAGTAAAACTTGACTCCCTCCTGCAATCACTCGCCAAGTTCTTTCATCGACAGACAAGTGAAACAGAAAGCCTTTGAGCATTTCCCACTCCCATGACTTCCAGCCATACCACAAGGAGATGATCCCATAAAACTAGAAGTAGAACCTCCCTTCACTTCATCTCGATCAATCTCATCATCCTCTTCTTCTTCGAAATTCAACATTCTCTTCCTTTTGATAGTAGGCGTGTCACTCTTTTGACTACTGGAAGGTCTAGATCCAGTCTTCTTGAGACTACTAGAACTTGAGATCTGGTTTGATCGAGGTCTCGAAGGAGTTCCAGGGGGGAGTTTCAGAGATCATTGATTTGATCCTCTCTGTCGTTTTGTTCTTGGAAAGAGAAGATCTATTGGAAGATGAAGTAATGTTCTTTCCTGAAATTTGTCCTGACGTTTCTTGGTGTCGAAGTTGGATCTTTCGAAGGCTGATATGAAGAAGTTGAAGCTTTCATCGAAGCAGCTTTTGTTGAATTAGATGATGGAACTTGACGATGGGTAGAAGAGGAAGTTGATGTAGAATTGGAAGTTGAAGCAGAAGAAGATCTCATCAACCTATCTGAGTTTGGACTATGACTACTTGTAGGTGAAATCGGTAAGGTAGCGGTATTGATTGCAGTTGGTAGTTTGAGAGACTTTCCGAGAGAAAAATTCATCTTTTGAATTGGCAGAGACTTGTCTCGAAATTGAAGTAGGTCTTGAGAGAAGAGATGGCGGTATAGATTGATTGGTATGAGGCTTCGACGAAGAAGCAGAGGCACGAGAAGAAGATGAGTCGAAGGGCTTTGATTTATCATTCCCTCTACGATTCATGATAGCCAAGTTGACGTTTCCGCCCTTTCTCTCCTTTACCTGTTGAGAAGGTTTCCTCAATTTCTTGTCGTTCAGTAACTCTTTCAATCCAGGAATGTCGTAAGGTATCATGGAACCATCCAGCAAATCTGAATCTAGCAAATCTTGAATGTTTCTCCTCTTTTCTTCCCACTTCGATGGAATGTAATCGTATTGACTTGTGCTTGGAGTCTTTGACGAATCGTTTCTTTGAGATTTCTCGACTTGATAGCCAATTGAGGAGAATGTCCTCGGATTGTGATCATTGGATTTAGCTTTCGAGGGAATCGTCGAAGCAGGTTCAGATTCAGATTCAGATGAGCTACCTTTGGCTCTTGATTTCTCTGTACCTTTCCCCCTTTTCTCTGGAAGCTTCGCCTTCTCCTTTTTGGGATTCGGAGAGTCCTCTAAAACGTCCAACTCGTCCCTCTGAATTTGAGTCATAAACCAAAGGATTATTTTCGTCGACCTCTCTTCTTCTCTGTTCCACTTGACCGATTTCATCCCTTTCTCCAATCGACTCTCTATTTTCAATAGCATTCGATCCCCATTCAGGATCAGCGAAATCAATGACTGGATCGTCATCTTCATCAACTTGCGAACTTGAACTTGCATCATCATCATCTTCACTAGAACTTTCATCTCACTTTCTTCCTCTTCTTCATCAGAAGCCAAACCCAATAAATCTCGTCTCTTCTTTTCTTCCATCAAGAAGTCTCTCAAATCCGGATTCGACTTGATAGCCAATTCCAATGATTTCCTTTCCTCTTCCTTTTCGTCTTCTTCATGAGAAACCTTCCTCTCCTTCTTGAGTATTTCTGAAGTTGAGTCATCATGAGGATCTCTTTTAAATTCAGTGTATTGAGTTAATAAGAAAGAATCTTGTCATGATTCCAATCGTTTAATTCATCTTCATCCTCATCATCTTGAATCAAATCATCTTCATCTGAGCTCTTCTGTTTATTGATTGAACTATCATCTTCTGATTTGAGGTCATCTTCATCTTCTTCGGATTTGATGAAATCACCAAATTGAATCGATTTCTCTATATTCCTAAGAGTACCTCTATCTCTAATGATTCTCATCTCTTCATCTTTTCTATACCTCTTCTCCTTTGCTTTTCCCTTTCTCTTCCCATTTCTTTCCTCTTGAGATCATCATCTTCATCACTGTCACTATCAGGACTGTCACCTTTCCTTCTTCTCCTACCAAGCAGATCTCATCCTGCTTGACCAAGTGAGCATCCTTGAATCGATTGTAAATCCCCTCCCAAGTCTCTTTCAATTTCAAACTGGATTTGTATCTCCTCCATTCAAAGTTCTCAGATCCGTCTGGATTGAATTTGGGAATGTTTTTTGGGAGGATTTAAAATGTTTGGATCTTGGAATTTCAATAACCTCTTCTTTCGAGGTGGTGGTCTGTGACTCTGAGGCGTGTTTGAGCGTGACTGGTTGATGATAGAGTAAGAGATTAGAGTGGATAGCAGAATGAAATAGTTAGACACAAGACTTTGTATGAGATTAGAGAAAGGAAAGATGGGTGGATGAATGGATGCTCACATTTGGGATTGGACTGGGAATTGGAGCTGGATGCTGGCTGCTGTTGATGGAGTTGATATTGATAGATTGCATTTGGATCGTGATAAATCTGGAATTGATAATGAGATTCGTCAATGTCGATCCTGAATGGAGGCGGAAAGTATCGACTTCTGGATTGAGAGGCAGACGGTGAAGTAGAGTAGAAGGAGAAGGTGACTGCATCATCCTCTCTCTTTCCTCTCCTTTCCTCTATTCCTTCTTTCCTTTTGCTGTTCTTCTCCCTTTGTTGATCTTGGCTCTTTTGAATTGGATGGTGTTGTGTGTTGATGTCAAGAAAGTGATTCCCAATTTCCCATCTTTGTTCTCAACCATCTCATCCTTTTCTCTGGAAATGGAGCCTGCTGAATCAGAACAGAGTTCAGAAGTCACCAGTTTTCAAAGAGAAAGGTATCATGCTATTCAATCTGTACGTCATCCTCATCGTCAACTATCAGTCTCTTGTTCTCTCAACGTCTCGTCTCGTCAGCTGTCTGTCTCTGATGACCCTCTTTCTCATCTCTCATCTCTCTCCTTGTTCAGTTCGATCTCACGATTTGGATCCTGTTTCATCTACCTATGGTTCCTAGACAACTCCACTTGGGCTCTCTTTGCTAGGATCATCATGCAAACGGTCAGCATCTCTTTCTCTCTCTCAGACTTTCTCGTTAATCAGAGCGAGATGGCTATCGCTCTCGTCGATGTTTGCTTCACTTGGTCTGATTTGAACTTCATGATTCTTTTGTTCCCTCCCGAATCGCGACGTGCCTCTCGAGCTCAGGCTTTCTGTGAGTGTCCAGGAAATGACTTCATCTCTTGTTCGTCTCGTCTTTCTGCTGATAATGTCCTTCTGTTGAAACTTCCTCTCTCACTTTTCCATCCTCTTTCTCAAGGCAATCAATCTACCACGACATCCGAACCCTCGTCAATCTCCCTGGCCTCATCCCTATTCGGATGTGATCTTCATCAATTCGATCCTCTTGATCTCTCACTCGACGACAAACGTCAAAGGACTGCTGAAATCGAAATCCATCTTTATCGATTTCGTTTCCAAGGTTGGTTTTTTCCCCATCATCCCAACAAGACAAGATTTACTTCGTCACGAGAGCTTGTTCCCTGACTTTTTACTTGATATCTTTTTGAACTCTCATCTCTTTCAGAATCTCCACCTTCAAACTTCATCTAATAGCCATGGATTTACTCCTAATGATGATTCAGAGTCTTCTAATTCTATTGGTGGATGGAACTAACAGAGCTGATTTGCAAAAAGATATTGGAGAGGTGACATTGATGGAGTGCAAGTAAAGCAATCGACTCAAACTTCGAAGAGAAATCAAATGGAAGGAGATTTGGAAAGTGGGATCGTTGAAGAATCTCTCGAAAGTGATGATGAAGATGAAAGACATCTCATCTTTGATTCGGAAGATTTGCACGAGGGGACGAGTCCCGAATCAAAGGGCAGAAGAAGGTGAGTGACTCCCAGAGTAACGACCTGATCTGACTCTCATTTGTGTGGTCTGATCTTTGGTTTGTTCTTTCCTCTTGTTCTCTCTTTACACTTTTCAGGCGAAGAAGGAACTCAAGAATCATCCCCCTTCCTAGATCCAAATCCATCAAATTCAGACAGCTCGACTCTTCGGAATAGAAAGCGAAACCCTAGGAATCGACAAGAGCGATCTGCTTATTCAGAACCTATTGCAGTTCTATCTTTTTCTAGAACTCTTTCCAAATTCAAGTCGATAATGAAGAATCAGATGCCGGAAGAAGAAGCAACCTCAACGGAAGGGACTACGAATGGCAACGAAGGAGAGAGCCTCTACTCCTCAAGGAGCTTCGGAACCTTCTAGAGTGAATCCTGAACTAAGGAACGATAGAGACTTGGAAGCTGAAAATAGGATTAGATTACGGAGAGAGTTACGAGATTGGTCCTTGGAGCAGCGAAATCGAAACAGAGATGAATGAACGAAGCCTCCCTGTATATTTGTATTTTTGATTTCCCAGAACAAATCCTTGTTTTTTCTTCAATTTTCTTTCGGACTTTCGTTGAGACACAATTTATAGTTGCCTTCGAGAGTGGGGAGAGGGAAAAAAAGAGTCTCCATCTTCTTCTCTTCACCAAGACCTTCTATCACATCAATCCTCCAATGTCACGATGATTCCTTCAAGGCTGTCTTCAAATGTCAGTCACGCTCGATTGGGAGTCAGCTCGGCTAGCTCGATATTGAAAGTCGGAGGATCAAGAATTGCTAGCAATAGCCTCAAGAAAAGAACTTTGGCAAGAAGAAATCATCATCAACAACTTCCTACGTCGACACTTTCAAGATGCTCGACCTCCACTAGATCTACAATTCTCAATGATGATCTCAGGATTAATGAGAATTCGATTCGATGGTTCTCATCGAGCAGGAGAGACAGCACGGAGAAGGGCAAGGAGAAAGAGAAGGAAAAATCTGGAATGACTTTGTCTGTGACTCAACAGCATAGAGATAACAAAAGAACAATAGGCCAGGTCCTTGAAGGTGAGTTTTCAGTTGAAAATCGATTCATCCCTGATCAGAGATGTATAGGAGCTGTCGAGTCGATCAGAGCGGAGCGGAAAGAGCATCTCGAACAGTAGATAAAGGACAATCAACCATTGCTCTCCAGTCATTACTCTGTTTCTCTCGGGTTCAAGCTTTCATTTCCAAGCTTTCTAAAGTCCCAAAATATGAGGCCTTGGGAGGCGTACTAGAAAGAGTCTGACACCAGAATTCTTGTCTCCCTCTCGACTTCCCATTCACAGAACGTATTCCCTCGACTTCTAAATCTTTCAGCAACTTTCTTTGTGCAAGATCCTCCTGTGGAAAAGTGCTATCACTTTCGGATCAGATTCCATCCTCTAGTCGAGATTTAACCTTCATTACTTTCGATTCTCCAGACCCTGCTGGAAGAGAAGCTTTTTGGTTGTCTTCAGCTTATCTTTTGGCTGCAGCACTTCAAATTCACTTTGGAAAGGCTTTAAGATTGAATGGTGGACCTAACTTACTGAGTCAAGGATCTGGAGGAGATGGCTTCAATTATGAATTCCTGATAGAGAAAGATGAAGGATCTAATATAGTAGAAGAGAGTGGAAGTCATTCGTCAAAGCTCGAGGTAGTTTTGAATCTCTTGAAGTCACAAGAGTCCACCAGCTCTCCCAGATTAAGTGCAGATGATTTGATCAAGTTGGAGAGCATCATGAAGGATCTAGTTTCGCAAGCTTTACCGATAAGAACAGAATCCGTCGAACAGAAGAAAGCTTATGAACTCTTCTCTAACAATCCTTTCAAGTTGGAAAGGATCGAAGCATTGATTTCGAAGTTTCAAGATCAAGAGAACTTGAACTCGATACGAGTGGTGACGATAGGGGAAGATTTCCTAGATCTAGCTCCAGAATTCGGAGAGACAGCTCTAGTTTCATCGACAAAACTTCTACAAGCTCAAAAGCTGACAGATTGGTCAACTTCAACCTGGCTACCAACAATACCAACGAAAGCTTCAATCCCAGCAAACCAGTCGCTTCTCCTACTAAGAGGTATCTCTTTCCCGAAGGAAGCTCTACTTTCCAAATATCTCAGGTCACAAGAAGAAGCTGCCAAATCAGATCACAGAATCATAGGGAAGAATCAAAGTTTATTCTTCATCAATGATTCAAGTCCAGGAACCCCATTTTTTTTACCAAATGGAACCAAAGTCTTTAGAAAGATCGAAAGAGTAATTCGAGATTTATATGAAAACTTTGATTATCATGAAGTCATCAGTCCTCAGATATTCAAGAAAAGTTTATGGCAAAGAAGTGGACATTGGGAGAACTATAGAGATGACATGTTTAGCGCTGAAGGGTTCAATGAGAAAGAGAAGAGATTTCGAAAGGAATTGGAAGAGGCGACTTCATCAAGTGAAAGTCGAGATTGTTGTCCTGCTCATTCTTCCGGAGATGAAGTCGGAAGTGAGAAGATCGGGGATGACGAATCTTTCGGTCTGAAACCTATGAACTGTCCAGGTCATTGTTTGATCTTCAAAAATCAAGAAAGGTCTTACAGAGATTTACCCATTCGATTTGCTGAGTTCAGTCCTCTTCACAGGTGAGTCTAGTCTATCTGGAACTTCAAGTGACACTTTAACTTTGTTCATCTTTTTTTTTTTACTGATTCTTGACGAGTCTTTTTTGCTCAACTCATTCCAGGAACGAATCTTCGGGTTCACTTTCAGGTCTTACGAGAGTACGAAGGTTCCATCAAGACGATGCTCATGTCTTCTGCACTCCTTCTCAAATCTCTTCGGAAATCTCATCCATGATGACAATGTTGCCTTCAGCTTACTCGACGTTCGGCTTCAAATCTTACGAAATCGTCCTATCTACTAGACCTCCCAAATTCGTAGGAGAGATTGAAGAATGGGATTTGGCAGAAGATTCCCTCAAAAAGACTTTGAAGGATTTGAAAGTGGATTTTCAACTAAATGAAGGTGATGGAGCTTTCTATGGTCCCAAAGATAGATATCAGATTATTCGATTCAAGAGGTAGGAAATTTCAAACTGCAACTATACAATTGGATTTCCAATTGCCTAGAAGATTCGATTTGAAATACTCATTACCTTCTTCAAACATCTGGAGGTTCGGAATCTGCCATGAATAATTCGGATCCGAAACCAAGTGGAAGTCATGCAAGACCAGTCATGATTCATAGAGCAATCTTGGGAAGTGTGGAAAGGTTCTTTGCAATTCTTATCGAGAACAATGGTGGTAAAATTTCCTTTCTGGTTGAATCCTAGACAAGCTATCCGTCTTGCCTGTCGGGAACTCTCCAATCATTTCTCAACACGTTCAGAGAGTGAAGGAAATACTCTCAACTGGTCAATCATCGAGTGAGGGTGAAGATAAAATGTCAGAAGGATCTTTGAAGAAAAGGAATTCTCACTTCTTCAACGTCGAGATTGACAATTCTGGAGAGACTCTGAACAAGATGGTAAAGAAAGCTCAACTTTCTCGATTCAATTTCATCCTCTTTGTTGGAGAAAAAGAGGCTAGGAATGGTACCGTCAGCGTGAGAGCATAGAGATGGGGAAAATCAAGAGGTAGACTCGAAGGATGAAGGAGATTTGGGAGAGGGTTCTGAACAGAGTTTGGCGGAAGATGTAGATCAAGGCTTTTCGATGAAGGATGGAGTACCCGTGTTTAGGAAAGACATGGGTCAATGGGGAGTTCAATCACTCAGATCATTGTTTGTCAGACTTGATGACCACAACTTGTAATCTATCGCAACGCAAATCAAAACGATGCAATTCTTCACTTCTCAAACTTGACAGTTTGACCGAAATCATGAAGCTTTGAATAGCAGCTGCGAACGAAAGAGACAGACAAGGAGAAGGGAAAGAATCGATGTGCTTATTGAAGATTGTTCGATTTGCGTGACAAGAGAATGTAGATGATGAAACAGATCGGATTGAAAGAAAAGGATGAGACCCATCTAATCATTGTTGTTTGAGTCTCAAAGAGACGATCACCCTGGGAGAAAGAGAGATGGAGTGAAGAAAGGTCGATAGGCAAGAGAAGAGATAAGGGCTCAGAAAAGCGACGCAACGTCGATCGGAGGATCTGTTTCCTTGAACTCACTGTATCACCGAGACCTGGAATGATGAGACCTTTGTCATTGAGTTCCTTATCGATTGCTCCGACTCTACGGAAAAGAAGACAAACGAAGATGTCGTTCGTGAGAGGAGAAAAGACGAAGAAATCAGCAAAGCATCTTCGACGACTGGTCTAGTCCAATTCTTCTACTCACAATATTTCAAGCCCGAGGGCAGGCTGAAGTAACAGCTTTGATACCTGGCTCGCTCGCAAGAACGGCGAGTAGTTTGATATCTTTCATAGCTACTCCCCAATCTCTAATCATTCCTACACAAGCTATTGAAGTCCCCTCCAGTTGCGATCAAAGGATCTAGAATGTAGACCTTTTCGACTGTTGGTTGAGGTGGTAGCTTGGAATAGTATTCGACTGGTTGAAGAGAGACCTTTTCTCTAAAAAGACCGATGTGAAGCACAGAAGTGTTTTCTGGCAGAAGGTTTAGACAAGCTTCAGTCATTCCCAGACCTGCTCGTAGAATCGGTACTAATCCAATTCTTTCCTGACGTTGAGAAAGAACGAAGAAGAAAGGGAGGCAAAGGTCAGTTGAGTGAGTCTCGATCTGTCTCTTCGTTTCTGCGTTACCGATAAGGACGAAGCACCCTCTTCCTTTCTCTTTGAAGAGATTTTCTCTGTATCTCTTGCCTCTTTTCCGATTCTCGAGACTGACTTTGATCTGTTCTCCCTGGAATGATGATAGTGGGCCCTCTCCTTGAACTGCAGTGGTGCTCAAGGAAGAGCTGGCCTCGATGGCCAAACAGCTGCTAATCTGAGATATTGCATGCCTGAAGTCTCTTGCTGAAGTGGATGACAATCTCAACGTCGATAATGCATGATTGATGATTGGATGGTTGATGACCTTGACTGTTGGTGGAAGGGAAGACATATCCGAAGTTTGCAGATTGAGATGGTTGTGGTCGAGAAGGAAGATTCTTCGAAGCTGGAATTCCTTATCAGTGAATGGATCGCTTACTCCTCTTCGAAAGGCAGTCATGGAGTTACTTTGGTAGGAAATGTACGTTTTACAGACCTCACAAAAGTAAAGAAAAGATGGTATCTTTATAGATTTCTATCGCGATAAATGTTGTGAAATAAAAGTACAAATGGGTGGAAACAACTCTGTCTCTTCTTCCTCTCCTGCCCTACTCGCATCACTCGAACGAGAGATCGAAAGAACATCGCACAAACGTCAACCAGGTTTACGATCCAGTCTACCTATCAGAAGTGCTCGAAGCTTGCCTAGCTCCCTTTAAGTAGTGAAGCTGATCTCGAGAGAAACTCCTGCCTAATTCTTCGCTCCCAGCTGATTCGCTAGCCAGTCTAGACCTTGCGTCACACTACGAGAAGAATAGAAACAGATCAAAAAAGAGAATTGAAGACAGATCATGGAGGTCAGCGCATGCCTTTTTCCTGCATTGGCGAGGAAAACGCAAAGGAGAGAGCTTTCGTCTATCGACCTTCTTCTCGAACTCTTTCACTCACCCTTTCCCTGTCAAAGCTGAGCAGCCTTGGATATGCCACCTGTGATTTCGAAACAAAAAAGAAAAGGCAAGAAGTCAATAGTCTAGATGAACAGACGTTGGAGAAAACTCTTTGAAACTCACGCTCTGTTCTTCAAACTTGTGAGATGCATGACATCAGAGATGTCTGCTGGCGTAAGACATCCCGAAACGTCCTGCTTATTTGCGAAGAGGAGTAGAGGTGAATTGATGACTTGCTGAAGATTGGTAAGATGGAGCAAGGGAGGGAGAAAGAGGTGAAGGATGGGGTAAAGATGAGCTCGATGTCGAAAAGTCGAAAAGTCAAGCCGACGATCTAGCTCTACAAGCCAACAAGAGGCCCACCTGGCGTAATTTGAATATCCAATTCAACGAATCAAGTCTCCTACAATCTTGAGTCATCTCAGCGATCGATCATGATCATGTTCTTTTGGATTCTCGCACTCACCTCATCTCCAGCGACTCGATGCAACTCTTCCCTAGCAGTGGATATCCTCTCCCTATCCGTGGAGTCTAGAACAAAGATGACTGCATCTGTGCTTGCCAGGTATTGAGACCAGGTAGCTCTGAGTTGCTGTTGACCTCCTACATCCCACAAATGGAAGGTGAGGTTTCTGAAAGTAAAGACTTCGGTATTGGATCCTACAGTCGGAGCTGTTTCTAAAGTCTGACCCATTGTCATCTTATAGAGAAGAGTCGTTTTACCAGCTGCATCTAGTCTGTGATCGAGACAGGGAAGGATTGAAGATGAGCTTGAAGAGTGGAGATGGAGATGAAGACGTCTGTTACTCGCAACTCACCCGAGGATGCAAGTTTTCAATTGCTTTGATCCGAAAAGAGAAGACCATAAAGAACTGAATGCTACTCCCATCTCGTCTTGTCAGATAGTTTAATTTGATGTTGCCGAATCGATGATGGGGTAAAGGAGAAAGAACAACTCGACTTTGCCCCTCAACCAACACTCTCAATCATCTCTTCCTTCTCTACGAGAGAGATCACAACTGCAGCATGTCGACGACTCCACATTTAGCCTATTCTCAACAACCTTCAACCAGAGCTCCTCCTCCAACTGGCAATCCTCCAACTTACGCAAAGATTTATCCCTATTCTTTACGGCCTCTCCTCCTCGTATCAACCATCGTCTCATTCTTCTATCTCATCATTCTGGGCATAGCAAGCTTCAAAGCAATCGGATACAAGGGAGAAACTTCTAAACTCAAACTATTCGATGGTGTGACGGGAGGTCTCTTCATAGCAGCTGCTGCTATCGAAGTTCGTAGGGGCTTGGACCGTGAGTAACTGGAGAGAATAATGCGATTTCACGAGCAAAAGAAATGGCCAAAAAGATAAAGAGAATGGAGAGGTTGATTGTTGAATCTGACCACCTATAGGGGATCTCATCTTTCCTTTCTCACCTTTAGCAAAGAATCCCTCTTGCCAGACTCTATTCGAACCTTTCCCTCGTGGCTTTCTTGGCTGTCATGGCTAGCGAGTTGATCAACATAGTCACTCACTTCACCATGAAGGCAGAGATCATCACTGCTTGCACGGATCGTAACACTGGACGCTCAGACACAGTTCAGGGAGGATTCTGGTGGGATCAACAGAATAGTGACACTGTTCTGACTTCGGAGCAAGCTAGACAGCAGTGTGGAGATCAATGGTCAAAGGTGAGTCGGCGAGAGTGAGGATCTCGATTCCCATTGCTATTACAGCACTTGGAATCCTGATGGCCGTGTCGCCTCTCTCTCTCTCTTTACTCTACTTACCTTCGATCTCTCTCCTCTTTAAATCTTCAGGGATCTGCTTGGAACATCGTCTGGTTGATCGTGACTGCGATCTTAGGAGCCCTTTTCGTAGCATTCTCATTCGCTTTCGTAAGGCAATTACTCGATCCTTCATCAGTAAGAATTGCTCCTCGATCCATCTTCAATCGACAATCTGGAGCAGGAGCACCTTCTCAAATGTATGCTCAGAATCCATACTATAATCAAGGTCCTTACGATCCAAGTAGTCAACAACAGAGATACGATTCTCAAGCTGCTTTTTCTTATCCTCCTCCTGCTGGGCCGCCACCTCAGAGAGAAAACGAGCTTCCGCTTTATGATTCTAGAGGTAGAGATTCTTTGGATGATACGAAAAGTCCAGTAGGATATGGTTATGGTGGTTATGAGAGAGAAAGTATAGATGGAGGTAGAGCTGAAAGTAGTAGACAACCAGTCTATCGACAGAATAGCATGGATAAAAGAGGTAGTGATGAGACGTTGAGAGAAAGTGTCAAGACTAAAGGCAAAGGAGATGATGAAGATGATGACGTTGGAGTCCATAGGGTCTGATTATGAGGCCGGATCATCTGAGGATTTCAGATTTGTAAATACGAAGAAGGCGATGAGTTTTTGAGATCTCTTCTTCAAAGAGCCGAACCTTGCTGTTGTTCTAGAATGTCTGTTTTGTTGTCTTTGTTCTTTTCCCTGTAATTTTGGATACATTGTCGTTCTTGAAACTATTCTAGCGAGAGATTTTTCGAAAAGAAAAGAAGAGGCAAAGGCCGAATGCCATTCGGTGTGAACGCAACTTGAAAAATGAGCAAATTTGATTCGAACCTTCTTCTCCTTCTTCTTCCATCATCTTTCATCGTGACCGATCTCATTCTTACCAAGATGGGCTATAGGTGGAAACAGATTGGCATTACGATCGTCGCCAACAATTCAGCTTACGTAGAAGACTTCAATCCCAAGCATGTACCAGATTCAAGTGGTCCTGGACTCAGACAACGTCAAGACGAAGCAAATCCTCCTCAACCTCAAGGTCAAGACTCAGATTCTTCTTTCATAAGACATAATCAATCAAATCAAGTATCAACTCGCTCTCCATCAATCGGTTCAAACCTTGTAGCCACCATCTCTTCTCCCGGTTCCCCAAGTAGATCCAAGAAGTCGACTGCTGATCAAGATCAACGCTGCTCCTCTCTAGACCCCTACTACAACGATGCTGGCTTTAGAGCTCGTAGTCGTTCTTAACACTCAAACTCCAATTCATCCCAAGAGAATGTAAGAGGAAGAAGCAGAAGCAGAGACAGTCGTAGTCGCAGTCGCAGTCAAGTCTCGAGCAGAAGCGGTCGTTCTTCATCACGATCATTCAGAACTGCAAGCAAAGATAGATCAAGAAGCCAAAGCAGAGACAGGTCCATCATTTCAAACAGAGATCAATCTAGAAGTAGCTCAATCAGTCGATCAAGAAGAATTCTCAGTCGTCAAACCAACTCTCCAATCCCTTTGAATGCCGAAACGCTTTCCAGATCGTTGGCCATGCTTTCCTCAAACGCTTCTTCTCCGAGAAGAGGACCTATCGATGGAGATTCTGAGGGTAGAGCCGAAGAGAAGAATGATGGATTGGTTGAGGTGGACGACGAAGGCTTCGATGAAGATCTCAAGATCAGAGATGAGAAGGGGGAAGGAGAAAAAGAGATGGCATCAGTCTCGGTGGGCTCTCAAGAGGAAGATAGAGAAAAAGTATCATTCAATTTAGAGAATAATAGGATCCTGAAATCACAAGAATCACAAGAGACTCCATCAAGCAAGGAAGAGCACACTGTTTCCAATTCAAATGATCCTGGAAGGTCAGCAAATCATCAACTCAAGCCAGCTGCCGGAATCCCAATCTCATCCAAGAAAATCTTTGGTCGTAAGGGCAATCACAACCATGAGAAGCTAATCCCTATCACTATCCTTAGCCCATCTCAATCAGATGTGTCATCTGGAATGAGTATTCAAGTCGATTTTCCGAAGTTTAGCGAGAACTCCAACCTCAAGAGTTTGTTGGGCATTGCTTTTCATCCCACAAAGTTCCTGATTCGTGCAAGACAAGGTGAAAGGAATTTAATCATTCAAAATCTGGAATTGAAACCCATTCCAAGATATTCGATCCCTCTTCCCCGAGTCGACTCGACCAGCCCAGCCTTTATTGACATCTGTCTCGAAGTCTACTCTGATCGTTATCGTCCGGGCGAGATTCGTAGGGATAGTAGAATTCTACCAGAGATGAGATTCAAGGATGGAACAATCCTTCCTTCTAGAGATGGTGAGTCTTTGTGTAGCTCGTATGACTCCATAGTCGATTGATCTTTGTCACTCGGAGCTGACATTTCCACAACCCTCTCGGTGTAACATCTTTTCGCAGGGACCTGGATGAGACTGGGAATCTGGACTTTTGTTTTCGCTACCAAGGAACCTGGAGAGAGAATCAGAGCTCCTCAAGGTTCAACTTCTAATCACAATCAATACGGTCGCGGAAGAGAATCAGAATCGGGAAAGCCCATCCTAACTGGGTCGAACGTCATCGACCACAGATCAGCTAGAGCTTCTCAATCTCAAACCAATTCATCTCTCAAGCGTTCTTATCCTTCAAATGTGGATCTGGAAGACATGAGAATCAAAGCTCAGAAGTCTAGAAGCGGTCAAACTCCAAATCATTCCGTCAACTCTCAATCTAATGTTCGTCAAGCACCTTATCAACACTCAGGCTTCACGAACAAACCTGTTCCTGCTCCCGTGAGAGCTGTAGCACCCTCCAAGAGACGCGAAGATAGATATGATAGTCGAATCAATCCTAACTTCGGGAATCGTAGCTCTCCTTACCAGTCAAGTCATCGCAGAACAAGCTCTTCGACACCTTCTCTTTGGAATTCATCCAAGACCTCGACTTCTTCCTCTTCTTCTCCGACCAAACAATACTGGAACAGAAATGGAAGAGAAAGTTATTCCAATCCTCAGGCTTGGTCACAATCCAGAACTTATCCCGATCCAAGAGCTTCTCGTTCAGTCTCTCGCGGATGGGAGGGGAATTCGTCTACTTCTCATGTTGATTGGAACTCAATCTCCAGAACTAGTGGTTACTCTGGGCAAGTGAGTCTGGTAAGATCGACTTGTTGTCATCTGACGCTTAAGGTTGAGGTTACGTTCTCACAACTTTCTGACTATTATCTTCTTTCATTCTCGCGCATTTCCTCGAAACAGAACTCTTCGAACGATCATTGGAACCATTCTGCTCCTGCTATCGACAAGGAAGAGCTAGAAGAAGAAGTGAGACTTCTGAAGCTACTTCTAGAGAGAGAAAAACTCTTGGTCAGTGAAGATAGGCGTGGAGTGAGAGTGTTCAAGCTGTTTTCAGTCAGCACTGACGCTTTCTTCTTCTCACTCTTGTCTGCTCATTCTCCAGGAACAAGTAAATCAACAACAAAAGAAACGTCGTTACTAGAGGTCGAGCTTTGGTCTCAAAAAAGGGGTTGGTAGTTCTCTCAAAATCAAATAGTTCCATCCAAAGTTCAGGTCACCTTCCAATATGCAAAAAAGAAAATCAAATAGATCTCCTCTCCCGTTCCGTAGTCCTTGTCTTCAGAGTCTCGTCGAAATGAAATGCTGGGAACGAAGAAACAGTCTTGTAGTTGAAAATGAAAGATTCGGTTCGGTCAAAATGAGATCAGTCCTATGTTTTGATTGAGCAGAGGTAGTGCGGATGAAAATTAGATAATTACAAGTATGATATGCGAGAGCGATGTGTTATGATGAGACCATGAAGTATACGAGCATACGAAGGGGACTAATCTAATATGATTGGGGAAGAAGGGACTGGAGATTTCAAGCCAGAGATCTGTCAGAGTCAGAAGTGTAATCTTCATCTGCGACTTCCTCTGTTGTGGTCTTGCTTGATTGTCCAACAGTTTCATTCGTGCCTTGAAATAGAAGCTGAGGTTCCTTCAAATTGGAAGAAAGTGCATGTTGATCCTTTTCGATCCTCTTTCTTTTCTCTCCTGAGATGCGAGAAGCAGATTCGACAGATGCTTCTGGTCTTGATATTATTGGAGGAGGAGGAGGAGGCACAGAAACAGTAGCGTTACCAGTATGAGGTTGAGTCGAAGGAGCATGTCTAGTCGAGACAGGAGCTTGATTGGGAGTCAACAAAGAGGAGTAGAAAGTCGATGTCGTTGGAGATCCTCTAGCGCTGTTGAGCTGATCAATCGATGCTTTCGCGACTCCTGTCACGAATGCGTTAGTGGAAGAAGTGTTCGGAGGAGGTGGAGGACGCTGAAGTTGTTGAGGGACCACGCCAGGTCTCACTTGACCAAAAGAAGTCTCTCGAGAATGAGGAGGTCGAGCTGGTGGTTCTTGAGGACTCGGGAGTGGAGGATTCACGTTGAAGCTCATTCCCATCCCCATGTTTCCAGAAAGACTGTCAAAGGTGAAGAGAGTGTAGAGGAGGGTGTCAAAAGTCTCATTTCTAGAATGAATAAAACTGTAAAGAGAATACGATCTTGTGGGTTCTACTCACTTGGACGGGGGGAACTGTTGAAAAAGGTTCAGATCTTGCTGAAGCTGAGGTGAAGGACGAACTGGCCGTTGTTGAGAATGATTTGGATGTTGATTACCAGAGGATCCTCGATGGTTCTGAGCCGACTGCTGCTTCGTTTGATTCGAACTTTGTGGGTGAAGCCGATGTTGAGGAACAGCCTGGGGATTCTGAAATTGAGAAGGAAAGCCTTGGGAAGATGGAGAACGTGACTGTTGCTGCTGATTCGGATTTGATCCTTGTTGCTTTTGTTGATTCCAAGGAGAAGCAGGGCCTAGTAGTGTATGAGCTTGAACAGCCTTCTCATTGAAACTCTTCACGTCTCCTATAAAGGCGAAGAGACGATTTCTTTCGATTTCCAGTTGACGAACCTCTCTCATCAAAATCTCTTTCCCATTTTCCAACGCGGTCACTTCCTGTTGTAGATTCGTCTTGTGTTGTTTGATACTATCAAAGTAACGATTGAGGTTCTGATTATCTACTTTCGCTTTGCCCAAAGCGACTTGAAACTGATGGTGATGCTCTCGTAACTGATCCTTTTTCTCTTCCAGCTTTGCGTCCGTTTCGGCTAACCTCCTATTGACCTCTGCAATTTTGCTTTCGCCAAATTTCAGCTCCACCTCCTGCTTGTACAAAGCCTCCGAGAAAGAAGTGTTAGAGCGTTGAGTAGAATCTGACTGCTTTTGAAGCTCTATCTCCAATCTTTTCACCTCACTTCTCGCTTGATCCCTCTCTGTCTGGACAGATACATGACTAGCTCGAAGCTTCGAAACCTCGAACAGAGTGAACTGAACTCTCTGAGCGTCAGTCAAGAGAGCCCACTGCTGTCTTTGATAGTCAGTTTTCGATTGTTGATCTGGAGCTTGAGCTTGGACTCGATTGGATGGTTTGTTCTGATCAGACTCCGCTTCTGAGGCCTTTGAACTATTCTCCCCTTCTCTTGCAGTCTCTTCGTTTGCATTTGCGAATGATGGAAAAGGAACTGCTTCCCCTGCTTTTTGAAGCTCCATTGGAATGACGGTGCTGGTTGATGCTCTTGAAGATGCTTTCTCATTGGAAGTTGTAGGTCTCAATTGAGCTTCTTCCAAGACTTGCTTTGATGCTTCTCGATCAAGGCCTGAAGGTAAAGCAACGGAATCGACCTGCGTTTCACTTTGGAGAGCTATCTTTTCTTGATCGTTGACCTTTCCAATCTCAGTCTCTTTCTCGATTTCCATTTCATCTTCACTTTCCTCCTTCTTGACATCCGCCAGATCAATTCGATCAGTTTCATCTTTCTCTTGCCCCACCTCTTCTTGTTGAATCTCGTCTTGCTGAATTCCTCCCGGTTGAATCTCTGATTGTTCAGTCTTCTCTTGCTCGGTCTCGATCTCCATTTCTTCCTCTTCTTTTTCTTCTCCTCTGGTATTCTGATCGACCTTCTCCATTTCCTGATCAGCCCCGGGAGCCTCAACAGTTCCATCATCAATTGAAACTGATTTTGGACTTGATAGATTCTCCTTTTCGATTCCCCTATTTTCTTCCGTTTCCGTTTCCGTTTCCATTTCCACTTCCACTTCCTTATTGAGGTTGGATGGAGGTTGATCTTCTCTAATTTCATCTTCAGCTTCTCGAGTCTCTGCTTCTGGAGTCTCTCTAACTATTTCAGACTTGATTGGAGTTGGCACCGAACTTTTGACCTTCTTCTTCTTTGGTGGATCATTATAGATTGGAATGTAAACCTCCATAATTCCATCGGAATCATCTGAATCTGGATGTTGGGAATCACTCTCTGATGTTTCAGCCTTTGTAGAAGAAGGTTTCTTCGAAGCATTAGGAGAATTGAAGTTCTTAGCGGAGGAAGAAGTTGAGATAGATGAGTCCTTACGAAGATTTCCTAGATCCCTCTTTTCTATCGGACTTGAAGTAGAAGTTGATTTCGAAGCGGAAGTAGGAACCGATTTCAATAGGGAGGATTTGAGAGAAGGCTTGACGAGAGAAGTTTTACGCTCAGAAGATCCAGGGGTCAGCTTTGAAGAGGAGAGCGGGGTTGAGACTTGTCTAGTCGGATTGGGTAGCGATCTTCTTGCTCTCCTTCCATCACTGGAAGAAATAGAGGAAGAAGAACTGGGTGTGGTGGCAGCAGTAGAGGTGGTAGAAGTTGACCTGGAGGCACTCTTGACCCTGACCTTGTCCATCCTCTGCGATGAAGGACCTGGAGATGGTTTTCCTACTTGTTCGTCTGCCCACAATTCTCTTTCGATCTCCTCGAGAGTCTTCTTTGTCGACGAAGCTGAAGATGAGCCATGATTGCTACTATCCTTTCTCCTCTTTCGGTCTCTATCATTCTCCTCCTTCTCCTTCTCTTTCCCCTTGCCCTTTCCGATTGTCTGACTGATCTGAAGATCAGATTCCCTGGCTCTCTTTGTGACTATAATCTTTCTCTTTAGATTGTGAGAATCATTGCTGCTTGATTCTGGATGTTGCATTTCATTGATTGCAGGATTGAATATTGATTGAGAGCAAGATGGCAGATTGATGAGTGTTTGTGTCTTGAATCTGGAATTGCTCGACAATGATTGAAGCTCGATTGAAAGAGATTCAGATTCTTGTTTTGATGTGTTTCCGTTGATGTAAAGCAATTCTACTTGGACTTATCTCTTGAATGAGTGGTTGGTTTGAAGTCAAGAAAGGAATTTGGAAACCTCCTTCAGTTTCTCAAATTCAGACCAATCAAGCAACGACGACTTCATTAACCACGAAAATCGAAACCAAAATTGAAAGAGAAGTCATAAAGTACATGAAAAAATCAAATTGTGAAGGGTAACAAAGCAGGGACCGAAGAAAAGTGACAAAAATGAAGAGATAAACCAAGGAGAAAAGGGTTAACAAAAGAAGCCAGATTTGAGAAAAGCAAAGAGAAAGTAACCACGTCAAATTTATCAAAAAACCATCTACAATCTTAAAGCAAGCTTGCGTAATAAACCCATCCCTTAGGCCAGCTCGTGATCAGAATCCGAGTCGGAATCTAGTTCATCTCGCTCTTCCTCTGACTTGATGATTGGCGCCGAAGCTTCGTCTTGTCTTTGAGAAGCATTGGAATCACTGATGGACATTTGAGGAAGCTGAAAAGAGGATTCTCGAGGAGGAGGAGTCAAAACTTCTTCTTCTTCCTCCTCTTGTTTTCCATTCGACTCTTGAGATTTCTCATTCATCTTCTCCTTCGCAACTTCTGTTTCATCCGTCTCTTCTGACTTGACCACCAGTTCGTCTGATGTTTGATTGGGTAAGTTTCCGAGTTGAGCTGGAGATGCTTCAGAATTGGATTCGACAGGTTGAGCCTGAGATTCAGATTGCTGCCGTGATTGAGGCTGTGGCTGATCTTGAGTGTGGTGGGGAGCTGTGTTCTGATCCGAAATGGATTGTTGAGGTTGAGGAGGATGCAATGAAATTGGAGATTGAGCTTGTCTGAATTGCGAATCATTCCATCTCGAGCTAGCACTTGGGACCAAAGAAGCACTGTATGGACCTTCGCTCAATCTTGAAGGTGGATTCGACTTTGCTGGAGGAAATGCAACTCTGGGAATCGAGCTTGCACGAGTTGGAGGAGGAGGAACAGAACCAGAATTCGATTGAGAGCCGAACGGAAGAGCTTGATTCAAACTTGCTGAACGGAGAGAAGCGTAAGATTGATTCTGATTTTGGTTTTGATTCTGGTTCAAATCGTGATTCTGGACTCCGATTGTACCACCGCTTCCAACACGAGAATGATTCGAAGAATTCGATTGATTCTGTTGAGAGACTAACGTATCGCTTGAACTTCTCTGACCAGAATTTCGTGTCCAATTCTCTGCAGCAGTCACTTGATTGTTGTTGTTTGGATCCACAGCAGATGTAGACATCGGAATTGTTGATGATGACCCATTACCTCCATTGTTTCCGGACTCTCTCGATTGCCAACTTTGGAAGTCCAACAGAGCTTGTTCCGAAGCTTGTTGTTCACCATTTTGCACTTCTCCAGTACTGAATCTCTTCCTCTTTCTATTTTCCTGAGCCTGAGCAGCCAAAGTGCTAGGGTGATGAAGAGGGATAGATTGATTTCCACCAGATGGAGAGGATTGATTGGAGACTGAACGTTGAATTGGAGCTCTATGAAGACGCATCTGTCCAGTAGTCGGATCGATTGAGGACCGAGTGAATCCTACATCGGCAAGGTACTGCTGCCATGCCTGCATGTCAGGAGTCGTATGATCGTAGTAGCCTTGATTGGAAGGTTGGATCTGAGAAGAACTAGACTGTCTAGCGCGAGAAGAATTGGAGGATCCTCCAGCTTGACCTTGCATGGCGTTCTCCTGAGATGGATTTGGATGAGTCGTAGATATCTGCTTCTGATTCCCAACTTGAGCAGGATGCCAATCCGTCATTTGGATTCTACGAGGGTTCTCCATTCTGTCAGAACAAAGAGATGATTCGAAGGCAGGATCAGTGACAAGGTCTCGCGAATTCAATTCAACAATTGCCAAAGGATTACTCACTGAGAGGCATGACTGTCATTAGGTGATTGGTGAGCCATAGGAGCAGACCCAACAATGGTTGGCTGATCCGACATGGAAGAATTCTTCCTAGACTTCATAGAGCGTACCAATTGAGAATTTTGAGCTGGAGGAACACTGTTCTGCTGCCTCTGTTGATTTTGGATGAACTGTTGATTCTTTAGCTGTTGTTCTCTCTGGCTCTGCTCTCGAAGTTCGGCTGAGATCTGTTGCTGGTTCTGTTGTTGATTCCCTAGCTGATGCGAGATTGACTGTTGATACAGAGCTGACAATTGTTGCTGTTGGGCTTGTTGCTGAGAGGGATTGAACTGCTGCTGCTGCTGTTGTTGTTGTTGAATTTGCATCTGCTGAGAGATTTGCTGATGACCGAACTGATTCGGGTTTTGACTTTGATTCTGAATGACTTCGTATTGTCGAGGATGTAATTCCCAGAGTTTTGAAGAAGGAGAATTTTGATGAGAATTGGAAGAAGAAGAAGAACCAGAAGCAACGTTGTTGGTGGTAATAGCGTGATTAGAAGCAGAAGAAGAACCTTTGAACAAATTTCCTTTCATAGATTCCAACATTTTAACTTCCTCATTCAGCTTGTTCCTAGTATCAAGACTGATAGCACATTGACCTCTAAGAGTGAACAAAGAAGCCTTCATAAATTCCAAATCCGTTCTCACTTGATTACATTCGTTCAACAAAGTTTCTTTAATTTGAAGAGCCGTTTGATAATCATGGTTCAACTTGAATCTCTTCTTTTCTAATTCTTTCATATGATCAGCTTGAAAACGATCAGCAGCTTCTATTCTCTTGTTTAATTCTTGTTCATGAACCATCTTGTTATTTCTAAGCTCATCAATGCCATCTTGAAACTTTTGCAAATCTCCCACGAAGAAATCCTTTCTCTTCTTATACTCTTCTTCCATGATCATTTTCGTCCTTTCCATATCCACCTCTAATTGTTGTCTTTTCTTTTCGAATTCGGTTTCTAGAGATTTGATTTGTTCTTGTAATTGGTGACGAGATTGTTCCAAAGAGACAGAATTCGATTGCTCTCGATTTCTACTGGCATCTTCCAATTCCATTTTTTCCAGTGTAAGTCTGACTTCCTCCTCTTTCTTTTGAAATGTCGTTTCTTTCTCCAAGGAAGCTGCCTTCTTCTTCTCAAGTTCGGAGTTTACTTCTTCCATCTTCTTTAGGATTGCAGAATTGGAGATTTCTTCTTGTTTCCTGATTCGAGCTTCGGAGTCTTCCTCTTTGCTCTTGATTTGAAGTTGAGATTCTTGTTCCTTTCTCTTGATTTGAGCTAGAGATTCTTCTTCCTTTCCCTTGATCTCATCTCTAGAAGAGACCTCCATCTTCTTCAATCTCTCCACTAAATCCTCTTCCTTTCTCTTCAACTTGATTTCAAATTCCTCTTCTTTTCTCTTCCTTTCCCTCTCAAGTTCCTCCTCCTTTCTCTTCCTTTCCCTCTCATATTCCTCTTCCATCCTCTTGAAATCTCTCTCCAATTCCTCTCTTTTCCTCTTCAAACTTTCCTCTAATTCCTCCTCCTTTCTCTGCAATCTCTCCTTGAATTCCATTTCTCCAACTCGAATTCTTTCCCTAGATTCCTCTTCTCTTTTCAAAATATGATTAGAACATTCCTCTTCTCTCCTCTTTATATTGTTCAAAGATTCCTGTTCTCTCTTTAGTTCCAATTCAGAATTCTCTTTAGTTCCAATTCAGATTTCTCTTTATGATCTCCAAAGAACCTAACCGGTCTTTCAGAAAAGGATGATGATGAAGATCTGACATCATCTGGAGGTATAGATTCCCATCTATAACCACCAGTTTCTTCATCTCTAACACTTCTTCTTCTTCTTCCAGAATTTGGATTTGGATTGGTACTGCTGGAAGGAATGGGAGGTGGAGATCTACTTCTAGTCCTTCTCCTTCCTCCTCCTCCCAAACTTTCCTTATCTCTTTTCTCTGTATATCTTGAAATTGAATCTCTTCGACTTTTACCTTTGATTGAACTTTGGAGTTGATTTGAAGAATTTGTTTCGGCATTTAGATTGGGTCTGATCATTCCTTCTTCTTCTTCCTCTTCTTCAACTTGCATTTCTTCATCAACTGCAGAAAGATGTTCGGTAGGACTTGTGGAATCAGAAGAAGAGAAACCTGATTTAGATGAAGCATCATCCAAATCCATAGGTTGAGGAGAGGGTGAAAAAGTTTCGACTCTAGTGTGAGTTTGCGTCGAGCTTGAAGTTGCACTTGAACTCGGGTTTGGCTGAGGCTGTCTTGAAAGACCATTCCAATGATTAGGAGCAGCAGTGGAAGTAGAAGTAGAGGGGGTAAGAGGAGATTCGGATCTCAATTTGGACTTCGAGGAAGCCAAGGTATCAATTGGAGATGGATTGGAATTGATCCTCTTTGATTTAGAAGCTTCGATTTGATTCTGACTTTGAAGTTTGACTTGAGGAGGAGGTTTGACAGTAGGTTTGTTATTCGCAGGAGCGAAGAATTCAATCCCATTGGGATCCGTCAAAGATGGAGTTAGAATAGGTTTAGAGGAAGAGGAAGGAGTAGGTGGTTTGATAGGAGATATGGTAGAAGATTTCTTCTTCGAAGCTTCTTTGAGAGTCTTTCCAGATCCTTTTCCGATTGATTTCTTTCCATCTTTGATTTTTGTTCCATTATTACCAGCTTTACTGTCTCCTGCCCGCTCCCAATTCCTTTCTCAACTCCCTTTCCATTGTTCTTTGTGGATGAATCCTCCATAAAATCACCGGTTTTCAACCTCTTTGGAATTCTAGGTAATGGAGCATTTGGACCCAATGAAGAATTGGTATTTGAAGATGAAGAAGTAGTAGGAGTGGAAGAGGAAGGGAACTGATCTTGAATCGGAGTGATAGGAATCGAATAAACCGAAGCGCATTCCATTGAATTGTCTGGAATCTCCACTCTTGGTCTATTACTATTGGCATTGTTTGGTAAAGGTCTATTATTAGGAGGAGGATCCTTATCCAAAGGGACAAAGAAAGCAAAGACAGCCAATTCGACTTCTGAACCATCCTCTCTAAATCCATTAACCAAAACCTTGTAGAACAAATCTTGATTTTGAAACCCAGTAGAGCTAGGATTTTGTAATGGAACTGTATAAAAAGGTTGAAAAGAATACCTCAAAGCCAATCCTACATTACGAGAGTTTAGTTGATGATTGTTTTGGTATCCAAAAGGTTGAAGTTGACCACTGATGGGACTGATATTAGGTCTATAGGTCTTGATAGTCACCATCAAATCCACCAATCTAGGTTCTGGAGGTAAACAAAAGAATTGTTCTGAAGTGATTGAATCATTGGATCTGAATTTGGAATCGAAAGAGAATAGACCATGGATTGGACCTTGGTCTTGAGAAGATCGGATAGGATTGAACCAAGTGAATTTCTTTGGATTTCCTCTTTGATCTTTGTAACTGATTTGTTGTGAATCCAAACAGGATGAATTCAATCCATTCAAATCTTTCTCTCTGACCAAATCCAATCGGAATCCTTTGACTTGCATGGCTGCCATTTTTCGAGACCTTGCTGCTGCTGCTTGATTGGATTGATGAGGATGAATGACAATCGATTGAGAGTGGATGATTGGGTTAATCGGTTGATGTCATGTTGAGCATTGGATATGAATTGAATGATTAGACTGAATCCAAAGTAGAATCGAAAGAGAAGATATTGGTATGAAGAGAACGTTTGATGTTGATGGGAACAGAAGAGGGAGTCGAGCTGCATCAACTCTAAACCTTCTAACATTAGGACATTCTTACTCGATGGTTCAACAGTCTCCAATCCCAATCAGGGATTCACTTTTAACTTTACTTGATGAATATCAACAACTCACGAGTCAACTCTTCAAGACGGTAGCCAACCTTTCCTCTACTTCGACTTCGACTAGCAGACATGAGACTTCCACCTCTTCAGATTCAATCAAAGACATTCTTCATCAACTTCATTCTTTAGACGAGAAATTCGCATCTCAAATACAGTTGGCTAGAAGACACTCCTTCAATCAGGATAGAATACTCGAATTGGTAAAGAATATCAAACACAGAGATAAGCAGAATGTAGACAACATCAGAGCTCTGAATTCTTTGAATAAGGATGTGAAACTCTTATTGGACAGTTCGGAAAAGGAATTGAGAAATATAGATCACGCTCAACAATGTGAGTAGTTCGGCAGAAATGAGTGAGGTAGATAGAGTCAAGGGAAAGAGAGAGGTGGGAAGCAAGTACCATCTCAAAGCAAGACCCAAAGAGTGGCAACAGTATCTTCGTCTTAACCCTATCCTTGACAGATTTCAGATCTAGTAGAAGTCTCTACCTTGCAAGAAATAGCAAGACGCTGTCAGTCGACCGAGAAGGGCATCTCAAAGGCAGAAAGCCTAGCATCAAGACTTTACGAGTGACCTTCTGCTCCTGTCCTCTCTCCGATCTTCTAATCAATTCTTGACTGTATGCCGGATCAAAAGATCTGCTTTTGGTTACATGATTTCTGAACTAAGTCCCAGACGTCGAACCTTTCGTTCCGTCCTTTGCTGACCTCTAAGAACCTCTATTTCTTTATCTTCTTCCAGTTCCCTTGGATTACAACACTCTCCTAGCCTATTCCTACTCCTTATCAGGAGTCACATCATCAAGGTCCAAATTGAACAAGAGAAAATCTCAATTGGAAAACGGTCCGAATCCAAATGAAGGTGGGGAATTCGAAACTGAAAATCAGAATCAACCAGATGAAAATGATCTAGAAATGGAAGGTCCTCCTTCTTTCCCATTCCCTGATGAAGCGATGATGAGAAGAGGAACTTTGAATCAAAGAGGTGGGAATGGGATTTATAGTTGGAAGGATTATTTGAGAGACACTGCTCAAGAGAATCAGAATGGCAGTGGGGAAGGGAGTGAGAACCAAGCTCATCAGCAACAACATCAACAACAACAACAGCAGCAGCAGCAGCATCATCATCATGGTCATTACCAGGAGAGAAGAATGGAGGAAGATGAAGATGCTTTCGATTTGGACCTTTAGGATTTTAGTTGATCTCGAGGTCATCTCCAAATCGTCGAATCCCTTGTACTTTTATCAACAAAACTGTATCTTTAGCAATTCCGAATCTTCATCCAAAAGCTGGTATTTCAATCAGAGGAATCAAAAAGGCGTGTATATACAGTTTTCATCAAAAACTTTCAAAGTGTTCCCCAACTTCCTTTTCCCTATCCTCTTCGTCCTTGATCGATTTTTCCAACTGTTGAGGTGTTGGTTCTAGAATTTCCTTCAAGGTAGGATAGTGATTCCCTTGAAACATCCTCACTGGGCTATAATTCATAACCATCGAGTTTTCCTTTCCATCAGTTCCAGTCTTGATATTCATGTGAGGTCCCATGTCCATTCCTGTAGAGCTTCCGATTTGATCCTTTGATTGATCAACAGTCGCACAGAGAGCTGAGATCGAGGGTAGTGAAGTTAAAGTGAGAAGAGAGATTGACAATAGAGTTGAGAAGTTGGAGATTTGGACCATTTTGAATGGGGTGTCGATGAGAGGTGAGAGAATAAGACGTCTGGTGTTTGATCTGGTTGAGCTGTAGTGGCTTGAGAGATTGTAAAATTTGAAATGTCTATCAAAGAGCTTTTCAAAGTATTGGTGAGGTAGCAAGATTGAGAAGATGATTGTATTGATGAGAGAGGGAAAGTGTGGGATCTCGATGTCCTTTATACCTTTCGAAGCTCACCTTCGATCCGAGCTGAGCGAATCATGCCAGTTCGCGTACCATACTTTCTACGATCGAATGTCGTAAGATAAATATTTATTCATAATAAAACGTTCGATTTCAAACCGCTAAAGGCGACCCGAGCTAACAGCTGGCGGCAGCCTCTCTGACCGACTCTTGAGCTGGGTCAGTCTGGCGAGTCGCACACTTTTCTTTTGAAGCACCAGTCGTCTCTGCTTTCGACATGACACTTTTGAGTCCCTGGAGAAGCTGAATCGGCGTCCGAGGACGGCAAGAACGTCTGAAATCCAAACGCAGATCGGGATGTTGGATCACTGCTTGACAGTCGACACGGATCAAGTCATCTATTCTCGAGAGAGCTGTTCGACACGACATTCATTAAAAGCTGACCAAATAACTACAAGACTAATGACTGAAAAAACAGTTCCTACTTAATCAGATTTGACTTTTCCAGGTCTAGAAGTGAACAATGCAAGACTTTCAGCAGTCTCCTCTCCTCCATCTATCGTCTCTTGTCTGCTCTTAGAGGATGATGCACCGGCGTGATAAGTGAAAGTGCGTGATCTTGGAACGATTCTAGCGTCCAAGTCGGTTCTAGAAGAAGAGATCTGATGGGTCAGGGAGGGATTAATTCTTGGATTTAGGTCCAGAGCCTGTACTCCTTCGGTGCCAATTCTTCTTCTCCTTCTTCTACCTTGATCTGGAGTTTGTCCTGTCAACTTTTCCAAACCTACGTCTTCTTCTTCTCCCATGTTCTCAATATCCATACTATCCCCTCTCTTTCTCTTGTTCTCGTTCGTCTCCGACCTCTTTCGGACTTGGCTCAGAGAGAAATTTGAAACCGAACTGAAAGAAGTGGCATTGTTGAGATCCGGAGTTACTCCTTCTCCAAAGAAATCACATCTTTGCATTGGAGAATAGGTTGCAATACTGGAAGAATTGAAGACCTCCATAAGTTCAGCAGCTTTCATCTGAGATTGACCTTCTTGAGTTTGATCGTCTTGAGGCTGATGAGATTGATACGACCAGCTCGAAGCGACCCAGTCATCTACGCTTTCAGAAAAGAAACCGTCGTCTAGCGATTGGTAGAGAGATGGAACGACTGGAAAATCAGAATTCGCTTGAGATTGTTCGTTACGAAGTTGTTCTTGTTGATGGTCGTCGAAGACCGAAGCTCCAAAGAATGGGGACGTATAGTTCAAGCCGAGGGTGCTTCTCGACCACTGTTCGAGAGGAGAGAGAACAAGACAAGAAAGATTTCAAGAAGACAGAGTTCAGCTTTGGTTCAAATCAGAATTGCACTTTGACATGAGAGACTCACCGTTCCGTTCTCCAAGGGCGCTTTGGAAAGACCATTGGAATCCAACGCATCGACGGATTGTGATCTGGGAGAACCAGCACCAACGCTTGGACTTTTGGAAGAGCTGAGGATCATCCTTTCCTTGTCCGTCAAGGTCAACAAATTAGAGTACTTGTACTTTCTGGAGACTTGCTTTGGCCGATTCAAAGCAGCAGTTCTATTCTGAACTCTGAATTCTGGGAAGATACGCTGATTTGTGGAAGTAGTAGAAGACCATCTACTCAGCTCATGAGGATCGGGGAGCTTGGAAGACCAAGACGAGCCTTGATGACTTGATTGATGAAGGCCAGGTGAAGTCGAATAGTTGGCTGGAGATTGAGTCGAGGCTTTTGAATGGTCAAAAGGCGACGAAAAGGTAGAGTCAGAGTGAGAACGTAATAGATTCCTGGGTGGACCTTCGTGAGCGCTTGCAAAACTCGAGATTGGATTTGGAGAATGATGATGTTGTGTAGCCAAGACAGAAGCGCTTGAACGCCTGTTCATTAGAGAGGAAGTGTATTCGAGACTTGAGCGTTGGTCTTGAGCTTGTGGATTCAAATGACTTGGATTCGAACTTCTGTTTGGAGGTTGAGCTTGACCAGCGTTCTCTAGACTTGTAAATTTGTTTGAGCTCTGGCCAGGTAGTCGTTGATCCTCTCGACCTCTCCAGACCAACTGCTTGGTGAGTTGTTCGATTTCTAGGTCTTCCAATCTTTTCCTTTCATTCTTCATAGCTTTCGTCTCGTTTTTGGATGAACTTCGACTCTTCTGAGCAAATTCCTGTTCCATTTCACAATCCCAATCCTCGACTTCCCAGTCGATTCTCTCATCTTTCCATTCCCATTCACTGAGGTTCATCTCTATAGCTCTGTCCATCGATTTCTCTAATTTGTCTCTGATTTGTCTCAAAGCAGGTAGATTTCTTCTGACCGAACCTCTCCATCTATCCTTGAGCCTCTGAGGAGGTCTACCATCGAACTCTGCACTGATGTCTCCCCATCTAGCAGAGAACTTCAGATAAAGTTCTATAATCTTCCTATCTTCGAGATCCGAGAATGGATCCTTGTTGATTTCTGGATCCAGTACTTCAATCCACCTGGTCCTGCACTGTTTGAGGACTTCTTCCAGTGGTCATCTTCGAAGCGACCTCTATCATCCCTTCGACACCGAACTCATCGATTAGACGAAGTAGCTCCTCGTCTTCGGACGGATGCCATTTCCCAGATGTCAAGCCCGAATCGTTGTCGTCCTTGATAAGAAACTGACCTTCACTGAAGTTTTTCTTCTTTTTCTTGAAAGCTCTTTGAGTAAAGATCTTGGTTTGACTCGAGCGCTTTGGGCGGAAGTGGAAGTGGAAGTAGTAGAAGCAGAAGGGAACGAGTTGGACTTGAGCATCTTGACGGAAACCTGAGCCAGAAGAAGCTTGAAGAGTAGGCTTGGAAGAAGTTGCAGAGCGTCTTTTGAGTGGAGTCGAAGAAACTGGAAGAGGCAGGGATAGATGTGAGATTGAGGTGTCATCTCTAGAGCCATCTGGGCTAGCCATGGAGGTATCTGCTTCGATCGAAGGAGGTGAAGGAGAAATCGAAGTTGACCTCCGAATCCGACCTTGATAGCTTTGACGCTAGATCCGAAACTGATGTCGACGGATTGGCTTCCAAGCTGTCGAACATCGTCGTGTCGGCTGCAGAGCCTTTCGACTTAAGGGCGACTTGCTCTGGCTCTCGATCCTCTCTTGGTCTTGGGAACGGCAGTCTCTGTATCTTCAGCTTCTTTTCCACCTGGTGAAGGTGCTGGTAAGGAGTGTACCTTCTTCTGGTAGTAAGAACTGGATCCTATTCTGACGTTCGGTTGACTGATGGAGGAGAAAGTGGAAGTGAACCTGAGAGTCTCGTCTTGCATTGGCATCAGAGAAGCATCTGACAAGTCATCAAAAGGTGTCCAGTTTGATCCTCGAAGTCGAAGTAGAGAGTGGAGCGGAAGAGGGAGTGGAAGTCGAAGTAGAAGCTGCTGCAGATGATGAAAGAGGATCCGCTTGCTGTTCCAATCCACTCTTCTTGGATGCTTGAGCTTCTTGATTGACGTTTTCCTGTTGGAGTGTTTGATGTTACTGGAGGTGGCATTGATTCTCCTCTGTTGTTGATCATTCAATTCTACTGCTTGAGTCTCCACCATACTTCTAGATTCCCAAGAGTAAGCTCTAGCCATAGCTGGAGCATAGGGAACGTAGCTCCCGAAGTTCTCTAAAACCAACACCCTGGATCTGCAGCTTCCCTGTTTCTTGTAAGAATTCATCAATTTCCAATTGCATCTCCCATACCTCTCCAGCATTACGACGAGGCCTTCTCGAAGGACTTGGACTTCTCATGTCTTCATCTTGACCTGGTCTAAAATGCTGAGGTTCGACAGATTCGAATCCATGGAAAGAGTTCCTTCTCCGCCATTGCATTTGAAGAAGGATCGTAGTGTTCTAAATCCAGATTTGGTCTTAAGAATTCCGATCGACTGTCCAATCCGTTCTGATATCTAGTAGAATCAATGAGATTGCGTTGAGAAGTGGGAGCTGGACAGTTGTTGGACCACGAGTTGCCGTTTGATGATGAGTCGAATCTGGATGAACCGTTGAGACTCAGAGCCGGGATTTGAGTTGGAGTTGGAAGTACTAGTAGATGATCTTCTCTCTTCGACTGGTTGACGTAAAGAGAATTTAGGGATACTGGTACCCGGATCTGTAAACAGAAGGTCTTCTTTCTTCGACGTTTGACTTCGTATTGGATGTAATAGGTTCGATACTAGCAGTCGAATAAAACCCAACAGATAACTCTCCCAAAGCACCATAATCTTCTCCTTTTCCAGTTCCTTTTCCAAAGTCAAATGATCCTGTTGGAAGTAGTCTTGAGGTTGATTATCCTCCTTCTTCTTTCCCACTTTCTTCTTCTTTGGTTGGCTAGTGAGATTTGTTTTTGGAGGAGCTTTCTTCGCTTTACTATCTTTTGCATTGATTCTCGGTTGAGCTTGGAGTTGCGATTCAGATTGAGATTCTAGAGGATAGTCGTTGGAAGAAGAAGTAGAAGTTTCACTTGTCGACAAAGCTCTCAGTAAATGATCTCTTTGGATTCTCCAATCGGTTCCAGATTGCTGGTATCCGCTCCCACCCCCACTGTTGAGATCCGAATAGCTTTCACTTCTACCACCATTGTCCGATCTTCTTTCCAATTGACCTTTGATGATCTCCACGTTGACCAGATGTTTGGGATGGTGATTCGAAAGATGGGTTGAAGCTTTCATTCCTAGCAGCTACGTTATTCTTGGACCTCTGTTGAGAATTGTTTGGCACGTATCTGATTCGAATTCACCATTCCATTCCCATTCAATGATTGGTAAGAACCACCATTTCCGAACAGCCCTTGATTATTGAGATTGGGTTGGTAAGCTTGAAACTGACGATGGAGATGTTCTTGATCGTAGAAGTAATCGCCGTTTGAATTCAGACCGACTTTATTGTTGTTCGAACTTTCGTCTGCAAAGTAGTTAGATTGAAAGGTAGACTGAGAAGTTGAGCTCGTATTGAAAGAAGAGCTGTCGAGAGAAGTTTCTGCATCTGGACTGCGCCCGTCCAGTTGTTGATTCTGCTTGATGCGATCGTCGTGAACGTTCATCGAGACATCTTGATCTTCGAACTGAGGATAGTGAGTCGGTACTTTGTAGAGAGCATAATTGGAGGAGGGAGCTTGATCTTGAGGTCCATGTCCATCGTGCTGAAAGGGGATGGGTAACATCGATGCAGCTGCTTGACAACGATCTTGATCTTGACTACTTAGGTGAATCTATGAGAACTGAGTTTGAATGAACTGAATAGAGTTACTCGATAAGGAAGGTGAAGAGATGAGAAACCAAGGAGAAGATTTCTTTGAAGGGAGGGAAACTAGGAAAGGGAGAGAAGAGAGAGTGTGTGAAGTTCTCTCTGAGTTGTGGTCGCTGTCGATTGGAGTTGAAAGTTAGTGTTTGGAATGGAATGAAGGAAGGGAAGAGGGAGAAAGGAAAGGAGGGGGAAAAGCCATTTTAGCCAGCCATGGAGATATGGAGGCCAGCCTGCAGATGTCTCACTCTCCCCTTTTCCTCCTTTTGTTCTTCATCCAAGTCTGCTTTCGTCATCTTTCCTTCTCTGTAAAACAACACTTTCGCATTCGAATGAAACAGAACTCGGAGTGTCATTGAGTTGGAAGACTTTTGATGATGATGGTTTTGAGAAGAAAAGCTTTCGGTGTGTTCAATCTCCTCATAACGAGAGCAAAGGGAACTTATACGAAATCGAACACTCGACGAGTAATCCACAAAGAGACTCAGGAGAAGTATATGAAACGGGTAAAAAAAACGGTAGCAGAAAAAAAGGGTCATTAAGAAATCGAGGTTCGGAACAAAGAAGAAAGGTGGATGAGAAGAACTCTTTCTTCTTGGAGAGGGAAAAGAAAAAAATTACGTTGCGATGCAGTTTAAAAATTGTAAAGAAGAAAAAGGGGATGGAGAAGAAACAGAAGACTGAAGAATTAGACAGAGAAAAGATATGAAAAGAGGGATGAGTTGGTTTGAGATGTGAGGTGTTTGGTGATCGATGTGTCAAGAAGTCTAATGATGAGAGTATACGGAGGAACCAAGCATGAGATTCGGAAAGAGAGAAATTAGAAGATGCCTAATTCGAGTAGAAGAGAAGTTGGCGACGAAGAGAGATTGCGAATGAGAGAAGGAAAGGCTGTTAGAGAGAGATGGAAGAGAAACAGTCAAGAGTCAGCATTTCGGATTCGATTTGTGAGATTGACCAAGAACTAAATTGTCAAGGAGCTGACAGATTGAAGAACCAGAGTCTTTCGAGAGTAGCAGAACGATCCTCTTTGACCTTCTCTTATCATGCCGAGGAGAGAGGTGAGTTCTCAAAATGCTCTATGCTGCCTCTAAACCTCCCTGATCCAGATCTCCATTAAATTGAAATCTTTCCATGGTATTCAAATCGCAAATCCCAGCTGCATTCAGTAATAGACGACCCTATCCCTTTGACCTTCTTCGATTCCAAAGATAGAACCTCAAACATTGAACCTATTCAAGAATTCAACACTCGAAATTCCATCTTTCGGAATGAGCTGGTTTGCACTTCTTCTGTCAATAAAGACATTCCGTAGGCCAAAGAGAGTTAATCCAAGAGGGAAGAGGAAGCATTTATTCTCCGCCAAGCTCGATCAGGATGCCTTCCCTTTGGAACTCATTCAGTAATCCATTGTTTGAATCGAACCAACGAATGAGATCTACGAATATGAATCCTATTCAATCTCCTTAGACTTCGAGGTCCAGTAAAGAGAATTTCTGAAGAGGTCGGAATGAGACCTGGAGCTTCCATTCCTCCTGGTTTCGAAACTCTCCCCCTATCTTCGAAAAGGTGGTCTTGCCCTCTTTGAAACTGCGCCCATTCCTGTTTATTCGAATGATTTCGAAACCTAAATTCCCAATTTCAATTCTTCAAATCCAAAACGTCCAATCCATTGTTCACCAAGTACTCACTCTTTATCAAGACCTCATTCTCCAATCCTGCCTCCCGTTCCTTCCTCCTCTCCCCCCAAAGAAGGATATCTATCCCCTCCAACATCCAACCTGTTTATGCAGCTCTGTTCTTGTTTTCCCCTTTCAGCTTGTTTGATTCTCTCTTCCAAAGTCTTTGATTTGTGTAATTGAGAGGCAGACATTGAAGACTTGTTTTCCACCGTTTGCATTTGCACGATCAGAGTATCTCATTCCATCTGCGACTGAACCGTGGTAAGAGGAAGTGGTTCTTTGCAATTCATTGTCCTTGGACTTGTTGGTGTCGGTTCTCTTCATCTTCTTGTCAGATGGCGATGATAGACAGGAACCCCTAAAGGAGAGAGAGAGAGAGAGATGGCATGAGAGGGGGAGGGATGTTGGATGAGTGAGAGAGTTGATAGAGTGGATGGATTGAGAATGACTTGAAGATGACTTACCATGGTGAATAGAAGCTTATGTGTTGTGAGGTTGAAGTTGTTTGTTTGATTTGTAAGAAGTAGGCGATTAAAGCAAAAAGCTGGATGAAAAGAATGGTTGAGGCAGAAGGGCAAGAGGTGGAGATGATTTCCTCAACTTTACTTTCTTCCCAGCTCCGCTCAAGAATGGCTGTGCAACTTGGCTTCTCTCTCTCTTTCAAATCTTTCTATCCTCGGTCCGAAGAATCCTTTTCTTTTCAAAGGTAGAGTGAATTGTTAGATAGGATTGAGTTACGAGCTTGGAAGTAAGAGACCAGAAAGAGAGAGTAGAGTGGTCAAGACAGATAGTAACACGAGAGAGAGAAGGGTATTGAAATTTGCTTTGAATGGTTTTCCTGATTGCAGACATGATAGGGACAAAAAAAAGACGAATAGACATGGAGGCTAGCTTGGGAGAGGGACTCGATAACTAAAGAGGCATTTATTAACACGAAAATGGACAAGACAAACAAGTTGGAAACGATGATAGTGTAGATGACAAACAAGTTAGAAAGGGCAAGGTTAGAAAGTGGAAACAAAGGGATTGCAAAAGTAAGAAAAGATTGGAAAGAGGTAAAGAGTGAAAGTCTCTAAAACGATTAGAAAAGTCCTTGATGATTTGGTATCATTTTCTATTCAATTTCTTTAATGAGCCAATCCTCTAGTAGCAGCCGTCCTTTCAGATTCCAATTTAGCCTTATTAGCATTAAAAGCAGCATTCCTAACTTGTTCTTGATTCGCACATTTATGAGTCTCCGGTAATCTATGTTTTGAACAAAAGACCAAAGAGCAAGCAGAACAAGATCCAGCAATTTGCATCGCTGCATCTTTACATCTAGTCTCTGGATTGTCCAAAACCGTTTTGACATCTCTATTTTAGCTCCAACCTCTAAGACGTAGGACCAAATGGAGAGTGGATTCCTTTTGAATGTTGTAGTCTGATAAGGTTCTACCGTCTTCTAGTTGCTTTCCGGCAAAGATGAGTCGTTGTTGATCGGGTGGAATACCTTCTTTGTCTTGAATCTTGGCCTTGACTATAGGAGAGAGAAGGAGGATGGAGAGAGGAGAGGAGAGGTTAGTGAATCAACTTCAAGCGGATCACTCTTGACAACGACCAGCCACTTTCAAGCGCCTCGCAATGCTTTCGGATAAGGCCATTCAAGACGTCATCCAGTACCCATACTTCATCGAAGAAGTCACTACGCATCCAAGCTGTTCCTTTGCTTATCACCGGACCTTGCTGAGTGATCTCTCTCTCCCTTGTCACGTCCCCCTAAACTCACCATTATCGATGGTATCTCCACTTTCCACTTCCAAAGTAATAGTCTTTCCAGTCAATGTCTTTACAAAGATCTGCATTCCCACCACGTAGGACGTAGTACCAAGTGCAGGGTTGATTCTTTCTGGATGTTGTAATCAGACAGAGTCCTACCATCCTCCAATTGCTTTCCCAGCAAAGATTAGACGTTGTTGATCCGGTGGGATTCCTTCCTTGTTCTTGGATTTTGGCTTTGACTGAGGAGAGATAAAGAAGAGGATAGAGAGTGAGACAAAGGCAAAGGGGGAGGGGGTCGATGATGTGGAAGGGGAGGAGAGTGACTCACCATTGTCGATGGTGTCTCCGGATTCGACTTCCAAAGTGATGGTTTTACACCAGTAAGAGTCTTTACGAAGATTTGCACTGAAGAATTGGAAAGGGAAAAGGGGAGAGTGGGTGAGTCAGTGGGAGGGCGTAATAGATTAGAGAGAGAGGTGGCAATGCCAAGTTGGTAAGATGGATGTGGATTGGATCGACTCACTCTGTAGGATGGATGGATTGAGGATAGCAGAGGAATAGAGAAAGGAATGAAGAGAGAAAGAGTGAAGAGTGTCAGGTTAGGTGAGGCTGACGTGGAAAGATAAGGAAAAAGGATGATCGTCCTGATGCCACCCGTAGGAGATAGTTAGAGTGCTGCTGGTGGGTGGTGTTCTACTCACATTCAATTGGATTGGATGAGGGTGAGAAGTTGAATTTGTTGAGAAGAGAAAGAGAAAGAGAGAATTGGGTTTGAATTGATGGAAGTGGTTGTGGTTGTTTGGTTAAGAGTGATCAGAGTCAACGAGTCAAGGCAGGATGACGTGGGTGTTCGAGAGCGTTCTATCCAAATTGTTTGGTTTCATCTTCATCAAACAAATATTCGAAACAACGCCAATGTGAGTCAAACATCTCTTTTTTTCAAAACCTAAAATTTACAGTTTGAGACAAAAGAAAAAAAAATCAGTCTCAAAAGTATTGTGGTCTGGCGAGCAGAGTTGCCACCTACTCTACTTGCTCCACCAACAAGATGATCGAGGACAACCAAAAGACTCTCAACAAAGGAACAAAGTGATAATAGAATACTTCCATTCGAGCTTGATTTGGATTTCAGCGATAAAAAAGAAAAAGAGAGAAACAAGATGAAGCGAAAGAAGAGTTATGAGAGAGACGAGGTGGACAAAGCTGGATGAACCATCGAATCGAGAGAGTAAGTGAACAAAAGGAGCCTGAGAGAAGAGTAACAACAAGAGAAAAAGAAATAGGACCAGGAAAACGAATGTGTGTGTGTAGACGGAGGAAAGCAACAAAGACAACGTATCTCTTTTACAAAGTTTTCTTTTTTGTTTTGTCTTTGGTTGATGATCGAACGAAAGCTTTAATAAGTATAGAGAGGTAGTGAGCATTTAGCAAAGAGAAGAAAAAAGCGAGAGTGTGGTACCGAGAGAGCGAAGAAAAGACAGTGGAGAGGATGTGTGTGTAGGGAGGTAAGATCTTACTTTTCCTCCCAACTTTTTGTGTAATCCTTTTGTGAATAAATGGTATGAAGTAGAGGGTAAATGGTTGAGAAAAGAAGAGAGGAACCGGTGAGGGTTGAAGAAAGAGAACCGAGAGAACCAAAGAGTGCAACGAGAGAGTCGGCCAGTCAATCAGACATCAAATTTATTGACGTTGAGACATTTCTGGTGCACGAGCATTTGCTGGCATGGTGGTTTCGATGGTGTCCTATTAGTAGAAAGAAGGATGGAAAGGAAGTAGGAGAATAGGAGAGAGAGAGAGAGAGAGGAGAGCGAAAGAGTTATGATCAGCAAGGGGATTCTCGAAATCACCGTCGCATCCAGAATCTTCAAATCTCTCCTCCAAGACCTTCTCGAGATCGAAAGAGTGGAGAGTAACTTTGAAATAACTCACCTTGATTCCAGGGAAGACGGTCCTCCAAGCATCGACACCGAAAATCATGTCCAAATGTTCATAACCTTCCAATTCAATGGCATGAACCATTCTCAAGTTGGTCTCGTGGTTTTGAATTCTTTGGATCAAAGGCTTTCCTAGAACCAAGTAATCAATGTTACCATAGTAGACTGAATGAGGTGGGAAGGATCTTGGGAACCAAGGTTCAGTGATACGTGGATCAAAAGATACAACCACGACTGAGAGAATCCAGACATGTACCTAGCAAAGAGAAAGAGATAGAGAGTGAAGAAAATGAAGTCAGTAATTGATTCATTGTCAAGTCGGAATCCATCTTCAAGTCGTTCGCGTTCCCGATGTCTTCGACTCACCAGTAAAGCAATTCAGAAGAGGTAGGAACGGGTAAAGTTCTGAAAATCTTTGGTTTTTGACGAACTACCCAATTATGATCATGGAAAACCGAATAGGAAAGCGAAAATGACGTAAGCCAAATGACCAAACCAGAAACCAGGTAAGAATTGTTGAAACAAAGCAATGGCAGGAATGAATTCTTTAACCCCAAAGACTAAAGACCACCATTTCCTAGATCTAAATTGTCTCATGATAGAGAATGGGAATTTCCTCAAAACTGGACCTGCATAAACCGAAGGACCTAAAGCAACGAAACAAGACAATTTGTTTCCCAATTCAGGACACATTCCAGGAGATAAGGCCAAATACATTGATCCTGAACCTTGAGAATGACCAACGTAAGCAATTTTGGAAAAACCAGTTGCACCAATGACGAATTCAATGACATCTCTTAAATCAAAGGCTAATTCTTTCAATCCCCAAGCCCAGAATCTTGGATCATCTCTTGAATATTCAGTATGTCCTGCTTTGAAGTTTGCTCTAATGTTGGTCAACCAAACGTCGTATCCTTGATCTACCAACCAGAAAGCCATGGAACGTTCTTCTGAAACAATGAAATGGGAAGAGTTACATAGAATACCATGTTGAAGGATTACTGGATAACCAACTGGACCGGTTCTCACGAGGATCGGAAATACGGTGAGCCTTGAGGATCCATCCTCCTTCGGTAATGATTTCGTGTTCGTCACATTGGTATCCCCAGAACTGGTAAGAGAAGAATGAGTATTAGAAATAGAGAGAGAGAGATAGTTTTAGCGAAAGGAGTGGGAGAGGAAGTGAGATCTTGGCTCACCCACCTCCGGGTCTCTCTCGATTTTTAACCGTCTCTTTCGAAACGTCGACGTCTCTCCTAATTTTATGATCCCAATGATTTCATTCGAAATACATCTTTTCTTTCAATTCGAAACAGATTCATCATAGATCCATATCTATTCCACTTCGATTTGTTTTCTCCCAACTCGATCGATTTCCGATCTTTTGCATTCCCCTCTCTCCCTCTGTCACCTCTTACTCACCTCTGCGTAATAAGCAGGTCTTCCACTCAAACGTTCACCAGTGATTCTCCTTTCGTATTCCCCTATCAGCCTTTGCCCTTGGTAGACTTGGTCTCCAAATCTTTGCTGGGTTCAAATAAGAGCCAAAGGCCATGAGCAAGACCAAACCCAAACCACCCAAGGTCAATAGGAAAGAGATGGCTTGTCTCCACTTCAAACGAAGTCTTTGGAAGAAACCGAATTCTCCATAGTTCTGAGATTTAAAAAGAGAGAGAGAGGGGAGAGAAAAGATTAGAGAAAGTTGAATGAGAGGGGGTTTGAGAGGTTGCGTCGGATGGTTGGTACTCACTTCAACGACATGGTCGAAGAAAGGCATTTGAAGTTCAGATTCATCGGCTGTGATTGAAAGAGAGTAGATGATTGATTAGAATGATATATGAAGAAAGATAGAAAGAGATCTCGAAGACTGACCATAAGAAGGGAAAGTAGGATCAAAGAATTCTCTTCCTTGTTCATCATTTGCATGAGTTCCTTGTTCTCCATCAGTGTGTTGAACTTCTACGTTGAAATGTCTATTGTCATGAATCTGACCTGGTTGCAATCCACCACCTTGTTGTTGCTGTTCAGAGAAAGGGGATTGATAACTTGCGACTGTGTTACGTTGATCGTTGTAATTGTAAGCATCCTCTTGATTGTTGTTCGATGAAGCTGGTTCTTGGAATGGGTTTTCCGATTGATCTGGTTGATGAGCTGAATTTGCAGAAGAGGCTGCTTGAGATGTTCCCCTCTTTCTCGAACTGTAGTCGATGAATGACATCTTGAAAAAAGCCGGGGTGCTAGAGGAAAGAGAGAGTGAGAGAGAGGAAGGAGGCGAGGGAGGGATTGACTTGACGAGTTGAAGGTGGGGAAACCTTTCTCTTTTTGAGAAAGAGTTGAAGGATTAAAGAAGGGAAAGGAGAGGGAGGAGGATGAGGATTAGGATGAGATGGAGAGAAAGAGAGAGATCGATCTACTTGCAGCTTTCAAGCAAAGTATGGGGTTCGTTCCTAGACTCAAACTCAGCAGATAATATCGTGAAACTTCTCTCTCTCTCTCACTCTACAACAAAATCTATCTTTTCATCTGGGTCAACACTCTAACAAAGTGCGACAAGATCAGTCATCTCCATAGACAATCCCTCCTGGTGAGGCGTACAAAGTAGTAACTCTTTTCTCTCTTCAACTCGTCTCTCTTTCTTGCTCTTCTTCGTCGACGATGGTCATCAAATCCTTCTCAGATTATGCTTCAGAAGCCACTTCGAATCCGCCTTCATATTACATTCCATCAGCATCTTCGCAATCATCTCACTTAGAGTCCACCACTACGAGCTCAGCTCCTTCCGAACAGCCTCCAGCGTTTCAATTCTATAAGCCAAAGACCTACTCCATCTCAAAGGCTAAACAGAGAGATATAAATCAGAATAATGCTTTAGACTGGTTACCAGATCCAATAGGAGATGTACTAACTCACGACCCCTCATTTGAACGACGATGGTGAGTTGATCCTTCGACGTGGAACCCACATGTTTACAACGTGCTTCGTTTGGGATATCATCTTGATCTCTTCTTTCTTACTCTTTTTGAACAGGTGAAGCTCTTTATAGATTCCTACTTTCAAACGCTATAGTTCCACCCTCATTCACTCTCAAGATTTTAGGACAACATCAAGAAACGAGGACTTCACCATCGAATCCATCATGATCACTCTACTCCGAACAGAAACACTCCTGGAAATACAAATCTAAGACAACATTTGAATGAAGAAAGAGAAAAATGTGACGATTACAGATTTCGAATTCAGTATCGATTTGACTCATTTACTCTCGAGACTTCGTCAACCCCAATCCAAATCCATCTTCTTCGAATGATGAGAGATTGAATTCACCAACCGTTTACGTTTTACCAGATTCAGCTCTAGCTCATCGTGGAAGTGTTTGGGAAACCATCATTAGAAAGGAGAATCCAATTTCGAGAGCTAGAAAGAACAATTTCAACTCGTCAAATTCTATAGGTCGAATCAGAGTCAAAGATTCTTCTTTACCAAATTGGAATCCTGGAGAAGAAGCTATGGAAAGAGGTTTGTTAGATGGAGAGAATGAAGGAGAAAGACAATTCGATAGAAATGACGAATCTCTAATCACTTTTGAAAACTTCAGACCTGGTTTAAGAACTAGGAGAAGAATGAAAGCATTGATGAGATCTAGGCAGAATTCAGGTCAACTTCCTTGGTACTCTATGGATTCAGATAAAGAATTCGAGGAACATCAATTGAGATATTCGAAGCATTTCGCTAGAAAGTTGAATAAGTGGGAAAGAGTCAATATTCCTTCTAAAGCTCCAAGTAGGTGATGAAGATGAAGAAGAGGTTTTCATCAAGACTAGAAGAGCTTTTGGTGAAAGTGATAGAACGGCAAGAGAGATTTCAGATGATTATTGCATTAGCGAATCTAAATTGAAGTCTTTCGAGTTCAAAAAAGAAGTAGTTGGTTGGGATTTGGAAAAGTTGAAAAGAGGTGAGAGAAAGAGATGTGACATTCTCTTCTTGATCAAAATCGAGACTTTGACAATTGAATACTGACCATTTCTCCATTACTTTCATAAAATCATTTCTCTTGATTCCTCTTGCTCTTTCCGTCTGTCAGCTATCGACTTAGAGATCAGATCAACTTCTTATCCACATTCAATCATGATTCAATTCGAGACCTCTTCGGATTCGGTTCAAATTTCACCTTCATCAAGTCTAGCTAGAACCTTGACTTTTCATCAAAGGATCAACAAATGGCAGAAATTCCTCTTTTGGACTTTATTGATTTGTTCGGGTTTGATTCTTTTGGTCCTACCCATCGTTTGGGGATTGAGATGGTATTATGGAGCTCATTGGAATGAAGTCAGGGTTGCGTGGGAGCTCAAGAAATGGAAGAATTGAAATCATCAAGATTCAACGAAAATGAGAATGAAGACGGAATCACACCACGCGCAAGGATCTGAAGGCCCCGGATGGCATCGAGCGCTTTT